>OY720441.1:30853285-31453285 GCA_963082915.1 Dolichopus griseipennis | reverse complement strand
TTTGATTAATTTAGAGAGTTTTTTAATGGGTTAAAATTTTGTTGGGAACAGTAAAATTTTTAATTCTTTAAGTTAAAAAAAATTGAATTTGGATTAATTATTTTTTGGCAGTTCTCACATAAAAAGTTGTTTTGTAATAAATTGATTTTTAAAAGTTAAAATTGATTAACGGAGCATAACTTAAATGTATAGAAGATTATACTAGCTAATAGTCGGTTAGCGTTGCTAGGCTTCTGAACGAAATTTTAATTGAAGTTAATGTTATTGACAAAAACGAATTTTAATATAATGGACTATAATGAAATATATGGGATTTGTTTTGGGTCAAAGCAGTATTTCGCAAAATTGGGCATAATTCAAATTCAAAGTCTGTTATTAGAGTCAACTTCAATACAAAATTTGAAGTTTGTCGATCATTCCGTTTTTATTAAAAGTTTGAAAAAAGTTTTATATTAAAATTTTCACTATAATCGGCTGAACAGTTTAGAAGTCTATACGCTACAAACATACAGATATACAAATATTTCGCCTTTAAATATATAGATTATCTTATATAACATTTATTGTATTAATATTATAAAGAATAAAATTGTGGAAATAAAATTAATTATAAGTAATAACAAGTGATGAAAAAAACCAAGGGTTTTTAAAAAAGCAACATTTTCAAAATAATATAGCGTTTCATACTTAGTATTTTATCGGTTACTACTTACTTATAGGAACAGTAAATTTTTTAATTTTTAAGTCCTAATAGCCCCTCTGTGGGGAAGGTTGCCAAATTTCTCAAGGATATAATCCTCACTCCTCCCCTTCCCCAACTTTTTTAGGTTCTAAGAATTAAATTGTGTAAAATCCACCAAAATTTTGAATTTTACTTAAAATTTTACTATTTAAGCAAAAATGGTTAAAACTGAGAGACATTTTCTTCAATTTAAAGAACCGCTTTTAAATTTAAGAAAACCTTTTAACATATGTTAAATTATAATGTTGTACCTTCAAATTTTGTATATTAAGAAAAAAAAATTTGAACAGGTATTCAAGTTACAGGTGTTTAAAAATAGCAAAATTTCAATTTTCGAGCCCTTATAGCTCCTAAACAGGGGACGTAACAAAAAAAATTTTGTAAATCGACTCCCACTAATTTCTAGGGATCTAACTTTTCTCAAAATTTTATGACCCTAGTTTAAACCGTTTAGAAGATATGTGGGGCCAAAAATTGAGTTTTGCGTAATGGTAAATTTTAGTACCGTATGGCAACCCTGTATATTTTAACAATGTATTTTTGTAAAGCCTAAGAAAGCAGCTCTCTTTTACCGTTTTTAGATTGAAAATATAGCTAATAGAACTCTTGTTATGCCAATTTAAATAAAGGGCTTTTTTGGAATTTGCGGGGTCTGTAGCTTCGTCATCCTTCAAAATTAAGAAAAACCTTTGACACATGTTGAAATATAATTAAAGAGTTTATTTCTAGGGATCTAATTTTTACCAAAATTTAAAGAACCTAGCTTGAACCGCTAGGTTTAAAATATGTGTGAGGCCAAAAATTTTACAAAAATTTTGCAACTTTGGGGGACTGTAGCTCCGTAACGGGTGGGGCTACAGAAAAAAATTTTTCTACGAAATTTTTTTTTTTTGTAATAGGTACTCCTTGTTAAAATTTCTTTCTTCTATTTCAAACGGTGTAAAAGTTTTTGTAAACATACGGACGGACGGACAGATGAAGCTATGTAGGCACATTTTTACAAAATTTTTTGAAAATGTGCTAAAAAAATCAAAGGTTTTTAAATAGACAAATTTCAAAAACCTACACAATATTCCATGCCAAAATATGGATAAAGAGTATATGAGAATTTCATTTGGGTGACACAGTAGTTAGAGTGCCGATCTTTAATTTTATAGGCCCAAAAGAAATATGTTTAGTCTTTTATTAAAGTTTATGACGTGGGGACTATCGCTTGAAATTCTTAATTAAATTAAACAAATTAAAAATTATGAATGAAAATGTTAAAATATTTTAAAGTAATTTTCAGAAAAAGTATATAATATTATATTTTTTTTTTTAAATATATTTCATATTTTAAATATTCCTGCACATAAACAAGAACCGGCGATTTAAAATAACCTCCTATAAGGTTTTGTGTATAAATAAGAGGCATTGGATAGTATTTGGAATTCAAAACACATATTTTTCAATTTATTCAAATATATTTAAATAAAATAACAATAAGAAATATTTTTAAAAATATATATAATCATCTTAAATTCAAAAAATATTTTTCTAATTCCGAATATTAATTTCATTAATAATAATTTTTAAAATACAGATTTTAAATTTATTTAAATTCCTATAAATAATAAAAATTTTTTTAAATCGAAATATTTAAATATTTATACTTAATCAAATACCTGATAATTGTTTATCATTTTCAATGAGAATTATGAAAGAAATTTTATTTCAAAAATATTTACATAATACCATAAAAGAACAATTAATTATAAATTCCAAAAATATTTTTATCTTAAAAAAAAGAATTTATTTTGGGTTCAAAAGAAATTTTAATTTTTAAAATTAAAAAAAAATATATAAAATAAATAATTTTAGCATTTATTTCTTCAAGTACATATCAAAAAATCCATTTTATAAGATTAAATCAAAGAATTTTTATTCTTTTATTTAAATTATTTTTTTTTTTTAATTTAAAACCTTTATAAATAAAATTAATATTTTTATTTATAATTGTAAAACACTTTTATTTAAATTCAATATACTATTAATATTATTATTAATAAATAACTAGTTTATAGATACATTTTTAATATTCATAATCTAGTTTGCACTTTTGACTACAGCCGAATGTCAATAGTTGAATAATTTTATTTTAATATATGTTGGTCTTATTTACTTATGGGGTTGGTGATGTTGGTCATACTTTCTTAAACGAAGCTAAAGGAAGCTAATGGCATGGTGATGGTAAATCAAAATCTTACAGAATGATGTATAATAATACCACAATTTTGCTAAAATTAGCTGGTGGCCCAACAAAATGTCCCAGGCAATAAAACTGTACTACCTTCGTTTTTGAATTGGAAATGCATTTGTACGTAGAACCGAATCCCGAAGTCGTCAAGTTTTAGAATATATGACCTAGTTGCGTATTAAAACGGAAATGAATTGAACTCGACTTCATTTCTTTTCGTCACCTCGACGCAGGAGGTGATAATGATTACAATTATATATACTTTTCAACCTATTCTATGTTAAATATTACACATTTCCAAAACTCTGTTCCGATGTGGAAATAAAGCCGATTTGGCTGGCACTATATTTTCGATCATCCAGCCGATGGCGCAGTGGTTGTGGCGCTGGCATATCTATATAAAAATATGCAACAGTCAAATTGACACCATTGACATATGCATATGCGACATGACATACCCCAACATACATCTATTCTGTATGTGAAGAGATAGGGGTATGCAAAAACGCAGTGACACCTTGTGGGAAATCTAGGAAAATGCAGTGACATCTTTTAAAGATAAAAAATTACTTTTTTAATTACAAAGAACTTGCTTTTTAAATGAAGCAATGCTCCATTATGTTAACAATGATGTCCTTTGAAATGTCCTTTTATAAAAGTCTTTAGTTTTACATACTTCATTTCCATTTATAAAAATCAATTTCATGTATTTAAAATTAAAAAATTAAAAAATCTAATAATATAATGTTTTTTAAAAATTATTTCAATTAATTTCTTAAATTTTAATAACAAATAAAAATAAATTAAATTTAAAAAATAAAAATAGCTTTTATCCTAAGTGTTATTCTATTTCATTAAGAAAAAAATTATTTTAATTAAAAGGAATTAAAAATAAACAAAAATATTAAATTTAAATTGATTTGTTTATTTAAATATTAAATTTTAATTCCCACTTCAATTTTCCTTTCAGTTTCGAATTTTCAATTATTATTTAACTTTTGTAAAAAATTTTTAAAAAAGTTCTATGTAGTAAAACTTTATTTGGTAATTGGTATTTTACAATTGGTATTTATCTAATTACTTTGAAACTTATCGACTTGGAAAAATCTAAGATCTCAATATCTTGCAATGGGATTATAAACAAATCCCAATTATTAGGCAAGCCAATTAACAGCTGATTAAAGAGCTCTCCCTTGCTCGCCTTCAAATATTATTCCAAATAGAATAATGTCGTACAAGTCACTAAAGTTAAAAATCACTAAGTTTTAATTTTACATTTATTTTATGAACTCTTAAAATAAACTTTTTACCTGTCTGTGCGTTAGAAATTTAAAATCTATAATTCAATTTACACTCCCAATATTTTAAGCATTTATTAACTAATATTTTAACTCAACATTTTAAGCATGGCACAGAAGTTAATGGAAATGCAATGCCACCTCTCTCTCATTTCTATAACCGCGCGTACAAATAACGTGAGAGGTATATTAAAATTGTTTCTCCGTTTGTAATACATCGAACTAAGAATGATTGAGATAGACTCAAAGCTATGGATCGGATCAGTATCGAAAAGTAAATCAATCTAGCTTTGCCGGGTCTGTAAATCCGTCCGTCTTTTTGTGTGTCAACAAGTTAATTCAAAAACTAAGAGAGAAAAAAAATTATGGAGTAGAATGGCTAAAATTTTATTTTTTATTATTTTATTTTTTTTTATTATTTTTTTTAATTTATAATATTATGAGGGAATTTATAATTTATTTTAAGCATCACAGTAGGTAAGTTCAAGTATATAAAAATTGACTAGGGCAATTTCCAATTTTTCGCGGTTTTTTCTGAATTCAAAAAATTTTTATTGAATCGCTATTTTGAGTTTACAAGTTTTGCATAACTTTAGGATGAATATTATTCTATAAATACAGTTGTTTACTAATTGCGAACTACTATCGTGTTTTTAGTGAAAAATCAGTAAAAATAAAAAAAAATTGAAAATTTACAGAAAAGGATAAAATAATTTCTAATTTAAATCTCGATATATTATTCTAACTTCATAAGGATTGACCTGAAAATTTGATCTCATTGATTAGATAATTGATGTTTTTTTTTTTCTTAGTGATTATTTAACGAAGTTACTTACAATTTTTATTGCAAAGGGAAAGTGGTAGAAACCTTTACGGAATTCAACTAACTAGTCACTCCACTTCCTTAACTCCTTTTTAATAATATGAAGAGTCCGTCTCCCGTTTTTCGATTTTAATTTCCGTTATGATGCAACTTCTTAAAACTCAAAAGTAAAAGTGATATTTAATAATCAATTATTAACCAATTTTAAATTTATTTTCTAATTTACTTTCAAATTACATATTTTAGAATTGAAATTGTTTTTTTATTAAAAAATTTATATTAAAACACATTTTAATTAAATTTAATTATCAAGTATTGAAGCATTATAGATTATTCGATATTCAATTTACCCCTTTAAAACAAAAATAATCATTTTATTTATTTGTTATCATAAATTTTGTCCAACAAACTTAAATTTTATTTTCATATTTATTATTCTATTGGTCTCTTCCCTTTTCTACTGAAATTATATCTTTTATTTCTATCTCTTTCTATTTTATATTTTATTCCTATTAAATTATTGGGAACAAACTCTTATTCTGTTGTTAGTAAAAAAACAACTGAAACTCCTTATTAAAAAAAATAAAACTTAATCTGAAAAGTTGTAGATTTCATTACAGGGAACCACAAAAGGAAAACCTTATAACAACAACAAAAATAACTAAAAAGTTTCGGACGTGCTTTAAAACTTAGTCCAGTTGTAGAAAAATTTTTGGTTGAATGCATCTACGTGCACTGTTTAACAAAAATTTTTTAACATAACTGTACAATGAAATGTTTTTTTCTTTCTAAAGTGAATACTCTAGTTTTGGATGAAAATTTCCACCGAATCTCTGGTTTATAGGTTATAGGAAAAAACGAGAAATTAAGTAGAATTGGTTTTGGCAACCCTGAGATATCAGCACAAAAACATTGAAATTCGTTTAAAAGTAATTTTTATTAATTTTTGAAATTGTTAGTGTTAAACTTTGTCATTGAAAAACACTTTATGTAAGGGAGTAATAGGGCAGTTTCTCGAAACTTACTTTTCCAAACCTTTACTTCAATTTATCTTAAACTTCAGAGATGTTAAAGAAACGAAACAGAACTACCCTGTACCAAATTTGAAATATTTATCTTTCTATCTTCGAGGTGGAGAACCAGAACGACAATTATAACTTATTCCAAAATTTTAGGAACACGAGGAAAATGGAACACCCTTGTATCAGGTTTATATATTATATCTTTATTGGTTTCGAAGATATGTTTATATGACTTAGGCTCGATCTAAAGCATGCAGAATCCTAATCAATGGTCTGATCCCTCCCATTTCCATTTCCCGCCTTTTTTCTTTTCTTAATATCCTATAGAGTAAATTTTATCAAATTATCCTCACTTCTTTTTTATGGCAATGGACGTGCGGATGGAATGCAATCGACTCAGACAGTGACAGTGATGAAAAATATGTATATTTTTCTGTATTAAGTGTAGGGTACAAAATGGTTTCTACATGACGTAACGTGCAAGCGGACAGAAGAATAAACTGAGCTAAAAGCTTTACGATTCTCTATCCAATTCATACACATGAGTCAATTTTCATTTCGTCTTCCTTAGCGTGTCAAAAACGTAAAGACAATTTTAGAATACCCTGGGAATTACTTTTATCCTTTGAATTAAAGAACAGAGAAAGAAACCTGATGAAAACCGAAGTCCAGTAAATCTTTTTTAGTAAACATATTTTTTTATAATCTTGTGAATGAGAGAAAAAATTAGATTTTTAAATAATTTTTTTTTTATCATTCTTGAAAATAACAGTGAAAATCCCGAACAACTTGTTTTATTGGGTTTTGTTTTCTATTTTTAAATCTTAATTAAAGGTTTTATCAGGTATTTAATATTAAAGAAGCACGAAATAATGCATTTTTTTTTTAATTTGGATAATTGAAATTTTTATTCAAAAAAAAAAGAGTATAAAAGATACATTAAACTGGAAATTAGTAGTAACCAGCAGATTGTTATTTTGTATTTCATGCTTTATTTAGTAAATCTTGTTTCTTTTTTTTTTGGCAACAATTACTGTAGAACCACAGTAAAACGTGCAGTATTTTTAATTTGAAAAAGTGTTTAGTAGAAATTATTGAATGATGTATGTGTAGTACTTAAGAGATATATTATTTCCAGGTATAGCACTTTAGTTTTTAAAAAAGTTCGAAAATGAAATGACATATTATATATGTATATATTTATATATATTTTCCATTTTGAACATGATCTGTTTAAAAAGTTATTTTAAACTCGTCCTTAGTAATTATCCTAATTTTTTTTTTTTTTTTACGAGGGAATGGAAAGCTCGAAAGCCACCCATTGAAACTATGCGGTGTTTCTTTGGGTAGTGTATGATTTTAACACACCAACTTATCCTAGATCGGAAGTAAAGACATCAGTTATAAAACTATATGATCTATGAAACTACTATTATTATTAAAGGGTTCTTTACTCCCATTCTGTACATTAACAAATCTTTGTCAGATAATGTAAAATTGAAAATTTAAGATCCAAAAATGTTATACATGCAATATATTGTAAATTTAAAAGTCCCGAGTTATGATTTATTTATGAAGATATATGATTGAGGTGTCAATTCTTAATGTCGTTTCAGGAATAACGGAATTGAAAGTATTTCTGTAAATATTATGCAGTATCATATTTTATACCTGTTGAAAATACGATATTATTGGAGATGTTAACACGCATCCTATGATAGTAATACCAATTTTTTGAATGAATCCAAGTGTTCGACCATAAATTCACAAAATTTTGCACGAAGAAAGCAATAAATTATAACTCTGGATTATAATAATAATAATTTATTTTGCACTTTATCTATGGGTTCGAAACGACTCGGAAGATGACACCGATTAAAAATGGTTTGCTCCATGGGTTTAAGTAGCTGCCATATAACTTCTTTTTACAGAACATTATTCTATATTTGAAATTTTGGAAACAGTTGTTAACTTTATTGGCAAACGTCTGAATAAAATATAGTCGGTATATTGGAAGAGGTTTTCAGAGCTGCCTTTCAACTTATATTTTCATATATATATAACTGAAAGTCTAATAAGTTTTGCATTTTAAATTTTGCAAAGTTAATTAGCATTATATCGACCATAAAGTCTATATTTCCGTCATACGGGTATGCTAGAGTTGACATAGTCTACTCTACTACACTTTTCCTCGTTTTCAAATTGAAATCCTTTTACAAAATTTTTACTCGTTCTTTGAGATAACCCCATAGAAAATAATCAGGCACAGTAAAAATTAAATCCTGAATTTCTTGACATAATTTGGTCATCCAAAACACTTAGAAGAGTAATTGTGGCACGAGCCGTATTTGCTTTTGCTCCATCCTGCTGGAGCCAATTGTAGGCTGCTACGAAGCACACAAAATTATTAATCATGATATATGAAACTTGTCTCCATACATCGTCACAGCATTACCAACTTCACTCTAAATGAAGTTGGGTTCTATAATTTTTTGTGATGTCACTCCACAGTACACTGTACCCTTTAGGGAGTGCTATTTTCGGTGGTTAACAACTTTGCGATTTGCAGTAACTCAAAATTGCATATTTTGATTATTCACTTACATAAGATGTAAATATGCTTCATTAATCATAATTAAATTGTTCAGTAATTTTGTATAAAAAATCAGTAAAATTTACCTATTTAAGATGTTGGTGTAGCAAGGTTCGATTAATAAAATCTAAAAATAACAATTAAAAATAATAATAAACAAAAAAGTTTTTTAATTTTTATACGCAAGCGTGAATTTTAACCCACCCTGTATTACTGCAAGATCACGGAGTAATAAATTTTTTAAGTTTAATTATTTGGAACAATTTATTTCAATTTAATTTGAAAATGTGCTGAAAAGGTTCAGAATTGTCTCCATAAAACGGTAAAAGAATGCAATAAAATTGCCTTTACTAAATGTTTTTAAATCCTACAATACCCAATATTTTTTTATTTTCCAATTTTAAAATATTTTTACTAGCCTCTTACTTAAATAAAAATATTTTATATCCATCAAACAGGTAATATATAAAAATTTTAGATCCATTTTAAAATTTCTTTTTAAATTGTTATTACCTTTTGCCTTTAAAGTATCATTAAATTATATATGATCTATTTAGACTTTAAGTTATTAACTTTATAAGACTTCATCAAATTTCATACGCCTTACACCATTTTTTACCAAATTAAAAATTCTTTAAAGTAATAAAAAACCAATAATGAAAAAAATCAAGCTATTTTGAAAAAGCACATTTCCAAAACTAGACAATGTTTCATACTGCGTTTTGGGTAAAAATTAACATATATAAAAAAAATTTAAAATATTATGATTTAATTATCGCCTAAGTAACTGATTTTAAAAATAGATGTTTTAATTTCTAAATCCTAATAATCCTTGAATAAGGAAAGTTCTGAAATTTTTTTTAAGCAAACTTATGCTAATTATCAAAAAATAGAGAAGAAGAAAATTTACAGTTTCAAAATCCCTAAATTAAATCCTTCACTGCATATTATGTCGAAGACAAAAGGAGTTCAGACTTGAAAATAAAATCAAGGTTACAACAATTTGTTTAAAAGGAGCGGGAGTCAGCCCACATTTTATTAAATTTTTTGTTGTCGACTTATTATTTATGAAAAAAATTTAGGAGAAATTTCATAGATTTCATAAAACTTTGGAGATATTTCATAGTTGTATACAAAATCAGGAATCGAATAATTTGTTTAAAATAAAGATATTAAAAAACCACAACTGATTTATATTATCCACAAAAAGCGATAGCTGCCATTTACAACTCTAAAGGTCTTTAAAATTTTTATAGCACAAACTTAATTTGCTGCAAACTGAATTTTGGAGACTTTTTTCAAATGTAAAAAGTCCGCAAAATACAACTTTTAAAAGTCCCCAAAATAAGAAAACATAAGGTCCCAAATTTTCGCAGCTATGAAAATATACCCAAAGTGTCATAAAAAAAAGTCTTTTAATCAGTGGGTGTAACAAAAGAATTTTCTTGAATGACTCATACTAATTTCTAAAGGTCTAATTTCTCCAAATACTCAGAGTTTTCTACTTCAGCAATGTAGAAGATAAAAGTAGTCAAAAATTTAGCGTTAAATAAGTTTTGCATAACGTTAAACCAAAATTCCATTTGGTATTTATATACGCTATATCCTTTTGCGATATCTATCCGTAGCTACTTCAAATATCATTTCTTTATTTCAAGAAATTCTTTGAATATACGGACAGACAGAATGTAACTATATAAGCACATTTTTGCGAAACTTTTTTAAAAAATATGCTAAAACAATTACACACAGATATTTTTCTATTACGGTAGAATTTAATATTATATTATTATTAGCATTCAGAATATTAACTTTCATTTATATTTGATTTTGTCTAAGAACTTCAAATGAATTTCAAAATAAATATAGATACTCGTAATTCAGTCAAATATCAAAAGTACAAATATATTACTTCTTTCAAGTATACATATATTATATAATGTCAAACATACTTCTATAATTTATACATATACATACATAAGTATATCAATTATAATTCAATGTTATCATGCTTTTATGTAAGAAAAAAAAAACAAAATCTTATTTCAGAATTCATTTTGTTGTATTTTTTTTTTTTTTTTTGACATTTTAACGTTGACATTTTAACGTTGTCATATTATTGTCTTTATAATTTTTATTTCTAATTTTTGTTTTTTTTTTCTTCTGTTTTTATTTTGTAGCAACAACTCCATATGAAAAGGATCAATTACCAAAACCACCAACACCGGTTGTATCAGATATGGGTGGAAATCCGCCATTACATATAACACGAAATCGTGAAGGTGAAATTTTTGTAAATAACGCACGTTTAATACCAGGACGTTCGATTGTAATGAACAATAATGCCACAAAAGGAAAAGAAAGAAAACAGGTAAGAATATTTTCAAAAGAATATATTGATATACAGGGTGTTTTATCTATGAATTATCCATAGATATGATTTTACATAATATTTTTTAAAATTCAAGAGAAAAACGAGACTGTGTCAACTCTAGGGTGTCTGGTGAATGTAATATTGACATAATATTATCGGGTTATCTTTGGCAAAATCTTAAATTTTGCAACTTATTAGAGTTTGAGATCAGAATAAAAGAAAATATAAGTTGACAAAATTTCCAGATACTCAGCTTCATTATACATTAAGTTATTCTCAAATTAAAAAAGAAGTTGTACAGCAGCTACCCAAACCCTGTATCTACAAAATCAATTTATCTAAAACCCTGTATCTACTCGACATTTTTTCCTTGAACTCCGCAATAACCTTTCTTTTATACATATTTATCGCCTAACACCCTGTAAATAATATATACAAGTTTATGAAAATAAATAATATATATTTACTATATATAATATTTTTATATATATATTTATATATATATATTATATATATATATATATATTTATATCGAACGAATTTGTTTAGAAAAAATAAAAATAACTTTTAGATTAAATACAAAATATTATTTTATTACTGATGTTTAATACATCTAATTTTTATTACAATTAAAACAAGTCTCGCCTTTTCTCAAAAATACATTTCTTTTTATATCTTTAAAATCAACGGTACTTTACATTATATTTTCTTATATTTAAAATTATTACCATATATGGTAATAATAATGGTACAAAATATTAATATAGGAACAAATGGAAATTAAATATAAAATATTATGAATTGGTATAAAAATATAATAAGTAGGGACAAGTTGACCGGGGATAGGAATATACTAAATAGGGATAAGTTAACTCCTCCCCCCTTAAGTCAAATGTCCTCATTTGAGAATATTATTTTACAATTCTGTTTTCTTTTCTTATTTTTTTTTTTAAGCAATTTTTTTCTTTGTTACAATGTTTACAATATTTATACTTTACTAATACATTATACTAATACATTTTTATTTTATAATTTACATTTTTAAGAACATATTTTAAAATTATACCAGATTATACCTTTTATAAAAAAATTCATAATATGTAAGATTGTAAGATTAAAAATTTAATTTATCAGAAGTACATTAAAATTCTGCCAATCTTTGCAAAAAAAAAGTGCGCTGAATATCGATTCTCGAACGATATGAGCGCCATATTTAATCAAGTTAATAAAAAAATTACCTTAAAAGTCAAATTCGAATATTTAAATATTGTTGTTTTTTTTTTTTTTATTTTGTTTTGTTTTTATTTGTTTACATTTAAAAATTTTTAAATTTTTTTTTTTTTACATTTTAAAAAAATTACATACTAAATTTACATACTAAAAAAAAAATGAATAGTGAGGCGTTAGAATAGTGAAGCAGAAACAATTTCAAAAAATAGGTACATCTTTCCATTTAACTAAATGCAAATAATTGGTTTTCTTTTTAGGTAAAAGATTATAAGTAAATCATCGATATATCCAAATGATAGCAGAGAAAACTTAAAGAAGAAATTTAGTTTATAAGATTTAGATTTAAGTTATAAAATTTAGTTTTAAGTTAGTACTAGGATATTTGTTTTTTTAGGTAGTTTAATTGTAGGTAGGTTAATTAAGTAGGAAAATTAATTAGTTTGATACTTTTTTTGTTTAGCTAATTGCGATTTATAAATTTTCCGGTTCTTGTTATCGATATAATAATTTCGGTTTAGTTTATGAAGAGATACTGGTTTAAAGTGAGGATCAAGTTTTGTGACTCTTAGATTTTTTATTAACATAGGATTTTCGTTTTGATCTTTTCTATTTCTATTTAGATTTGCTATTGTTTTTTCTTTTTGTGTTCTAATTTTGCATGATAATGTTCGAATTTCTTCTGAGGATAGTGATCCATCCTGGAAACTAATAGGTCTGTGCCCTGTGGATGAATGAATTGTATTATTATAATACAATAATGCATCTACCACATAATCACTATCTTCATTTATTTCTTGACCTAACTTTTCTTTAGTTTTCATTATTCTAATGTGCTCATTCAATGTATTATGAAATCGTTCTATATCGGAGTTTCCCGTATGCAATTGAGGAGTAGTTAAATGAAGTTCTATATTATTGTTTTGAAAAAAATTTTTAGAACTTAAACTTCCAAAGCCTTTTTCATTATCTGTAATTATTTTTTTCGGTTTACCTATTATACTTATATAACGTTTGATAGCTTTTTCAATGTCTAACCAGTTTCTTGATTTAATGGAAATAATTTGAGCATATTTGGAAAGTTTATCGATAAATGTAAGATACGCTTTACCTTTTTTTAAAAACCAAATATCCATATGAATAATTTCATTTTTAAACGAAGGTGTTTCTGTAAGTCGGAACGGTAATTTCAGAGGATTTCTTTCATATTTTGCTGTGTTGCAAATGTTGCAATTATTAATTACTACAGATATTTCTTTCTTTAAATTAGGGTAGTATATAAATGGTTTTAATTCTAAATATACCTCATTAATTCCTCTGTGATTATGTTTAAAGTGCTCCTGCAATATTTTTTCTTTTAGTTCAGTTCTATTTGCAATATCTTTTAAGATGTAATTTACTTTATTAACTACAACAGGTACATTAGCATTTTTCCAATTTACATAGATATCTTGAAATTGTTTAAACATATTAAAATCTTCAAATAAAATTCCTACAATACCTTTTTTTGGTAAATAATTTTTTAAAATATTTTCATATAAATTTTTATTAGGTTCGCGAGTTATAATAGTAATTCTTTTTTTTCTAAATATTTTTTTTGATTCAACTGTGTCTATATTTCCCTTTTTTATAATTATTTGTGTTTTAAATATATTTAATGGTAATTCAGAAATTTGTATATAATGTCTATTATCCTCTTCAGCACTATGTATAGTAGCCATTGTAGACATATTATCGATATTTTTCTCGTTAATATTAATTTCAACACGCGAAAGTGCGTCTGCTACATAATTCTCTTTGCCCTTTATATATTCAATGTCATAAGTATACTCCTCTAGGCTAATTTTCCACCTTTGAAGTTTACTATTAGGTTCTTTTATATTGGCTAACCACTTCAAAGGCTGGTGGTCCGTTTTAATCGTAAATTTTCGACCATATAAATAGGGCCTAAAATATTTTGTTGCCCAAATTATGGCAAGGAGCTCTTTTTCTATTGAAGAATAATGAATTTCATGTTCATTAAGTGTTCTGCTGGCAAAACTAATTGGATGGTTATCCTGTGCTAATACAGCACCAAGAGCGAAATTGGAAGCATCTGTAGTTAGTACAAATTTTTTATTATAATCAGGATACCTTAAAATCGGATCCGATATAATTAATGATTTCAATTTATTGAAAGCATTTATATAATTTTCATCTTGTGGATTAACCTTAATACCCTTTTTTAATTGTAACGTCATCGGTTTTGCTATTTGGGCAAAATCTTTTATAAATTTTCTATAAAACCCAACTAATCCTAGAAATTGTTTAATTTGTTTTTGATTTTTCGGAATAGGAAACTTTTGTACAGCTTTTATTTTTTTAGGGTTTGGCTTTACGCCATCTTTAGTTACAATATGACCTAGATATTCAACTTCTCTTGCCATAAATTGACATTTATCTAATTGAACCTTTAAGTTAGCCTCTTTTAATTTTTGAAATACCTTTCTAATTGATATTAAATGTTCTTCTAGGCTGGTACTGAAGATGATAATATCATCCAGGTACACAAAACAAATTTTTCCAATTAGATCTGACAACAAGGAATTCATCAGTCTTTGAAATGTTGACGGTGCGTTCTTAAGTCCGAACGGCATCCGCAAAAATTCGTAAAGACCTTGGTTTGTTGAAAATGCTGTTTTAGGGATGTCATTTTCAGCTATTTCAATCTGGTGAAATCCCCTTGCCAGATCCAATGTTGTGAAGTACATTGATCTTCCTAACTTATCTAATATGTCATCCATATTAGGGATAGGAAACTTATCATCTATAGTGATAGAATTCAATTTCCTATAGTCAATCACTAGTCTCCACTGTGGTTTACCAGATGCATCTGCCTTTTTGGGAACTATCCAAAGAGGAGATGAGTATGGTGAACTACTTGGTCTTATTATACCCTGTTTTAACATTTCCTGAATTTGTTTTTCGACTTCACTTTTATGTATTTGAGGGTATCTATATGTTCTTGTGTAAACGGGAATATTGTCTTTAGTTTTTATTTCGTCCTGTATTTTATTAGTAAATGTTAAATCACAATTTTCTTTATAAAAAATTTGATCGTACTGATCTATTAACTTAATTAATTTATTTTTCTCTTCATTATTTAAGTCAGCAGTTTGAATTTCAGCAATACAGTTTTTAGAATAAGTCCGTTCTTCACCGACCGGTACTTTTTCAGAAAGAGTTACATAAGCTTGTGCTTTTGTTTCGTCACCCTCGTTAAAAAAAATAGGGACGCTTATATTATCATTCACTACTAATGAATGTAAATTATAATCAATTTTAGCTTTATGAGGAATCAGGATGTTATTCCCAATTATTCCATCATAGAATTTTTCAAATTTTAATTCTAAAAATTCCATCATTTCTTTTGATTGGAATATTTTAAAACTTGGTATTTTAATTTTAGTATCACTGTAACATTCGCTTTGTAATGTTTTAATTTTAATTGGTTTTATTTTTTCTTTAGATTTAGGGTCACAAATATTTTCGTTTATTACACTCATATTTGCTCCCGTATCTAAAATAAACCGTAATGGACCTTTAGTTGTTTTTATTACTATGTAGGGTAAGCGTCTTTGGAGGCACTCAAGGGAAAATTTTCGGTGGTTTGATCAACGTCCATACGTGAATAATTCCTACTATTATAAGAGTTTTGAGAGGATCTAAAATTATTATTGTTTGTTTGGTTGTTAGATTGGTTATTATGATTTTGTCTATTGGAGTTATAACGAAAATTTGAATTGTAACGAAAATTTGGATTACTTCGCGGTATATTGATTTGTTGTCTATCAATATTTTGATTAGGCGAATTATGGCGTGCACCATAATTATAGTTAGGTCTGTTATTTAGCTGGCGATAAGTGTACCTATTATTTGCATTAAAAAAATGTGCATTATTTCTATTCAAAAAATTATCATTTGTTCTATTTAAATAATTGCCTTCTGTTAAAATTTCTAAGGCTTCTTCTAAATTACTAGGATTTCTACATTGTAAAATAGTAAACATAGGCTCTCCTAGCTTAGTTTTAAATATTTCTAAAGCCTGCCTACTATTACTTTCAGAAATCCTAGTTAGGTCAGCCTCATTATTTATTTCATTTTGAATTTTTAAATTTAACCTACTTAATATACTTATAATCTTATTATAAAAATCTAATACTGTTCCTATAAATTCTACACATCTTAATTCATCAAATATCTTATTACTACTTTTTTTTTCCGAAAAATTATTTACTAAAACTATCTTTAAATTATTCCAATTTGATATGGAATTATATATACTAATAATTTTATATGCCTCACCTTTTATCTTCCTTTTGATGCTAATAAAAAAAAATTTCTTCCCTGCTTCATCAAATTTAGCGATGAATTCCCAAACTACATCAACCGCTTCGATGAAATTTTTCAATTCTTCAGGTTCGCCGTGAAATTCTGGGATGTTATTAATATACTGCAGGGGATCGATCGTGTACTGCTGTTGTGTAGGTGCCCCCACAGTATAAAGCCCTTGTTGAGTAGACATTTTTTTTTTATTATTATACTTTTTTGATAAGTGTTTTGTTTTTTTTTTTTTAAATGTTTTTTAAGAATGTTTTTTGTTTTATTACTTTGATTCTTTTGCTAAATTAATAAAACACTGCAAAATTTGATGTATTTAAAAACAATGTGAATATTTTTTACAAATTTTTTTATATTTTTTCAATTTTTGTTTTATGATTTTATTTTTTATATAGAATTTTTTTTTTGTTTTATTTTTGAATAGATTAAGTATTATTTTCACTTTTTTCCCGTTGTTAAATGAGTCTTCTTTTTTAATTGTAATGAAGGCATTTACATTATTGCAATTTTCAATTTTTGTTTTAAATGTATAAGTGTGTTGTATATTATATAAATTATTTTTTTTTTATATTCTATTAAAAATTTTTATTACTTTTTTTTTGTTTGTTTAATTTTGCACTGCTCATTTTCATTTCGGTTTTAATATTTATTTAAATATTATTTTTATTAATATTTGTTTTGTTATCAGTTTTAATTAATTTTATACAGAGATATTTATTTTAATAATGTTTAAAAAAAAATCAAATAAAATGTTTCCTATTTTTTTTTGTATATTTATCCCTTTAAGTATTTTTTTTTTGTTTTTTGTTGTTACTTAATTTTACACTAGCTAAGTTTAAATGCTTTTAGTTTTTTTTTTTTTTTTATTTTTCACACAAACTCTTATTTAAAATTTTTTTCCCGACTGCGCCATTTATATCGAACGAATTTGTTTAGAAAAAATAAAAATAACTTTTAGATTAAATACAAAATATTATTTTATTACTGATGTTTAATACATCTAATTTTTATTACAATTAAAACAAGTCTCGCCTTTTCTCAAAAATACATTTCTTTTTATATCTTTAAAATCAACGGTACTTTACATTATATTTTCTTATATTTAAAATTATTACCATATATGGTAATAATAATGGTACAAAATATTAATATAGGAACAAATGGAAATTAAATATAAAATATTATGAATTGGTATAAAAATATAATAAGTAGGGACAAGTTGACCGGGGATAGGAATATACTAAATAGGGATAAGTTAACTATATATATTATATTTTAAAAACATTATTTTATACAAATATTAATTCCGAATTAAACTTTGATTTGGTGAAAAGAGAAAAAAACAGTGTTCTGATTTTCAAAAAACAAAATTAAAAATATTTAGAAACTTGAATAGGGCTAGGATTACAAAATTTTCACAAATTCGTTTTTATGCTAAAACCGAAATCGCTATTTAAATTCAGCCATTTTGGTCAACGGGTTCGAGTACCTGCCATACAACTTCTTATTTTATATGAACATTACTCTATACCTATGGGAACTGCGTCTCTGAAATTTTGCCAAAAATAGTTTAGTACAATTGCCAAAGTTACTGCAAAATTTGGTTGGTCTACTCCAGAGGGTTCGAGTAGCTGCCATACAACTGCTTCTTTTATATGAGCTTTACACTACACCTGATGAAGCTGGGTGTCTGAAATTTTGCCAAAAATAGTTCAGTGTAATGGCCAAAGTTACTGCAAAATTTGGTTGGCCTACTGCAAAGGGTTCGAGTAGCTGCCATACAACTCCTTCTTTTATATGAGCATTACACTACACCTAATAAAGCTGAATGTTTGAAATTAATTAACCGGATAATGCAATAATTAACCGGATGATATAATGTATAGGTTACGGTCATTCGGGTATCCCAGAGTTGACACAGTCTACTCTACTACACTCTTCCTCGTTTTTAAACAGGTTTCAAATCCGGAGAATTAGTTACTTGAGAAATTGCAGTATACTTACACAACTGGCCATGAGCAAATCAAGGTGGCCTGAGAGAAAAATAACTATCTTTTTAAATGTTTGACCTTGTTTAATAAATTAAAAAAAAAAAGAAAAATTTCATAATTAAAATTAATTTCGTATTTCATAAATTTAAAAAATATTATCTATAACAATAAATTATGAACATTAGTAGCCAGTACTGAGTATAGATGATATTACATTAGTTTTTTTTTTTTAAATAAATGATTTAAATACTAACTGAAGAAATCCAAATTTTCCAGCCTATCCTTTTATTATTTTTATTGCTATTTGTACTGTTCAAGCAGTTCAGCTGTTTATTAAACTATTATGACAACGAAAGTAGGTGGTTTCTGTGAGTATTAACCTTACATTATAAGGGGGTAGAGTTTAGGTTTCCCAAGTGTCTTTAAACCAGCTTTACAAGAATAGATTTTCAAGGTTCCCAAGTGCTTTTTCACCTTCCTTGTAAAAAAAGCTTATATTATACGCGAACTGTCATCGTTTCACATTGAAATTATTTATTTTGTAAAAAAGTAGAAATTAATGCAAGACAAGTATGTATAAATGTGATTTCTATAGTATTTACATTGTTTTCTTTTTTTTGGACTAAGGATGGTGAAAATCTGACAAAATGGAACAACTTTTGTTAGGACATAAATAAAATTTCATAAATACATAACTTTATTCAAATAATACCGAGTGTTATTATTCACGAATGTAAGTTAGAAAAAGCACAAAAACAAAAATAAAAAAAATCATTTGAAAGAATTAAAAAAATTCTGAAGAACTTTTAAAGATGATTCTTAATATTTTTTTGATTTCTTATATTTTAATATTTTCAAATTTTAAAAAAATAAAATTTCATTTATTTTGAAATAAACTTCTGATATCTTTGTAATTCTTAATGTTTATCAACAAAATTTAAAAACAAATATCACGAAAAGCACCAGAAGCGAATTGGTATCGTACTCTTCGCATTGTGGGTGTCATATTTTTTGTTGTTTTTATTTTTATAATTCTTTTTTTTTTACTTATAATAACTTAACATTTTTTCTAAAGCCTTTGAATCCAACAATCAAAATTTATTTTCATTTTTTTTTTGATTTTCTGTCTCTTTCTCAATTCTTTTAAATGTTTTTATTCTAACCAACTTTCTAAAAAAACAGTGTAAAAAAATTTGATTTTTATTCGGATTTTTTCTGATATTTATTTTTAATATCGTAAAGTATTTTAAGATTAGCTTCTTCTGTACTTTCTCTTTTCATCATATTTTTTTACTCTTTCTATTTCACTCACTTTTAAATTGTAACTCATGAACTTTTGAGTTCATACATACATGTGTATACACCTTTATCTGTGTTATTTGTATTATTTTCTTGGTTAGATGATGGATTTCTGGTAAAAACTTTTCTAATTGAAAATTTTCATTCAAAAAAAAAAAAAAGAAAATAGTAAAAAAAAAACGAGAAAAAAAAACCAAAGAAAAATGAACGTTCTTATAATAAGAAAAAATAAATTGATTTTCAGTTCACGAATTTTATATAATATATTTTATAATCAGTTTTTCTAGGAATTTTTTGTTGAATTTTGTGAAAAGTTATTAAAAAAAAAATTAAAAATAATTATAAACTTGGTTTAAGTTGATGATATGGTATGGATAGGATGTATAGTTAAATTAAAATTTTATTAATACAATTTATATATACTTTTTAATATCACAGCAATGTTACAATTTAGGTTTTTCAGAATAATAGAATTAGAACAACAATATGAACTATGAATCTGTTGTGAAAATATTATATTTGGAAATATTAAAGATCTTTAAATAAATAGTTATATTTTATTTTTATGACATTGCACACTTGTTATTAATTACCAAAATATATATGAGTAAACCTAAGCATTTGTTTATTATCTGAAAAACTTATGAAAACTTCGAGTTTTTCCCGAATACATGACATTTCTAACTAAATTATTCATCGATAGTTAAGTCGTAATATTAAATAAACCGTTATTTTTTAATTTTCACTGACAGTAGCCGATTAAAATGATACCGTAAAGTTCTGAATACAGTACCCCCCCGAATAAAGTACCCCGGGTACACTAATTGGAACATTTTTCCAATTACAGTACCCCGGGTACACTAATTGGATTTGTTTTTTCGCAAATAAATTTAAAAATAAAAAAAAAAGACATCGATCTTTGTGTTAGTTTGGGTGGTTCGATGACCACAGATTTAATGTTACGTTGGATGAAAACGTGTTTCTATAAGGAGAACAGTTCTTTTGGTATTGAAAAGTTACTTTTAATTCTTATAGTTGCCATTTAATGGATGAAGTGACAAAAGAACTAAAGAAGCTATGCATTGCAGAGTCAATCATAATACCTCCAAAAACTACATCATTTTTACAACCATTTGATGTTTCAATTAACTATCCATTTAAAAATTTTATGAGAGCTGCTTGGAATGATTGGCTTATAAATGGTAAAGAGGAATTTACAAAAAAAGGATACAGGAAAAACCGACTTATCAAGATATTGTTGATTTTACATCTTCAGCTTTAAAACAAATTTCGCCAGAAATCATTGAAAGGTCATTTGAGTGTTGCGGAGTTGGAGAGTTTGGAAAAGAAATATGTTTGGAAAAATTAAATTGTCGCCTTCAAAATATTCTTAAATCTTGCGGGGACGTACATGAATCAAATATTTCTGAAATCCAAACTGAACCAAATAATACAACTTATGAGCTGGTCGGGGTTGATGAAGCTAATGCAAAGTTAGCGAATTTTGATGATGATATAGAAACTATTGATGAACGTGTAATTGATAATCAGACTTCTTCTGATGATGATGAATATATCAGCGAAACTTCAAGTGAAGTTGATACACAGGAGCTTTTCGAATTGGTTTAACTGGCTAATAAGTAATAGTTTAAAAAATTATTTAAAAAATTTAATCAGACTATATCATAATATTTAATCGGCTTATTTTTTCCCATACAAATATAAACATCCTTTTTCTGCGTAAACTATTTGACCAATTTTAATGAAACAACAACCAAAAGAAAGGTTTTTTTTGTTTTCATAGGACAATAATATTTTTTTTTTTAGAATATTGCGTTTTTTCAGGTGAAAACCCGTCTTTAATTTAACGTAAATTTGAATTTAACGGTCACGCTGTTAAAAGTTAAGGCTTATGACTCTAATATTATGCGCCGACTTTCTGGGTAAAAGTAATGCATTTTCGGTTGTATTCGCAGCTCAATCAAACTATATATTATAGGCGCCGACTTATGTCTTTCTTTTTTTTTTTTGATTAGTTCAAATGTTCAATGAACAAGGAGATTTAAATTTTTTTAAAATTTTTTTTTTTGTTTTTGTTTTTTCTTTATCTTAAAAAGTGAACGAAAAAAATGAGTCTGTTCGAAAAGCAATACATTTGGTTTATACAGTAGTTTTTATTTATAATGAACTCGGTTCAATTTTAATTATAATAAACTTTACACTTTTTACTAAAAAATTAAATTTTACCTAAAAATGTAAAAAACTTACATTATATTACATTGATATTTCTTTTATTTAAACTTTAAATACCTAAATATGTTGCTTGGCGATTAATTAAGTCTTTTTTATTTAGTTTTGAATATAAAAAAAATCATAATAACGCATCAAAAATACAAAAAAAAATTTCAATAGAAGAAAAAGCACTATACATAGGCTTGAGGCTGACACATCAAATAAAATTATAGCAAATGAGTTCGAAGTGTTCATTCTAGAATCATCACATTCTACAATGTTCAAGTCTTATACTAATTTTTCAAAATTCACAGCATTCTTTTAAAACGACATTCGTTTATTACGACAATTATTTTCCGTCCCATCATGGTCGTTATAACCGAAAAGTACTGTATTTTGCTTTTGTTTGCAACTTATTATAATACAGTTATAAAAAAAAAAATTTTTTTGTAAATCGTAAATAGTTGCTTTTTGTTAAGTTTTATGTACAATAAAAAACCGACTTCTGAAATATATTCTACGTTTGAGAGTCATGATATTAAAATATATAAATATTTGCAAAACAGTTAAACAAATAATCTTTCTTAAAAAAATAATTTGTTATTTAAATGATTTGTTACTTAGGGCCTAACCAACGCGTACGGTGTATAATTTCTGGAAATTTCTAGAAAATTTTGAAATAAATAGTTAGGTACCTACATGAATTTACATGTGAGCAATCGAAATACGCGACGTACTGGTACCTCGGATTTACAAAATGACAAAGCGAAAAATAAAAATAGAAACTTTAAAATAATATCTTTGTAAAATATTTGTTTTTTAAAAAATACCTATAATATGTTTGCAGAAACTTAAAAAAAAAATAATACCTATTTCTTAAGAAAAATGATTTGTTTCTTATGGATCAGCCAAAATCAGCATGTACGGCATTCAGTTTCTGTCAAAAAATTTTGAAATAATTAGTTATTTAAAAAAATTTACATGAAAGCATACGCGACGTACTGTACCTCAGAGTTTTAATATTTAAAAATCGACAAAGTGTATAAGAATACATATTGAAATTGTTTTTTCTTATGTTACTGCGATTAAATTTTAAAAATAAAATATTTTAAAATAACATTTTTTTTTAAATAATTTAGTTTAAAACATAGATACAAATATTCAAATAAATTGAAAATACCTACAATACAATATGTTTGCAAAACTAAAAAAATTATCTTTCTCAAAAAAAGTTATTTATTCCTTAGGTCCAAACCTAAATAGAAGCGTACAGCGTATAATTTCTGTCAAAAAATTGGGAAATAAATAGGTACATAAATTTACATTAGAGCAGCGAAAATACGCGTAACGCAATGTACAGTATCTCGGATTTTTAAAATTTACAAATATGGACAAAATGTATAAAAATATTATTATTGGATTTTCTTACATTTCTAATTTTATGTTTTAAAAAATAATATTTTTTTACAATAATTTTTATTAAAAAATACCTTATATTCAAAATACCTATAATATGAAATTAAAAATATTTTTGTAGGTAGGTACTAAATTAAAACTTTCAAATAAATATTTTTGATAAATTAAATATTGTTCGCGCGTATCGATTTACCGATAATGGATATGTAATGTAGACAGACGTATTGACGTAAGATTAGATAGGCGTAGTTTGAAAATGGAACGCTAATTTTTGTTTCAGGAGTACATAATTGTCAGATTAATTGTCATATATACATTTGACATTTTAAAACTATCTGTCATTTGAGAAGTTAATTATATTTAATAGTATTTAAATATTAATAAAGTGAAAAAATTAAGGTTAATTGCTGATATAAATATAAAGAATATTTTTTAAAATGGAAGGGGGTAAGTGCTTATTGGTTATCAAATAAAAAATATGATTTAACATAATTCAAGAGAATTTTAATTAAAGCCATCTGCAGGAAATTATTAAAATATAAATTAAATAAATATCTACTCTGTTATATACTCTTTTACAAGGGCTGATGGGAGTAGCTGGCAATAGTTGAGAGTAGAAAAGAGTTTACTCCTCATAAAGGAATAAAAGCAATAATATTTATTTGTTTTAAGAAACTTATGAGTCATGGCTCATGACCATATATAGAAATTTATTTTTGTCAATAAAAAACTTAGGAAAAATTAAATAAACAAACTAGACAAAAAGGTATAAAGTAAACTAAGGAATTCAGAATCATTTTTCGCATGTTTTCAGAACTTTAAATAGGCATATATTATATAGTAGTAAAAATTTTCCTATGTAGCTTTTAAATTTAAAAATAAAAAAAGGGTAGGAAAAATTTATTCTTTGATTTATTGAAAAACTTTTTTTTTTGCTATAAATCTTAAGATTGAGATTTAAAAAAAGACTTCGGTCAACTTGACTATTAATTATTTGTACTTCTGGCAGATTCAATATTATATAATAATAAATACTAAACTTATAAATTATGATATGTTTAATTTTGTTGTACATATTATGTATTCACAGAGTTTTTTAATTAGTACTAAATTACAGAATACGTACAACATAGTTTAAATCGTACTAAAATGTTAAGAAAAAAGTACGGTTTGCTATATGAAGGACAGCATTAACTCGAATTTTGGGTTTTTGACTTCAATAAGTATATGTATATGTTTAGAAATATGTTTTTATTAGAATAATATTTATATATATTTAGAACTTTAATTTAATTTAACTGTACCAATTTATCCTCTCTTTCAACCGGCTTAAGCTATAGAAACAAAACTCAAAAATCGGTACTTAACAATGTTTTAATAATTAAGAAAAATTATAAATTTTTTTTAAACAAATTTCAAGCGCAAGAATTGTTGACAACACTGTTTTCATAATTTTTATTATGTATAGTCTAATATAATTTACACAAAACGAATTTTATTTGTTAACTTAAAAGCAAAAATAGCTCGAATATCGAGCACAGGGCGATACTAGTCTTAATAAATGTATCTAGTTTTTCTATTATTAATTAATTAATGTATATTTGCAGATTTTTTTTATTATTAATAAGCTATGTATATATATTTTTTTATTTTGAATAAGTAATATAGTTATTTTGTTTTGTGAATTATACTAATTGCTTTAATTTTATTTTCCATAATACATTCCCTATCATATATAAGTGTACCCTGGTATAGAAAACTAATTAGTGTACCCGGGTATACTAATTGGATTTATTATTTTTTCAGAATATTGCCATTTTCCAATTAGAGTACCCGGGTATTGTATTCAGAACTTTACGGTACAGTGTGAACTGTGAGGGAATGGTACGTCAATACCTATGTATCAACCTCCTAATTTCACCTAGTAATTTCCATATTGCAAATAGTTTATTTATCAACCTTGCTACTAACACTTTTGCAAAATATCACTTAACAAAAAACAACCGCAAGTAATAATTATTTGAATTTATTATTAATGGTTCCGTTCATATCATCTCATCAAGCGCTATACTAGATTGCAGCAGTGTATCATTTAGCGCTTCATTGTTGTACTGAACAATTTGCAGCAAAATTAAATGACATTTGATTTTGAGTGATTTTAAATTATTTTAGTTATAGAAACTATACAGAATTTCAATGGCCTTCTAAAACATGTCAATAATTCTATTTCTATCCTTATTTTTTGTTTCTATTCCGTAGGTATTTAAATTATTTTTTAAATTCAAATTTTTAAATTTAATTAAATTAATTGAAAATCTAGAAAAAAAAATACTTTTTACATTGAAATGTAAACACATAAACTTCAAATAAAATCTGCTACACAATTTAGTATAAAATTTTTTTGCTGCAAAATTAATCTAGCGCTACACTAAATAAAAAAATCGTTCAGTTGAAAATTTTATCGAGCGATGTACTTTTCTTGCAACGCTAGATGCTATTTAATGTTAAATAAGTTAAAAAAGAATCCAAATATGTATAAGTTTATTAGTTAAATTAAAATTTTAACGCATTATATTCAAAAGTTTGGTAAAATGATTAGTGAATTAGATTTTATTGCAAATATTTTTACTTCAGAACTTAATACTTTTTATAAATTATATAATTTTATAGATTCAAATTATTGCAAAAAAGAATATATTTTACAAATAGAGTGTTTGGATTTTAAATTTAAGCATAAATAATTTTCTAAATTCCAAATATTTTGCGAAGTTTTTCATTGTGCCAAACAACTCGTACTTACAAAATGATCAAATGTGTCAAATGAAAAGTTGTAAAAAGTTCTTTTTGTCAAAGTAGGCCTTTTAAATAATATCTGAGGAATCTCTCTGATCCAGTTAAAGGATGGTCCATATAGCTAACAAAAGATGATACCCTGAATTTCATTTACTGCCCATCAGCGCTTCTAAACACATCATCTCCGCAAAATTTTGCTATGACCAGAAATTGGAGGTAAATAACATTCACTTTTCAAAGTTCCTTCAAACAAAAATCAATATGCGCCAAGTAAGATTACAAAATGATATTAATTCGTCATACATTAATTAAATTAATTTATAAATCGTCTGAATTCTCTTGTCTTACTCTAAAATCGGAAACATAATATTGTTAATCAGATCGCTTTTGTTAATTTTTCGGTATATGTTCCTTACAGCATTACTTTACTTATATATGAATATATTTACGTATTCGTAATATTTTCCTAATTCTATTTAAGTATACTTTACAATTATATAATTACAAAAACATTTAAATAATATCCTGGGTCCACCACAGAACCTACCGCTATTACAGGAAAAGCGTAATGCGAACTTTTTTTCAAACATTTTTTTCGTAATAATTTTAACTTCAAATTTCAGTTAAGAGAATTCATTAAATTTTCTGAATTTATTTAATTAATAAAATAATGTCAAATTACTTTGACTGGCATACATTGTAAAAAAAAATTTTTTATAAAGCTTCTTTTTATTCCAAAAAAAATTAATTGAAAAAAGTTAAAACGCATGTAAATGATACCATCAATACTGTTTTGATAATTCTTAATAAAATTTAATTAATGAAAGTTATATCTTATTCTGTTGCCATTATTTAAATTGACAATATTAATATTTAAAAAAATTATTTCTCTCTCTTTAATATCAATTACTTTAAAAGATAATTATTTCTATGAAATATTATGTAGAATTTGTACCTATGTTCACATTGTAATCTTTTATTTTAAAAATATAAAGAATAGAGTTACTTATAAAATTTAAAACACAAGTAACTTTGGAGCAAGAGAATGAAAATCTCCGGGATAATTGGTATTATTAAAATCCTTTCAGATATTTAAAACAAATTAATTGTAAACTAATAATTATATCAACTCAAAACCATAATTTATTTCACTGTTTTTCAATGAACACTTTTGTTTAAAAACTTTATAATATGGTTCTATATATAAAATTTTCTAAATTTAGTTAAGATTTAATAAAATAAATATGAGAATGTTTTTAGTATAGCGTGAAACAATACCCAAAGAAAAACCTCCCACGTACTAAAAGTAAAATTACAAAGGAAACGAGAAATTCTGTAGAAAAGTAAACTATGTCAACTCTGGGATACTAGAATGACTCTAATATAGACATTATATCATCTGGCTAATTACTTTTGGGAAAATTTTAAATACACAACTTATTAAACTTTCAGTTATGTACAAAAGAAAATATAAATTACAAGGCAGCTTCCATTACCCGGACTTTATTTTATTCAGACGTTGGTCACTAATGTTAACTATTATTAAATTTCAGACACCCAGCTTTATTAGGTATAGAGTAATACTCATATAAAAATAGAAGTATGGCAGCTACTCAAACCCGTCTTGTAAATTGGCTGAATTTCAATTGGTCGATGACGGCTATTCCATAAATACGAATTTATGTTAATTTCAGAATCCTAGTTCCTTTATTTTTTTATTGTGAACAAAAAAACGGACGGATAGACGGGCGGACAGATCTATAGTCATACGGGTATAAAAAGTCTCTAAAACATAGTTTTTATGTTTTTTTTTTATTTTTTTTTTCAAAAACTAAGGCTTTTAATATCAATATTGCCTATACTATATTCTATGAACTTACATGTAGCCCGTTTATTATAGTGATATAATAGAGGGATATGATTTTGGTTTTGCATATAGCTTCATCTAAAAGGATGAAATGCTCTAGAGTTTTAAAGCCGGTGAACGTTGTCGTTTGTAATACACACCCCAATTTCGTACTATAAATATGATGTAAGACCATTTTCTGGAGTGTTAAGTGCTTTATCATAACCTAAAACTACATATTTTTTATGTAGGTCCCATTAATATAGAAAATTTATTGTTTTAATTTTTAAGAAACTTTGAAGACTTCTTTCGTTTTTTGTTTTCGGAATAGTAATTTACTTAAACATAGATTCACAATGTGTATTTATTTGTACATAAACCTAGTTATTGATTATTTAGTAATGTATGTAAAAGTTATGTAATGTTATACAATGAACTAATTTGAATATATATAATATACATTACATTATTATATATATTTTATAATTACTGTTAATTATTTAATTATCTTTTTGTTTCATTTTGAAAGCTCTTGCATCTATTTATAATCTTATATATATATATATATATATATTAATGAACTTATTTAAACCCACACATACAAAATTAATTCATATTTATTAATATAATTTTATTCCTTTACATTATTAAGAGCTTTGAAGATTTAACTAACTAATACTTGTATATTCAGTATAGTAATAATAATTATAGTAAATGCGATAATAATTGTCAAAATGACAGAATATACAAAATATAAAAGTATACAAAATTAATCTTTTATTGTTGTTGTTATTATTTTTGTCCTAAATAATTTTAAAGTCGAATTAACTTGAAAGAATTTAATACGATTATTTAAAAAAAAAAAAAAATGGAAATTAAAAGACTAAAAATAATATGATTACATTTATGATAATAAGATATGCTAGAATTTATAAAATGTAGGATTATTAAGTATTATATACGACTATAAAAAATAGGATATAAATTATATATAAAAAATAGGAATAATGCTTTCAGAATAACAGAATTATTTATTTAATTTGAATTTAAGTTTTGTATCTGTAAAACTGTTTAAAAAAAAAAACAACTGTTTTAACCTACACAACTTCAATAGAAAACGTTGATTATTTTTGTACAATGTACATATATATTTATTATTTCAATATCTTGACCTTATTGTGAAAAAGGATTTTTTGAATGACATAAAATTTTAAAATTTTTTTTGAATTATATTGTTATTATCAATCAAATGTTTGTTTTTTAGACAAATTAACTGCAGGGTCGACCATCATGCACTTTTATTCGAGAGGTTAGTTAAAACAAACACATTCTCATATTTTGGAAACCCTCTTCAGTCAAATGTAATTGATTCTAATGATCATAATGTATATTGAATCAAATCATTTTTTTAGTTTACACAATAGTCAAACTCTAGGAACGAATTTCTTTATACATAGAATAAATATGTAGGCTTGACTATGTTGCCAAGGAGTTAGAAAGAAAATAGGATGGAATAGGAGAGTTGGGCAGTAGGTTAGAAACGAACTTATTTAAATTATTTTTAGAACGTTGCAAATTGTATAATGGTCTATTTCCATCAGAGGGGAATACATTGGATGGAAGCATGTTCCATATTCTAGTAGTTCTCACAAAAAATGAGTTTTGATTCACCTAGCAATTTCCACTATGTAGAAATGAGCACTCTAGGCCTCATTGGTGTTTCGTTGGAATTGTTTAAAGGGAGGCATTATTTATTTTAACTCAATAGAGCAAGTGTTAATACCTACAAAATATTTATAAAGAAGCGTTAAAGCTTCGGCTTTACGACGAGTGCTCAGGGGATTGAAAGTAGCCCGGACGGAATGTTCGCCAATCAGGCGTATGATGCGATTTTGGATTTTGTCCAAGTAATTTAGGGAAGTTAGCAATTATAATTATATTGAAACGATACCCGTGGAATATGGGTATCCATCTGTCTGCAATTATAAACAAGCTAATATGTTGGAATTAGACGTAGATCTTTTTGAACACTGTTAAATCCTAAAAGTACGTGTTAATCTTAAATTACACAGTGAATAAGTTATTTAACAAAGCAAGCATTTTTCCAAAACTCCAAAAATGTTCTGAACTCCATGGCTTGAAATTAAACTAAGTTGCAATATTTAAATTGCTAATAGGAAGAAGGATTAATGAATGAATGTCGCTCCTTTTTAGATATTTCGGGAATGGGTTTTGTTTAGCTGTCATGGATTTCAACATTTTCAACGGTTTAAATGTTTTAAAACACTTTATTAATAGACTAATTAAACATTTAAACCCTTTTTTTAAATTATATTAAAATTATTATAAGGAAGTTTTTTACAGAAAATTTAGAGTTGACAAAGTTAACATTATTCCTCCTCGATTTCAATTTAATTTTTTTTTTAATTAATATTTTATTTAAATTTTTATTATAAAACTTTAAATCCAATTAAATTAAATTAAATTACAAATAATTTTGCGTTTTTTTATTTTGTTTTTTAAGGTTATGCATGTTATTGAAGAAGTTTTAGAACCATTAACAACACTACCAACAGCTAAAATTGATGTAACAAATCCGGATGCCATGATATTCTTACAAAATGCTGATTCCATGAATATTGAAAATCATCGTTTAAGGTAATAATTAAAAATTTAAGAAAATTCCAGTTTTTATTATTATACTTTTTTTATCTTTACATTAAATATTATATACCTACATATATAAATATGTGTTTATTGATTCAAATGTAGTAAAAAAACGATGAATTCTAGGGGATTTCCGGAAATAAAAACGTGAAAAATTTTTTTATTAAATTATGGAAATGACACTTAAAAGTTAAATTTAGCTGAAAAATAGAAGTCTTATTTACGATTGATTTAATGCAAAAAGTTATTATAAATTTTTAAAAATAAAATTTTAAATTTTAATATTTCAAGTATATACACTTTTATATATATATATTGCAAATTCTATTGATGCGAGCTTATTTTATTAAATAAATGATACATTTATAAATTGTTCAGATCACTGCAGACTTCTTTATGTAATAAATGTCGGTATGTTTATCGATTTTTAGAACTGAAGTGGGTGTTAATTTGTCTGTCCGTTTATACCTATGATTCAAAAAATTAAAAAGCTTTTCCATTCTGAAACTTTTATACTAATTCATTTGTTTAACATGTCCTGTAATATTTAGCCTAGTCGTATTAATCGAGTCACCACTCATTATCTGAGCTTCAGTACTGACGGCTAAAAAGTCAAAGATTCAGAATTATTTTACTTTTGAGTACTGGAAGTTTTGCAAAATTTAAATTAATTTATTTGTTTAATAAAACAAATAAATCAAATATGAGTTTAACCCAATTCTAACTTTTGAATTAGTTTCCGAAAAAAAATTTTATTACTTAGATGACTAAAGAATGCCGGGAGAGTAAAAAAATGTTAAATCAATTTTTAAAGTTAAAAGATAAGATTGTAGTAATTTGAATAAAAATAAAATAATAACTAAAGGTCAATAATAAGTACTTAGAGTTTTGATATTTACAAGTTTATAAAGACTTGTCTCAAAAAATTTAATATAATTTTTGATAGTTTTATTGAAACATTTTAAATTTATTTTGGAATCATATAATGAATATAAATAATTGTTTTTATTTAATTAAGAACAGCAAATTTAATAGATTTTACCGATGCAAGGTCAGAACTCCCAGGGTCATAAGTTACTTAGTGGGACATAACTCCCTAAGGGACTTATGACCCGCTTTAAAATATGGGAGTGGGACATAAGTCCCTTTACAGAACTCCCTAAAGGGACTTATGACCCAGTAAATAAGCTATAACTCCTTTTATTAAATTTTGGGTTATAAAACCATATAACTTTAATTGCGTGATTGAGTCTTTTCTGATCTTTATAATTTAAAGAATGATAATATAAAAATATATATAAGCAATATATTAGATTTACACCAATATGTATTTATATCTATGCGAGATACTATATTAGGAAGCATATTTAGGGTTTGTCAAAGTGGAACAAAAAAATCAAAGTGGAACCTTTTTCCAGAGTATTAATGAATTCATGTATGCGAGACTTTGGTTTCAAAAAATTACCCTTTTTGCAAAATAGCCTTTCAAAATGTAGTTTAAATATAAAATTATGGTTGTTTCCTTAATATTGGAAAAAGGGAATACTCTGATTTTGAATCCAACCCCAAAATGTGTACCCGTCATTAATATTATATAATTGAAATTAATACTTTTTTTTAATATTACTAATAATTTTTAAGCTGAGAACTGTATAAAGAAGTTAAAACCTACCACGCTGAGTCAAGGCTCCCAGGGTTATAAGTCCCTTAGGTTGTTATGGCTCACTGCTATGACGGACTTATGACCCTGGGAGTTCTGACTCTGCACCGATTTTACCCAAATATTCTATGGCTACCCTGAAAGTATGCAATTGTTTTTAGAAAAAAATTTAAATTATAAGAATTTTAATTGTTGCATTATGTATTTCATTACAATTCCTTTTTACAATAGTACTATAATGATAATAGTACTATAATATAATTAAATAAATATAATAAATAGTACTGATGTAATATAATATTAGTTTCCAAACCTATAATGGTATCAGTAACTGATGGTTTTAAAAATGTTACATTATCATTTATGATATATTATATTAATAAATAAATAACTATAATGAATTATTGCATTGTAAAGTTTTATAATTTGCAAACTAATTAATCAAGTTTAATACAACTCAGTGTAAAAATTGTAAATTTTGTTCCGATAAAATGAGATTTTATCACAAAATATTTAATTGTAATACAACTATATTTACGTTATTTAACAATCATAAAAATTTACAAAATTTTTAATATACATGTAGAATTAATATAGAAAATGTCCTTAAAATAATAATTAAAACATGGTAAAATAACAAACAAAATACAAACATAATAAAAACACACCTAGTTTACAATTAATAAAAATGTCACAAAAGAAAAACAAATCAAAAAAAAAAAATGTAAAATAAAATAAAAGAAATAAAACCACGAATAATTAAACAAATATTCAACAAAAATAAGGGGCATATTATCTGTTCCTTGTTTATTTTTTAAATCACATTTTAGAAATTATAGTAAACATTGTATCTATCACTTTCCCTAACTAATAAAATTTTAAAATTAAATCCAAACCCATAATTTTGTTTCTAAAACCAATAACCTTTTCATTTTGTATGTCATTGTTTTAGTAAATATACTTATATATATACATATATATATATATATATATATCGTACAAGGACTGTTTTAATTTTCTTTCATTAAATAAAATATAATATATTGACAGTTATTTTTATTTAAAAACTCTGTCTATATCTGAAATATCGAATTGGTTTATATCTATAATATTGATTTTATTCATTATTTTAATTTAAGCCCATTCCTTCAATTCACCAGCTCATTCTGCTAAGTCCCTGGAGTTTACTAAGTATATTTAATTAGTTGCAAAAAAAACAATAAATAACAGCTACACCAAGCCCATTAGGGATTAAATATAAAAAACAATTTTAAAACTTGAAAACAGGTAAAAATAGATCCCGGATTGTATAAACTTTTCTTATTGCATAATGCGTTCTGTATTTTAAAGACTGTTATATAATACAGTACTGGTAATATTTCTCGTAAAGTCTGGTTATTTTATAAAGGAGCCCTCCGAATCCTTTGGTTCAATTCTTTCTTTTGGCAAAAATAGCGCATTCATTCTAAATTTCATTTAAATTGGTTGAGATTTTCATTAATTATAAGAACTTGAGATTCCTGAAACTCCTAAAATCTTTAGACTCCATGATACTACGGTTAATTTATGAAAACTACTTTTCTTGTATACCAAATTTGAACTCATTCCGAACTTAGAAGTCGAGATTACTCGAAAAAAATGGGGATTTTGTATAGGAGCCTCCCGATTCCATAGTCCGATTTGGCCCTTCTGCGAAATCTCTCTTTCTTTTGTCAAAAAAAGTATTGATGCCAAATTTCATTAAAATTGGTTGAGATTTTCATAAATTACTAGAAATTAAAATTCTCGAAACTCCTAAAATCTCTAAACCTCTTAATTAGATTGAGAACTAATTGCTGAAAGCTACTCTTCTAGTGTACCCAACAAATATTTTACGTACTAAATTTTAACTCATTCCAACGTTAGAAGCCGAGATTTCTCGAAAAATACAGTGGTTTTTGTATGGGAGCCTAACGATTTCATAGCCCGACTTGGTCCATCTACGAACTTAACCTTACTATTTACAAAGAAGTATTCATATCGAATTTCATCAATATCTGTTGAAATTTATGCGAGCTGTCGTGCCCACACACATGCCTCAAACACACGAACAGAAAAAAACCAAATTCCGGATTTACGAGTTTCTGACAAAATGAAACAACTTTTGTCCGACAAATTCCTTTATTTTTTTACAGAATAACTTATTACCTTTGCCTTTATAGTATATATACTGAAGAAAAGCTTAAAGTTTCTACTATTCAAAGCAACCAGCTGGCAACTCCAATTATCGAATTAACAATTAATCGCAACTATTTCAAACCGTATTTGAAAATTAACTTTAACTTTTTTCCAAATCAATGATTATTTAATTTTTTTTTTTAGTTGACATAATATAATTGACTTACAATACACGTTCTTATATTTCTAATTATTGAAATCAAATCTTACATAACATTCAAATGAAAACACCTATTCACGTAACATATCTAAGAATCTTACAAAAAAAACAAAAGATAATTAAGGAAAAACCAACTACCACTGAAAAGAAAATATAAATACTATTGACACAACACATGAAATTTATTTTGGAAATATTCAAATATACAAATAAATTGGGTATTTTTAGTTCTAAAATAGAACATGTATATATACTTACACTATTATGAAAATGGGCGTTAATTTATATATAATATATGTATATATATATATATATATAACTTCTAATAACTGTTATATAATATAGTGAACACACAAAACAGATCATAAACATATAATAAGTATATTTGAATATATAGGTAAGGTATTGAAATAAACAGAAATGGATTAAAATTGCGTGATCAAGGTTATCTATAAATTAAAGATAGTTTTTTTTTTTGTGTATTTTTATCTATTTGTTTGTTTTCTTGTTATTCTTTTCAATAGTTTTTTCAAACCCTAAAAAATACATTCTACTTTTTAGCACTTCTTTCAAAATCTTTTTTATATATATATGGTTTAACTCTGTCCGTTCGTCCGTCCGTATGTTTACAAAATTTTTAAAAAGTTCGAATAAAGGAAACTTAAGGAAACTTTTTTGAATTCAAAAAAGGTTGAACTACAAGCAGGTATTGGAAGAATGTTAAATTAATTTAAGAACCCTTTCTCTAGTTTTCTCACCTGTTAACAATTTCTGCCTTCCAAAATTTGGAAAATCCCGATATTTAAAATGTTATAAGTTCTAATAAAAGTTCTAACAGGTAACTTAAATACCCCTTATTCTGAAACAAACAAGCGAAAGCCAATTTTATGAGCTTTATGAATACATATTAAGTGATCCCAGTAGTACCTTAGTGTTCACCTCACTTAACCGTCGATTATCAGTCTGGTCACTTACCCTCTTTTATAGATACCTAGTAGGGACAAATATCTGTTCAAAAGATTTAAAACAATTAATGCTTCCACTCGAAGTTTTCGAACATCAAACAAGGAGTTCGACGGATGCTCATCCCTACTATATTGAATTGTTAAGATGACGTATCACGGATTATGGAAATTTGTTTGTTATATGCAAGTCGAGATTATGGAATCATATTCCGTGCCATGTGTTACCTAAAGTCTTTCTTCTTAAAATTAAATTTTCTTATTTATCCTACATGATGCATTATCCCAATCCCAATTCCTAAAGTTTTCAGTATATTTGTAGCAAAGCCAGCACCCATCCTTAAGTTTGGTTTTAAGAGGCTGCCTACAGTAAATAGGTGGATATAGATTCTTTGCAAGACCCTGAAATATGTGTTGCCATATGTATTACCATATGATAATTTAATATACCGTTAAACGGAACTCAATATTAAGCAGAGTTCTCGACCTCATATATCTTTCAAAATGTTTGAGCAAAGAACTTGAAATTTTGAAAGGAGTTAGATCACAAGAAATAAGAATTAGTATTTTCAGAACGAAATTTTAGTATAACACTCCGTTTAATAGCAGTCTAAAACTGAAAACCTAGGAAATTTAAAGTTTTCATAAAATTGCAGAAAATGTTTTTTTGATTTTTGACAAATTTTCTTATGTAAAAAATTATAAAAAATTTTTTCAATGCAGTTACATTGTTCAGTTTTGAACATGCGCTTTTTTAAAAATCCTTGGTTTTTTCATTACTTGTTTTAAATAGGAATAATTCGGAACGGTGCAATTATACCTAAGGAAATACACCTCAAATAAGCTTTATTCCCAATTTCCATGAAAATGAAGTACAATTTTCAAAATAGTTCTATTTCCTCTACTCTTTTCATATTCTAATAGGAAATAAAATATGTTGGACTTTATTTACTTTGGTGTTACTTCAACCCGTCCAAAACTTCGTATTCTCAAGTAAAAATTTTGTATGTACTCGTAAGTTAAATATGTTGAAGAAAAAAAAATCGAAATAAAATAAAATATATAGAAAAAAAATTAAAATCTAATCAAAATCTTTTAATAAAATTCAAACAAAAACAAGGACAGTCCAATTACGCAAGAAAATCAAAAAAAAAAAGTTTTTCCAAATTTTCTTTTTTTTTTTTGTTTTTTTTTTTGTTTTTTTTTATTTATTTTGGTTTTTTATTTCTTAATCAAAAAATGTAATTTTTTTTTATTTTGTTGTATTCTAAGAAAGTATCAAAACAATGCTAAGTAAAATATATATGTATATATAAATATTTATATATATGTATATTTATGTATTTAATTAACCATGAATATAAAAATATTTTCATCGGTATTTTTAAATTTCAAATTGAGTTGAAGTTGCTGTCGTTTTGCATTTAAAGTTTTCTGAAGTTATTTTCCATCGCGTTCATTGTGTTTTAAAATCTAGGGACAAAAATTCAGGTTACTTTCGCATCCAATCTGTTCAGGCTTCTGGGCTTTTAAAGCTCTTATTACTTTTAAGTTTTTAAAGCTCTTATTACAGAATCAAAGTAGTCTAAGATATTTTATTTTTTTTTTGTCCTAACAGTGGAAAACCCCATTAACAGGCATCCTGAATACTAAGCCCCCTGATTGTGAAAGGTTCTACTCACAAAAAACTTTCTCTTCATAGCCAAAATAATGGAATAAGCATCCAAATCATTTGCAGTATACTGATTAAATTCCTTGTTGATTTAAACCTTAGCCAATTGATAGTGTGAGAAAAGTTAAAAATAATTTAGGATTTTGTTTCTTTTAACCCCAATCCTTATAAAACACAGGGAGTGACCAAGAAGTTTTAATCCACGAAGGATGTTATTTGATATTCTTTAAATTTCGGGACATATTTTTATTTGGAAGTTACTGCAGATTTCCTAATTGTGTTTCCTTCCATTTTTTTCTAGGTCTCCAATGTATAGAAGAATAGTCTTCAAGTCTGTTGCAAGAACCCTTGCTTTCATAGTGTGTTGGCGTATTTTGTAGATTGCAGTTGGTATTCAATTTATCTTTTGTAACTATTACTTAGTTTAGAACTTTTCTAAAATCTCAAAATGAATTATTCCAAATTTATCAATCATAAAACTTTTGAGCTCTTTTGGTTTTGAGTTTCTCAACTGAACTACGACTTCAATAAAAAGTAACTAAAATACAATATATTTAATAAAACAAACATGCAATGGAAGATTGATATAAAATCCCAGATTTTCATTTCATATCTTTCTTATTTTATTAAACACTAACATCTGCCGAAATTCGAAATTATCCAACTGTTCTCATCTTTCAAACTCTTAGTAAAAAATAAAATTTTATGTTATATTAATTATTGATAGAATTCTCTAGATTCATTAAAACTTATTTGATTAGTTTTTTTCTAATTTTTTAATAAGAGCTTCTATATGGAATACAAAAGAAGATAGAGAATTTTAAATATTTAATCATATATTAAATTATATAGAAATTAAATAATTTTAGATTTAAGTCAATGAGAAAATAACTTAAATTTTATATTCTAGTGTTTTTTTATAAATACTTTTTTTTTAAATATAATTTTATTTTTAAATGCTAAAAATTAAATTGTTCAACTGTTATGCTAATATGTCTGTCTATAACCTAGGTACATGTTGGAAGAGTGGGTCATATTATATTCGTGTTATTAGAATTGATTTTAATTAATTCCACATCCAATTTAAATATGAGGTAATACTAGACCTTATAACATGTAGAAACCTCTTAGATTTTCAATAGATACAATTCTATTTTTTATTTATTTTGTAATATTTTGTATTTGAGTTATATGGTATTCTATATGTGTGAGTTATATTATTCAATTAAATTATTAGTATACATTTTTTATTGGTTTATATTTTTACATTAATTAATTTTTTTTATTAAAGATATATAATTATTAATTATTGACTACACCATTAATTTAAACCAAATGGCGAATGGTAGCTGAATCGATTCGAAAACCTGATAAAAACTTTTTTTCACAATTTATATCTTTAGCTTTTATCTGAGCATTTAAAAACTTTCAATCACATTAATTTCAGCTTTTAAATCAAATTTTTTTCAAGAAAAATTGAACTATTTAATTTTTTAGCTCAAAATTCAGCAACAGAAACCGTTCTTGAAAATCATATAAAATTATTCTAAGAAAAAAAATATTATTAAGTGGGTGTAAATGTTTGACTTTTATTGACAACTTTTGACATATCAAAAATATTTCAAAAAAAAACAAAAACCTCTTGAAAAAGTTTATTTTATTAAAAAAGAATTTTTATACATAACCAGTAACAGATAATCGAAACTTTTCTCTGCAGAAAACAAAAATAAAATACTCAATAGACCCAATTCACATCTAGTATATTCAAAAATATGTTTTAAAAAATCAATAAAATAAAAAAATCAAAATTTTTATCGTTCAAACAATTGGGAAGGGCCAATTAAAATTTCAAAAAGACTTTTCTTAAATTTCAAAAAAAAACATACCTAAAAGTATGCAATCAATTTAATATTGTACTGTAATTCAGAGACTGTTTGGATTTTTAAATAACCCAAATTATATTAATATTATTGTAAAAATTTTACAACTTCTTTAGAACAAAAGTTGAAAAATAAAATTTGTCAATGTTTAACGAATTATAACATATAACGAAGTTAAAATAACCAAATTTTCTATACTGAAAAATTCAATGCAATTTTTTTCAAACACACAAAGGTTAAATGGTAACATTACAAAAATTTTTTTTATTCTTCTTCTTCTGACAGAATAATGCGTATACAACAATTTTTTCAATTCAATAGATTTTTATACTCTATCCACTCTATCTACATGTATGTGAAAATTAGGTGAATCTTGGCGGTTGAATTCAGTTTGTTGGTACACACTTTGTCGTATAGACAAAAATAAAGAAATTTTCTAAAAGTTTATTTTCAATATATTTAATTTCTTACTTTTTTTTTAAGATAACCGTGGACGTGGATAGAACTAAGGAAGAGAATTTTAATATAATCTAATAAAACATATCTAATATAATATAACTAATATGTAATAATCTAATTAAATTTATCACAATTACACAAAATTAATATTTTATTTAAGAAATCTACATGTATACATGATCGAAAATTTTTGAGAGCTTCAAAGCTCAGTAGTCAAAAGCACATGGCCGTTTAACTGATATATTATTGCATGTAGGAAAATTACGGAAAAAATTAATATTTCTTAAAAGTTAGTAAAAGTGCTTATGATATAATTTATTTACAGCTAATCGTTTTACTACATATATTTATACATTGACAATAATCCTTTGCAATAAGTAAATAAATAATAAATAAATAGTCACATTATCTAGAGAGTAGTGTGAATTTTAGCACATTTTCAAAAAAATTTGACAATATTTCCTTGTCTAGTTTTAAATCCTTGCGTCCGACCTTACATTTATGTTCATAAGAACATATTTACCTAATATCCTAAAAGTGTATATTTTTCAATTTAGACAATTCATACTTAATCACTGTCAAAAGTCGTCATCGAAATTTGACAATTCCGATGTTGTAATAAAAAGTTTTTACTCTAATACTTCATAGCCAACAGATTTATCTTTAGTTAACGGTAAAAAATAAAAGTTATTGGAAGATCTCAATATTTATGATTATTTTACAACTATGTCATCATCATCATCAAATGGCGTTACAACTCGGGGTGAGTTTTAGCCTGATTTACTGCTGCCCGCCATACTTGTCGATTTTGTGCTGCAACTTTCCAGTTTCTGATATTAAGTTTTCTTAAATCATTTTCTAAGCCATCTGTCCATCTTAGCCTTGGTCTTCCTCTGTATCTATTTACAGGTGGAGCAACATCTAATATAAGTCTTTGTGACCTATTGTTTGCCATTCTAGCAACGTGTCCAGCCCATCTAATTCTTTGTGCTTTAATAAAGCGGACCACGTCTTCATTATTTATTAGTAGTTGTAGTTCTTGATTGTTTCTGTGCATATATTCACCGTGTAGATTTTGTTTCGGTCCAAATATTTTCCTTAAAATTTTGCGTTCAAAAATTTTTAGACTATTTTCGTCTGATATTGATAATGTCCAATTTTCCGCACCATAGGTCAATACTGGTCTAACTAGGGTTTTATACATACACAGTTTTGAATGTCTAGATAAAAGCTTCGATTTAAATAGTTTTTGATGTGCATAGTAGCATTTGTTGGCCGCTTGGATTCTATTTTGTATTGAACAGTGCATGCTGTTGTCGTTGTTGAGCAATACTCCCAAATACGTAAAATTATCTACGCCTTCGAAGTTGTATTCTCCGATTGTTATGTTTTGCGGGCTGCGCCTAGTGTTTGAGCGTGATAATATCATATATTTTGTTTTATTTTCATTTATTCTTAAGCCAATTTTGATAGCTTCTGCTTCGAGTTTCACGAACTGCTCAACCATAGCTCTTTTGTTTCTGGCTATTATAGCAATATCGTCAGCAAAAGCGTTAATTTGTGATGATTTGTTGAATATATTTCCCCCTCTATCTAGATCTTTCGTTACGTAATGCAGCATAAGGTTGAAAATCACTGACGATAATGTGTCGCCTTGTTTTACACCTGTTTTTATGCTGAAAACCTCTGAAATTTGATTTTGTACTATGACGCTGCTTCTGGTGTTATTTAAGGTCATCATTGTAAGTCGAATTAGTTTTTCAGGGTATCCCAAATTGTGCAAAATTTTCGGTATTTCCTCTCTTTTAATGCTGTCGAAAGCTTGTTTGAAATCAACAAATAGTATATGCAAGTCAAGATTGTATTCGTAGCATTTTTCCATGTTTTGCTTTATGAGAAAAACTTGGTCTGTTGTTGATCTGTTTGGTCTAAAACCGCATTGATACTCAGCTAAGATGGTTTCTGCTTTCTCGTTTAGTCTTTCGTATAAAATTTTGCTAAAAATCTTATATGCAACATTTAGTAACATGATACCCCTGTAGTTACTGCAATTGAGTTTATCTCCTTTTTTGTGGATAGGGAATATGGTACCAATTTCCCATTCTTTCGGCATGCTTTCATTCCTCCATATTTTACACATTAATCTGTGTAAGTGATGAAGCAGCTCTTCACCTCCTTTTTTAAAAAGTTCTGCAGTAATACCGTCTTCGCCTGGTGATTTTCCGTTTTTAAGTTTATTAATTGCTGCTGTAGTTTCTTCAATTGTCGGCTCTTCCGTATTAGGATTTCGTTCATTATCTCCTTCTATGTGAAATGAAAATGTTACTCCATCATTATTGTTATTGTCAATATTGAAAAGTTCTTCAAAGTACTGTTTCCACCTATCTATAATTTGGTGTTCGTCAGATAGAATAAAACCATTTTTATCCTTGCAATTTGTCAATTTAGGTTGGAAATTTCTTGTTTCTTCTTTTAGTCCTTTGTAAAAATTTTTTATGTCTTTGTTGTTGAAGTTGGATTCAATTTCTTCAACACGTTTCTTCATGTAACTACGTTTTTTTTGTCTACAAAGCTTAGTGGCATATTTCCTTTTCGTTTTATAGATCTCCTCGTTTCTCCTTGTATTTCTTTGTATCATTTTTAGCCTGGCTTCATTCTTGTCTTTAATTGCTTCAGTACATTCTATGTCAAACCATTCTTCATTTCTTCTATTCGTCTTTATGCCTATGGTTTCTTGAACTGTTGAGTTTATTGCACGTTTAATGTTTAACCAGTCTTCTTCTATAGTTGTTAGTTCTGTAGTCATATCTCTTAGGCAATTCAGATTATCTCCAAGTTTGGTTTGATAGTTTTCTAATACCCCTGTTGCTTTTAGTTTTTCTGTATCCCATTTCTTTTTCTTTTCTCCCCTCTTTTTTGCGATGTTTGAGATTCGTTGTCGAAGTGTTACTTTGACTAGGAAGTGGTCACTGTCGCAGTTTAATCCGCGACATGTACGTACATTGATTACTGAGGACATTCTTCTTTTGGTCACTAGGACATGGTCAATCTGGTTCGTTCTTCCATTTGCTGGTATTTTCCAGGTACCTTTATGTATATTTTTGTGTGGAAAATGACTACTAGCGATGTATAAGTTGTATCCTGCTGCAAAGTGACACAATCTTAACCCGTTTGCTGATGTTTCGTCGTGTAGTGAGTTCATTCCACCGATGCCCTCGATAAACGGCTCTTTACCGATTTTAGCGTTGAAGTCTCCTAAGACTATTAAAGTGTCATATTTCCCAACCGTATCACACGTCCTTTCCAAATCATAATAAAATTCATCCTTAGATGTTTCTGTAGCGTCCTCTGTGGGTGCGTAGGATGATATCAGAGTTATGTTGTTAAATTTTCCTTTAATTTTCAGCGTGCATATACGATCATTTATTGGGGTGAAGCCTAATATTGAATTTTTTAGTTTTTTCATTACGATGAAGCCAGTGCCATATTGTCCAGTTCGCTCTTGGTTTCCACTATATAGTATTGAGAAATCTCGTTTGTCTATTCTGCCATTCCCTTTCCATCTTACTTCTTGTAGAGCGATGACGTCTAATTTGGCTTTTTGTGCTTCTTGGACAATTTCTTGCATTTTTCCAGGTTGCAGCATTGTTCTAACATTCCAAGTTCCGATGTTCAAATCATAATCCTTTTTCCGTTGCATGGGTCGTATATTGTTTAAATCCATCTGTATCCGAGGCTGTAGTAAATCTCTCGTAACAATGCTTTTTTTACGGGGTGGGTTGTTAACCCGACGTCCAACCTCCAATTTGTAGGGCCGTGTGTTTCTCATCTGGTCATTTCCACCAGAGGATTGTTCACTATGGTTATACCGCCAATACTCGGTCGTCAGAGCCTCGTCTGTTAGTAAGCGGGTTTCACCGCGTGAAGGTGAGGTTGACTGTTGGTTTTGAGAGGCTATATAATCGCGTCATAAACCCATTAGAAACCCATTTTACAACTATGTAAGTTACAAAAAGCTGATAAAAAAAACCTTTCCCTTTCCCTTTCCCTTTATAGTTTTTCATTAAAAGAAGCTTTATAGGCTGGGTGGCACAGTGGTTAGAGTGCCGACCTTTCATGCGAAAGGCCCCGGATTCGAATCCCAGTGAAAAAAACTTTTATCTCGGTTTTCAACTCGACTCAGCTACCATTCGCCTTTGGGTTCAAATTAATGGCTTAATTTATAATTAATAATAATATATCTTTAATGAAAATACATTAATATAACATTATAAACAAATACAAAATGTAAACAAATAATTCAATCAAATAATATAACCCACTGATATAGAATACCATACAACGCAAATACAAAATTATTACAATATAAACAAACATAGAATTGTATCTATTGAAAATCTAAGACGCTTCTACATGTTATAAGGCCTAGTACTAACTCATGTTTAAACTGTATGTGGAATTCATTTGATCAGTTCTAATATATGAATATATCTCCCTGTTCCGACATGCACATATATATTCAGGCTGTTTAGCCTATCAGAGTGAACAGTTAGCACGTAGAGGTGCCGGCAAAAAGAAAAAAAAATAAGCATTCAATTAAATTTTCTTAAAAGAAACAATTCTTTAAAGTTAAAAATCAATTTTAATAAAATAATGATATATAAACTCTAAACAAACGTTTTTAACTTTCTCTTTCTTTTGATTTAATTTAAATAACCTTTAAAAGTGATTTAGAAAAAAATGTTTAGAAAAAAAACTGATAACAAATTAAATTTTCTAAAAAATTAGAGAAAATATTGTTTTTTAAACTTGAATGATAATAAAAAAGTAGAAATACAAAAAATATTTATTCGAAAATAAAAATCTGAAAATATAAATAGACATAAATCTGAAAATATAAATAGACACATATATTCACATAGTATACGTACCTACATGTATAAATAAGAACACCGGAAAATAATCAAATATACACTTGTATATAACAAAATAAGCAAATATAAAACAATAAGGAATAAGGAAGGAAAAATCTATATATATATATACAAATATATTTTATTTATATATATACATAGAAAAAAACAAAACGGAAAATTTTTTACTTACCTTTTCACTTACCTTTATGTAGAAAAACACTTTACAAAGAAAATTCTATTATAAAACTTTTCAAAGCATTATTTAGTCCCACGTGAATATCGTCCTTATTCTTTATTAATAACTTTAAAAGATATCAACCTTTATCATATTACATAAAAGTATCTGTAAAGTATCTCTAGTATATTTTATATTTCTATAAAAAGCTGCAGTAGTACACAACTTTTTAGTACAATTTTGAACACAATCCAAAAATTAAATGTCTTGATTTATTTGAGAGAAACCTCCATATATTTCTTGTTTTCTAGTTCAATTTACCGCATGGGACTGACTATAGTGAAATCACATTAGCAACGTACCAATTTATGTTTCAAAAACAAAATCAACTAACCCCAATTAATTCAATTATTTGAAATTTGCTTCTTGATTTTTGCGACCCTTAAGGTTAGCAGCACTGCAATGACCTTATTGACATTTACAATACTTGTTAAATTTTCTTTTTCCCTTATTTACAGATTTTTTATTCTCTCTGTTTTCAAACCGACTTTCTTTAAATGTTAAAAAGTTTCAATTACCAGTAAATAGATCGATTTCAATTGCTAATCATGTTATCAGATAATAAAAGTAAAAGTGGAATATAATTTTATATCATTTCATTCTTTGCTTTTAAAGATATTTTTATTAGCTTAAAGTTTTATTTTTTGATAAAAGACCTTTGAGAATATGTTTGACTTTTAAAATTTTAAAATTAGTATCTAAACTTTTAGCTATGGGCATATTGATATTAGCATTAGCAATTTTTGTTAGCATCAAATTATTCAATGCTAATATAAATCAATTTTTATATCAGTTTAATGATAATGAATTCTGATTTTAATTAGCATTCATACATTTAATGCTAATACTTAACAAATTTGATTAACACTACAATGCATTTCTCCAATGTCAACCAATATTATAATATCGACTCATAGTAAAATAATTATAAACGAGGAAGATTATAGTTGCCCTTGTCAACTTTTAGATACCCGTGCATACCCACTAACCGTTATTTATTTCCCCTATGCTATTATAAATATTACAAAAAAAATATAAGAAAGTAAAATAGTTTAAAAAATATTTAACTTATTAGGTATCCCATAATTTTTGATTAACTTATTATCCCATAAAAAAAAAAAAATAGCCCACCCTAAAAGTTGGTCCGAGTGATGTCCAACTTTGCCAACTAACTTGTCCTATTACTTTATCTGCCCAGTTTTGATTTTAACCTCGTAGCTTCATTAGATTCACAGTTATCAAATTGATTACTTTGTATGGCAGCTGCCCGAAAACGGGTCCGTAACATTTTGAAACTTCATATAAGTGCTCGATTCATTATATAACTAACAGTGTGTAATTTTTATCCTCGTAGTATTATCAGTTTCCAAGAAATTCATATTGGTGCAAAGAAGTTGTGTGGCAGCTCCCCAAAACCTTGATCTGGTCTTAAACAAAAAGAATAGGGAACCTCAAAAATGTCCAAAAAATGTTTTGTGTGATTTTCAAAACTCTTGCTCTAATTTTTCAATTCTATCTCTTATAATTAATTTTTAATTCACCAATATATTAAACTTAAGCAAAATCAACTTCATATGATCATATTCATATAATAATCATCATATTCATAATCTATCAATCTATCAATATCAATAAGCCATTTACTTAAAAAAAATCTTTGTCTTCTTTTTTGCTTATCTTAAATAAACTACGCATCATTTAAATCATATGAATTTCTAACTCGAAATCGTTATCTACTTTTTGTAACAAAAACAAAAAACAAAAAAACAAAATTCATATAATTTCAAGATGCAAGCAAAATTTAAAATTTTTGTATGAAAATGTTGGAGTTGAAAAAGTTAGTTGTTCGAGAGCTACCCGAAGTTTTGGTCCGATCTTAACCAAAAAAAATAGGGAACCTAGAAATTGATTGAAAAATATTTTGTGAAAATTTAAAAACTGTAGCTCTTTTAGTTTTTGAGTTATGGTGCTGACACACAGACGGACGGACGGACGGACAGACACACATAGACACACATTCTGAGCCGATACGTACCCTTGACACTATATCTAGCTCGTCTAGATCGATGCGTTACAAACGGAGGAGCAAATCTAATATACCCGATGTCATATATGTATGCACGGGTATAAAAAGAAATATGCAATGTCCACCACAGAACCATTCGTTATTACAGTAAAAGCTACATGTGAAATTCCTTTAAAAAAATTTTTACTTTCATACGTAATAATTTTTATAAAAAAAACATAATATACTTGTACGTTCAATAACTATAATTGTATTTTATCATACAATATAACTTCATCTAACGCTATTTAAGATAAAGGAACTTGTTACTGTGTTAATAATTTAAAACAACATTTTTCCAAGACTGCAAAACATCCATACAAAAATTTTCTTATCAACCAATTACACATTTAATTTTTTTATGAATTTCTAAGATTTTTCAAAACATAACATATGGAATTCGAAAACATTTTGCATAGCCGTTTAGGCTGTACATGTGTGCACTGACAGATATTAAGACACTGACGTTTTTTTGGATTTCTGTACTCCAGAGTAATGCAATTTGCAAAAATCTCAGGCCCCAATTTTTAGTGCAAAAACAACACCTACCACTAATTATATTTTGTAAAAAGCAATTAGTAGGTAATTTGTTCCCCTACTAATTACAAAAATAGAACATTTCATTCAACTTATGTAATGTAACTAAAATCAGTCTAGGAAGAGTTTTTTGATTTTTTCCTGTTTTACCCCCTAGGGGAGCATAGGGTTTCCACAAATCGCACTACATTGCGGAGGCATTTATTCTCAAATACTTGGAGTCTATTTGTTGAGGAGTTTCCGAGTAGTCATGTTTCACTGCCGTAGAGAAGAATCGATTTCACACATGCTTCATATATTTGTGTTTTGGTGCCTTTGGTTATCTGTGGTGATCTCCAGATTGCCCAAAGTCTCGCAAACGCCAATCATGCTAGTTTAATGTGGTTGTTAATGTCTTCTTCAGCTGCCCCGATTCTGGTGAGGCGAACTGAAGAAGAGTTAGTTGAATGTTGTCACATCGTCTATATAGGATGTGACAACATTTCTAGGAAGAGTTACAGAGACTTATGAAAATTCCTTTCTATTAAGAGGCCTGAAAAGTTGATTTACATAAGGTAAATGCAAGGGTTAACATAAAAAACTTAAATTAAATGTTAAGTTTAAAATTATGAAGAACCCACAAACACAAAAACCAACAGGTTAAGATCAAATACCAAGAAATTAAATCATCAATCGATTACTTATTACAACCTTTTCTGCAAACTCATATCTCTCATTATGTCCAAATGGTAGGACATACATATTATACTTTTTAGAAACAGTCTACCCTTTCAATTTTGATGAATAAATTTAAAATAATAAATTAAACATAAAACTATTAATTTGTCCCATGATACCAATTTCAAATCTATCATCACATACAATTTCAACCCATTCTTTCACATAAATTGCTTTTAAATCTGTTATCATTGTTTATTGGCAATAAATTTAAATCCTAAATTTCCCCAAGGCAAATTAATAATAATTTATTAAGAAATAAACAAATATAAGAACATTAATTTCATATTGGACTTACTTATTATTAAATTTGAAAATCATTTAATATTGGTACCCTTAAGATTTTAAATTATACCTTCTCACGTTTTATTTTTATACCTAGAAACTTTTTTATGTCATACTTTATTTAAAAATCAAAATCAAATTGTTATTTTGAAACTGTTTGATAAAAAAAGTATCTTTGAATTTGTTTGATAACGACCTGTGGGATTTTTAATTAACTTAAAATCCCTAAAATATACAGTAATGGCCAAAAAAATAGTGATACTTAAACAAATGAAATAATAAGAGCATACTTTATAATTATTCTACTATTCTAAGCCCTACTTAAGTTTATCCAACTTCCGTTTTAAAATCTTCTAATTTTGGTAATCTAGCTCAAGTTTAATTGTCTTCATTGAAAATCCTATATTTGAACTCCAATAAATTTCAAAATTAAGAAGGAGTTTAAATGATATAATGATACAATAGGGGTCGCCCACTCATTAAAGGGATTCGAAGCCAAGTATTTTATTCGTATTGCGTGCTGATTTAGCTATCATTTATCATCTAGTTCGTGACAAACCATTAATAAATAAAAAATAAAATTCTAATTTATAACAAAATATAAATAAATAATTCAATTGATTCTTATAACTCACAGATACACAAATATTAATTTAACCTTACCAAAATTATACCAATTTACCAAACAAAGGTTTTAAGAAAAAAAGTGCTCAATATGAAAACGCAAAAAGTCCTCTAGCTTTTGTGAGTAATTATAAAGAAGTTCCTAAGATTCATAAAAATTTTGGGGACTTTTTCTTTTAAACTTGTTTTCATTAACCCGTTTAAGATATACATATTGTGACAATTGGCGTCCTATAGTATCATTATAAGAATATCATATTTCCTTAAATAATTATTAACGCTGTTCAACTTTTGTTAATCTTACAAATCCCTGCGGTCACAAACATTTACACGGATTTTTAAAATAATTTTAATTATATTTGAGTAATAGATTTAGATAAACTAGGTAGTTGTAAAAACTGTTTCTTATTTTAGTTTTGGGGTGCTATCATGATTTTAAAATTAAATGATAACCTTTTGCCAGATATAACCTGGGTTTGAACCCAAGACCCTTCGTTTGAAAGACCGACGTCCAAAACAATTACGCCATCATTTCATATAGTTCTATTTAAATTTTTTTCACTGTACCTCTTTAAATAAATAACGGAAATGTATAAATATAATCAATGCCCATTGCGCCTAATAATAGACAATCTGCCAATTTGATTTAATTGAAAACATTTTCAATACTTTTTTTTTCACTTGCCAGTGCTGTTTAAACAAAAAACTAATTTTTTTTCATCATTATTTACTTAACATCCTTAAAACTCAACGTTTCAGCATCCGTTTCATTTGTTTTCTTTTTTTTTATTTAAGAATAACGACAAAAAAATGTCCTAAGTTAAGCATGTCCTTTCTTTTTTTTCTATCTCATTTTATCACATTTTCAAAAGATTTTGTAAAAATGTACTTATATAGTTTCATTCTAATCGTCCTTCCGTCCGTATGTTTACAAAAACTTTTATACCGTTTGAAATAGAAAGAAAAACTTTTAACTACGGGTATTGCAAAAAACATAATTTAATGGAAGAAATTTTTTCTGTTGCCCCACCCGTTACGAATCTACAGCCCCCATAGTCGGAAAAGCCCTATATTTAAATTGTTATAACTAGAGTTCTATTAGGTTTAAAATCAATCTGATAACGGTAAAACATAGGTCTTTTTATAGACTTTATAAGTTTTAGAAACGAAAATTTATAGGGTTGCCATACGGTATTAAAATTTACCATTATGCTAAACTCAATTTTTGTTAAATTTTTGGCCTCACATATCTTCTGAACGCTTGATTTTTTGAGAGTTAAATCCTCAGAAGTAGTAGGGGTCGTTTAAGAAAATTTTTTTACCACACCCCCAGTTTAGGAGCTGTAAGGTGTCAAAAATTTAAATTTAACTATTTTTAAACATCTGTAACTTGAATACCTGTCAAAAATTTTTTTTAATAATATACAAAATTTAAAGCTCCAATGTTATATTTTCAAATGCGTTAAAGGTTTTTCTTAAATTAAAAGAGAGTCTTTAAAATTGAAGAAAATGTGCCTTAACAATTTTTGCTTAGATAATAAAATTTTGAGAAAAATTTCAAAATTTTGGGCGGGTTATATTCTCGAAAATCAACTTAATTTTGTTTATTAAAAATTTCGGAACCTTCCTCGTTGTAGGTTTATTAGGGCTTAAAAATTTCTCAATTTTTATAAATCAGTAATTAAGTCACCAGTGTATAGATTTACAAAATTAAACTCAGTATGAAAAACTAATTAATTTTGAAAATGTGCTTTTTTAAAAACTCTTGGTTTTTTTCTATCACTTGTTTTTCTTTACATTTAAATAAAATATTGGTATCTATATAATATCTATAAATATATATATATTTGTATATATGTTTGATAAAAATTTGTTGTTTATTTGATTTGTTTCTCTTTTCTTTTTTTCCATACAACAACAAAAAACAAAAATAAACGCCAACTTTGCTGATGACATTAAATGTATATGTATGTGTGTTTTGGGGATATTTTTGTGTTTTTCAACATGGACTTCGAACAAATAGGACTTATCGTTCACAAGTATCATTGATGAAAAAAGAGAAATTATTCTTTTCACCAGGTGGACATACATTTTTGATGCCTGTAGATGATGGATTCAAGGTAAAGTTTTTTTTATTTATATATTTCTATATATATATATATATATGTGTGTGTGAATATAGATAAACATTATATAATAGTTGTTGATAATAATGTTGATTTAAATGTTGTCGATGATTATGATGATAATGATGTTGATTCTTTAGAAAATAATAATAATGATGACAACAATATCATTATCATTGTCAACATTTTTTGTAATAGAACGTTTATTTTGTTTTAATTATTAATTTAATATTTTTATATTTTTAAAATTTTGTTTTTTAATTTTTTTTATGAACAGTCACAATCACGTAGCTCACTTGTTGATGGAAAAGTTATTGATGGTCATGTTATACCAAATAATGTTCTATTTACATCAGCAGTACCATTAGATTCACGTTATACAAGTGAAGCATATGCTGATAATCTTAAAGTGACAATCAGTTTTTTTATGCAAGAAAATAAAAGTAAGTATAAAAAAACATAAATTATTTATAATTATATATGTATAAAATATGTTATAATTATTATAATAATATAAAACAGGATGAGGTAACTTAGACTTACTAATCTGAAATGCTTATAAGTTTTTACTTTATTTATTTTTTTTAATAAAAGTATGAATTGTGTTAAAAAAAGACTTCATTAAATGGCTACCATTTTGAATTGACTATTCATACTCTTGTTTTAGGACCGTTGCTTTAAAAACTCAATAAAAAAATCAGGAACGAGGTGGAGCCACGAAAATGCATTTTTTTAAATTATTCGGTCATTAAATAAATCTAAATATAATAAAAGACAAACTGCTGCTGTTGCTGATTAGCGTGCTTTATATTATGTTAAGTGTCATTTACACATGTAACATACTTCAAATTTCAAATACTTACATACATAGGAGAAAGAAACTGATTAAATATAAATTATGAACAGAAAGAAAAAAAAATCAAAACTCTCCTCTCTCCTTTGCAAAACACTCTTACAAATGTTTATTTTATAAATATTTGGGCCGAAAAGAGCTCTATCTGCCATTATAGTAATTATCCGCCAAGAAGCAACACTTATACAAAATCCAAAGAAAATTAGTCATATCCAATTTTCTATTATGAATTTTTAGAAAACTTTTAAGACTTAATGGGTTAATAGATCCTAAATATTTATTCCCCCTGTTTTTGCGTTTCCATTTGATTAAAAGGCTGAACTATTTTAAGCAAGAGAACAATTATATTATAAAAGGGGTCAACTCACCTATAAAATAAAGTTATTGTCTTAACTATTACAATCCCAGATAAACTTTTATATAAAATTTGGTGTTAAACAGATGTACGGTGTCTACAGTGGACAACAGTAATGCATAATAATAATACTACAGCAAAAACCAAAATAATTTACATTTTTTTTAAAAGGATTTTAAAAGTATTTTATATGGCAAAGGAACAAATGTCCACTGCGAACTTGTAACTCAAAAAATAAGTCAAACGTCTCCGGGAAATTGTTACTTCGTTGTGTCTTGTCATTATCATATCGCCATTTTACATATCATTTTTGACTTTAGATAAAAATATGCATGCAACTTTACTCTGTCCTCATATCAAAAATGAAAACATCCCTTTTTATTTGGAATCAATTTAACCTTTAATTCCAGAAAAATTTAAACTTTCATCCAAAATAAAATAATTCATGCACAAAAAGTACTCAATTTTTGACCTTTAAAAATTAAATTAAAAATAATTTACTTTTAAATAATTCGGTTTAATATTTTTAAATTCCATTTTATAATTGAGTTTTAAAATTGATTAAATTTTAAACAAGAGGAGAAAGAAAAAAAAGAAAATTTAATTCCAACGCATTTTTTATGCCACTGGGAAACAAAAGTAAACCTTTGCCAAATCCAAAAAAAAATTTAATTTGATTTTCTTTGTTTTATTATTTTATTTTTCATTTTCATTTTATTCAACTTAATATTTTCTATCTTCTTCTCCACCCTCATTCAATATTTATTTTTTACTTCTTTTTATAAGTAGATTTTACTGCTAGGAATATTTCCCAAACTTATTTACGCTAATGCAATCAGTGTATTTAAAATTAAATACAAAAGAAAGGCTAACGCTTTCATCAAATTATCAAACTACAGTACAAAGTACCAATAACCACTCCAAGTCGTCAGTTTAATTTCAAAAGCTAAGTTAAAGCAAATTTCTAAGATAACCTGGTTAGATCTATGCAGGTATGTGACGGGACCCAAATCGCTTCTTCAATTTCAGAAAAGTAACGGAAGCAGAACAGCCGAAGACCTAACAGCCTAATTTGAAAATTCTATCCTCATTGGGTTCAGAGATGTACTTTTCCTTTCGACTTATTTAAAAATGTAGCACAAGCTTCCAGAACCCGAAACGCCTATTTTGATATGGCCTATTTACTATCAACGTCTGTCATTTTTTGAGTTATTCGCTAACAGACGGACTCACGTTGCTAAATGATCAATAAAAAGATAAAACTCACTTTATGAAATCTTTGAAATATTATCAATACAATGTTGCATTTATTGTTGCAATAAGTGCTATACAATAAAATCCAGTTATAAAAAAATTTAAATCCAAAAGTTTTACACTAGTATGAGAATCTATTCTCCAAAAACAGTTTTTGCAATTATGGATTAATCTCTTAATGTTAATCTCCAATTGGGTCTTTATATTCCCAGATATATATCGTAACCACCAATTTCTAACAGTTATTGTAATTTATGTCATTAGTAAGTCTGGTTCGACCTTATTCGTAAGACTTTTTTCGTAATTATTCTTTAATAACTTCATATTGCAAAATGCAGATTCACAAAAGCAGGTTGATCCAAAAGGGCAAAATATTTGTAATACTGTATCACTTTAAAAACGGATAATGAATTTTATTTTTGGAGTATTAGGTCCTCAACTCTATTTGTAATTTAAATTCGATAGAATTAAAAATAAAAAACTGAATTTGGTCAAGTATTTCCAAACCGATCAGTAAACTAACCTGATCCTCGCATGCAAAACCTTTCTTTGAAAAATTAACATTTTCATTTGTATTGCAGATCTTACAAAAGGCTTTTCTTCATAATTTGAATTTCCATTCAAACACTTAAAAAAACGAAAAGGACGTTTTCTGAAGTTTTAACGAAAAGAATTCTGAAGATTTTTTAAACATAATTTAAAAATTAAACTTAATTGCAGTTGGTATTTTTTTCTTTCACTTAAATTTTCCAACAAAAAAAAGAATTATAGAATATTTTTTAAAAGTTTTTTTTGGTTGAAATTCTTCTTTGAATTTTAAGGTCTTCTATATTATCCTCAATCCAGGGTTACCATCACATTTTTGATTGGGGGAAAAAGAAATAAATGAATAAAATTTTTAATTATTAAAATAAAAACGTTACATACCAAGGTTTTTTACTTTAATGCTTTTATCTTTAGAAATTTGAAAACTTTAAAATTATTACTCCTTCTTAATACCTGTACAAATTTCCCATTTCGTTCTATATAACCCCTAATCTCAATACCATTTCTTGAGGGTTCTCCTAAATTTTTATTTTAAGACTAATTCTAAAATATTAGTTTGGAAATGAATATGATTTTAGTTTCTAATTGATCAAAACTTCCCATAGGAACTTCTGCCTCCTGACTTTTTATTTATGTGCCCATATAGGTCACTTTATCCGTCCGTCTGTCTGTTTATTTACAAAAACTTGTACACCATTTGGAAAAAAGAGAAGAAATTTTATCTACGGGTAGGTATTGCAAAAATAATAATTTCATGGAAGAACTTTATTCTGATAGCTCTATCTGTTACGGAGCTACAGCCTCCAAAAGTCGGAAAATTCCCTATATTTAAGTAATTATAACAAGAGTTCTGTTAAGTATATTTTCAATCTGAAATTAAAGATATGGTGAAAGAAAACTGGTTTTATAAGCTTTATAAATTTTTGAAAGGTACTAAAATTTTTCGTTATTTGAAATTCAGTGTTTGCAAAATTTATCGGCCCCTCAAAACTTCTAATCGGCTCAAGCTAACGAATTGAAATTTTGGGAGAACTTAGTTTATTAGAAATTTGTAGGAGTCGCTTAAGAATTGTTTGTCACGCCTCCTGTTTAATTGCTGCACGGGATCGAAAACTGAAAAATCTCAATTTTTAAGCCCCAGTAATTTGAATACCTGTCCAAATTTTTTTTTTAAATATACAAAATTGAAAGCTTCAACACTGTATTTCAACATGTGTCAAAGGTTTGTCTTAATTTAATTTTGAAGGGTTGCGGAGCTTCAGCCACTCCCAAATTCAGAAAAGGTCTTATATTTAAGTTGTTATAATAAGAATTCTATAAGGTATTTTATAAATCTGGAAACCGTAAAAGACAAAACTGGCGCTTCAGTTCATATCTCAATAATAATAAAGCGTTTAAGAATACCTAAATTTTAATTCAAAGCTCACATTTAAATTAAGAATAGAAAAAATTAAAATTGAAACACTCTGTACTTTACAAAATAATTTTTGAAACATGAGACTTAACTGTTTTTTGTTTAAAATTACTAGATATAAAAAATTTAATTTAAAGATTAATAAAAAAACAAATTATAACTTTCTTTTTGAAAGCATATGCTTGTAGTGGGTGCGTTTTTCTTTCATTACGCTGTTTTCACTTAAAAAATTCTTTTAACCAAAAAACGCAAAAAACAAAAACTACTTTGTAACCTCTTCAGTAACTTTAGCAAGTGACACATTAACAAAATACCAGCAGTGACCTTTTAGCTTCTTATAATTAAAAATACAAAAAAACGAACATAAATGGAATAAGAATTCCCTAGCAAATGCAAATTATAAAAAGTTAAAAAATGATTTTAAAACTTTTTTTATAAATGCTGGATAATTTTTTTTTTAGCTTTTGCATTTTCTCTTAAACAGAAATTAAAATTATTTTTGTAAAATTTGGTTTTTTGCAATTCTTTAAAAGGAGAGAACACTCTTTAAGAACAAAAATGTCATCTTTTTGCATTGAATTCAATTTTCATTCAAATAAATTTATTTAAAAAAAAAGTTCTTTTAAAATCTTATTCTTTTTATCACATTTTCAAAAAAATTTTGTAAAAATTTACCTAAATAGTTTCACTCTGTCCGTTTCCTCATCCTATGTTTCCAAAAACTTTTACACCGCTTGAAAAAAATTTTAACTACGGGTAGATATTACAAAAAAAGTAATTTCTGTGCTACGAAGAAGAGAGCTGCAGTCCCCCAAAAACTTAAAGGGCCCTAAATTTAAAATGTTATAACAAGAGTTATTTGACGTTTATTTTCAAATAACGTCGAAAGACAGCTGTTTTTATAAGTTTTATAAATTTTTGAAAGGCAAATTGCCAGGGTTGCCATATGTCACTAAAATTCACCGTTATGCAAAAACCCAATTTTTTCAAAATTTTTGACGTTTTATATCTTCTGAACAGCTTAAGCTAGAAACTTAACGAAATCTAAATAAATCTAATGCAAATTTTTATTACTACCAAAACAGTTCATGAAACTCTTTAAGATTTACTACATACTTAATTTATAATTAAGTTAACAACTTGCGCTTGTTAACTTTTATATAAAAACATATTGTTAACAAAATAAAGACCGCATTTAAGCTTGCTCTTGTTAACAAAGTATTGTAAGTAAAAAGATGTAGGTAAATCTCCTTTCAAAATGCGTACATATTTTTATACTTATTGATACTCCTTCTTTCTGCTAGTTTAAAATTTACTCCCAGATATTAAAATAATATTATAATTTTTATACGAAATCATTCCTCAACTCTTAATTCTTTTAACAATTCTTTATAACATTCATCAATTTATGTCTAATTTGAATTAATTCTCATTTCCAATACATCCTCCATATTTCTTAATTAATTGCTTAATAATCATAACAGACCTAACTACTTTTAATTGAACGATTATATAGAGTAGCACTGTCATTTCATTTGGTCGTGACGACGTTTGTGGACATTTTTAAAGATCTTCTGCAATTATAAAAGATTGGCCTGGACTTCGCATTTGTTTCAAAAGAAAAACGAAGAAGATTATAGTTGCCCTTGTCAACTTTTAGATACCCGTGTAGTGGGTATACATGATGTATAAAATAAAATAAACCATTAATTAATTCCCTTATGTTATTGTATAAAAAAAAAATAAATAAAAGAGTAAAATAATTAAAAAACAATTTGACTCACCTTACCCCATAATTTTTGCTTAAAAAAAACCATTAAAACAATAAAAAAATTTGGCCCACCCTAATAGTTGTTCCTAATAATGTCCAACTTTGCCAAGTAACTTACCCGATTACTTTACTGGCCTAATTTTAATTTTAACCTCGTAGATTCGTTAGATTCACAGTTATCAAATTGAAAACTTTGTATGGCAGCTCCCCGAAAATGAAGCCGTAACAATTTTAAACTTCATATAGGTGCTTGTTCTATAATATCTTTTATATAACTAAACGTGTGTAATTTTCACCATCCTAGTATAATTAGTTTTGAAGAAATCCATATTAATGCAAAAAACAAGTATGGCAGCTCCCCGCAGCCTTGGTCCGATTTTAACCAAAAATCATAGGGAGCTAGAAATTATTTAAAAATAATGCTAATCCGATACGTACCTTTGACACTACATCTAGCTCGTCCAGATCAATGCGTTACAAACGGAGGAACAATTTTTATATATCCATGGTCTTATTTGTATGCAGGGATATAAATATTTCAGAGCTAAAGTAATAAATAAATTTTTAATAAATAAAACTCTGTATAACTGTATATGCAATTAAAATTAAAAACAAAATTTAATGACCTTTATTTTTGCGTATTAAACTTTTGATTTGTACCTAAAAAAAAACAATTAAAAAAATATAATGAAATAAAAATAAGATTTCTACTTCCGGTCAACCTCACTAATTTTGATAAGCTTTATATAATTTGTCAATGTTTATTTCGAAATTTTATGATATTTTTCAAAATTTATTTTATGATTCAATTATTGTGATTGCTGAAGTTTTTTTTTTTTTTTAATGTTTCACTTTTAATAGCTTTAGAATAGTTTCATTGGTTTTTTATAGGTTTATTTCATTTTTTTTTTCTGCAAATTAATTGTATTTTCACTAATGAAAAAACTTTGAGAATATTTACGTTATTATTATATTATAAAAAACCTAAATACCACATTGGTTATCCTATAGATTATGATATAGTCATATATGTATGGGTATAAAACTAATTGTATTAAAGTTTAAGTATTATATAAAAACTTTCGAGTGCGGAATAGTTTATCTAAATAGCTTTAGGAAAATTTATGTTGGATTTACAGTGCCTTAATAATTGATAATTTTGCACTGGGATTGGTTGTCCTAACACCTTCCACTTGCGGCCCGTTGTTCACCTTTTTGCCAATACTTTCCATATTTTTTATTTTTAAAATGGAGAATACAAAGCTTCGAAAGCCACCCATTGGAACTGCTCGATGTTCATATAGGTAATTTGCGATTCTAACACACCAAAACTACAGTTTTTTCTAATTTTAGAAGACATCCGGTATATGATACGGACCTGGGAGCTATTAATGAATTTTTAAGGAGGGACTTGTAATACTAATGTACAAATTGGTTACGAGGTTAGAGATTTGAAAGAATTTGGGTTTAGGATATTTAAGACAGTCACATTATGTGTGATGGGACACATTAGAGGAGATGTTAAATATCTAATGTTTTTCTTAAATTTATCTATATCGTAAACATATATATTATATTATTAACTTTGTGAGCCCCTAGATGGGCAATTAAAAATTGTAATCAACGTATTTGAAGCCTCTACTAATTCTCCATCCCCTTAATTCTCCATTTAAGCCTTCAATTTTCCACCCCTCCCTGTCTCTTTCAAATTGAAATCATTCAACACAAAGTCCTTCAATAATTGCTTGAATGAACTTCTTTTATTTCAATATAATCATTTATACGATGCTATTGATTGTCTAAAATTCTATTCTCTGTTTTTCAAACGGCTCAAATATGCCATCATTCAAAATAATTTAATATTTAATACTTGAAACTTAAAACCCCTACTTTTGTAAAGCACTGTATGTACCAATATATATTTCTAGAAACATAAATGAGGTCAAAAAAGTTATAAAAAAATTAACTATCCATAAAACTATCTCTGCATTTATGTCTATATATTGGTATGAATAGAAAATACCAATATATATATATAGAAATATATCAAATGTAAATTTAATTAAATTTTCCAATTTTTCTTAACTTTTACTCTCTTAATTTATAAATCAATTTAAAATTGATTTTCCATAAAACTTATTTTTCAAAATTTTAATCATGATATTTAGTATTAAAACCTAATTTTTCAGAATATATTCAATCTATGGTAATTAAATTTAAAACTATTCTCTAGCATTTTTTAAGCATTTTAAAGCTTAACTTTACAGGAAATAATTGTTTTAATAAATTATATTGTGTGTTTATAAATTTTTAAATAACTTTATAATAATGTAATTAGTAACTAGCTATCACTTAATTAAATATACATTTTTTTAATTATACAATATATTTAATTATTAATTAAATATTAATATGTTATTACTTATTAATTATATACCCCCAATTATTTAACTCAATTATGGAACGGAATATTCATACATATTTGTTGCATCAATTTTTTAATTTAATATTCAAACTTAGAAACTACAATACTTTACATTTAAACTATGGAGATCAATCACATTTTGATAGACCTTTGGTAGTGTGAATCAAGTACTCATAAAAAACACTAAGCCCTCCACCATTTATTAATGATTGAATGAGACCTTTTGGAAGAGATAAGTTGGCTTCTCCTCTTGATTTTTTCTAAGCCCTGAGATTTACTTAACACATGTGGTGATAATGTGTTCCCCAATTTTAAAGCTGTAACTTGTTACTTATAAAAGAGTTCCTATATGTTTTTGAGTTCCGGTTCTCGAAATTGCAACTCCATTGCTTGTATATCGATTTGATCAACTGAATGAAATTATAGGGAAAATGTTGGAAACCAGGGGATTATTACCTAATAGATATTTATAGAACCGACAAACAGCTCCTGCGTTTCTGGGGTGACTAAAGAACGTTAAGTCTTCTGTGTCGTTATTATGATTAATGATACGAACACCGCTTTTTATATCTTATTTAGATATTAATTAATAACATATTGACATATTTACATCGTCCAATATAACACAGGTTGTTTTTTCAGATGTGAAATACAACATTAAAGTACATTCACATGAGCTGTTTCTTCTCCTATACTTAGTAAAGATTTGTTGAGCTCTAAGATTTTAGAAAACCCTTCTTTTCTTCTAAGATACATTTGACATTAATCTAATTTACATTATTTAAATCACAGTCTGACAATCTTAAGACTTACATAAAAAGATTTTGTACTAAGTATTAAAAAACGAGGAAGAGTGTAGTAGAGTAGACTGTGTCAACTACGGGATACCCATATGACCGTAATATAAACATTATATTATCTGGTTAATTACTTTTGGCAAAATTTCCATAACTCAGCTTTATTATGTATAAAGTAACATGTAACCATTATGTACTTTAATAGTAACAAAATCAATTAAAAACAAGTTTACTAAAATTTCAAAAATCCGTTTTGCCAATCCGTTTTTTTTTTTAAATCAAATTATATTATTAAACTTTTTATAAAACTTTCAAAATTAAAAAAAAAAAAATTCTTAAGGGGAAAATAGCAATTACAATACAAATGATATTAACATAATTATATAACGTAGAACTTTTTTTCTTAATTACTTTTGAATGAAACTTAACCGCACACCATTTTAAAAAAACTTTACTTAAAACTAAAATTTTATTCTTTTACACCGCAACAGTGTACGTTAAATCAATTACAACAGTTGGTGATACAAAACATCCTGTTGGTGTTGTTATGGCTGAAATAGTTAAAGCTAATATACCAGTACGTAATGGTGTTGTACATCTTATACAGCGACCACTAATGATTGTAGATACAACTGTTGATCAATTTTTAAAGGTAAGTTAAAATGGTTCTACGTTTTATGTTTTTTTATTTTTTTGATTTTTTTTTTTTTAATTTTATAATTTTAAACACAAATAACAATAAAAACTACATAAAGAAAATATATATATATATACAACTTATAAAAATAATTATTTTAAATACTAATTACTAACAGTACACAAAGGTGACAAATACAAATAGATATTAATTGAATTAAAAATTATTACGACTTTAATTTTTTTTAACTCAATTCTGCAAAACGTTCTGCAATATTATGTAAAAATTATTAAAAAGTAATTGTTTTTAAATTTCAGTTAAAGTTAAATTATTTAAAAAGCAATTTAATATATTAATCAAATATTAATATATAGTAATCAAATACAAAATGTAATCATTTCGATGGTAATTGATTTTAATCATTATTTCTTCCCGAAGTAATTGACATTTATGACATTTGAAAAACTGTTATACTTTTAAAGTTTTTTTAAAATTTACAACTAGTATTAAATAATTTGATCATGCGGCAATGCTTCTTGTCATTCAAATCTTATCAATCAAAAACCTATCACTCTTTATTTTCTAATATAATTTGTATAAAATATTAATTGCAAGATGTAATAAAAGTTATAGAAGTATATATATAACACTAAATTACATAAAAGTAAAGTATTTTGAACAATCTGAATAATGCACATATTATTCGTCTATATAGGGTGTTTCTTAATTATGTACACTGCTATATACCACTGCATAGCTACTTATGAGTAGGAAAATTTTTTGAATAGGGGATAAGCTGGGTCTCTTCTAGTTTCCAAGATATGGAGGCTTAAATGAAATTTAAATATTTTTTTAATTTTAATAATTTTACTCTTAACTCTGTTTCTAGTCTACTTATGAAAATTTTGTAAAATGTATTCGAAAGCTTAAAATGTCCTCTTTTAATCTTCTATAGTTTCTATCTTTAAGGCTTTCAAAACTTAAAAGCTCGCTTTTAAATTGAAAAATCGTTGAAATTTTACCAATTTTTTTTGCTTGCTTTTTTATCTTCTCTTAAGTATGTATGCAGTATATAACAGTGCACTTAATTAAGAAATACCCTGTATATTTGTATAAATAATTGTATTTTAAACAATATTTCTTATGTACAAAATATTTAACATTATGTATATAGATATTGATTTCTGAAATTTGATTAATTCGTTAAAAAAATTTATTTATTAAAAATCTGAATATTAAAATTAAATCATACTTTTCAAAAATTGAAGAACTCTTATTCAAAAAATCAATTAAAAACCATTTCAATTATATGCATATTGATGCATATTAATTAAATGCCAAAAAATCATTTAGAATTTTCAAAAATATTGAATACATATTTAATATGAGAACAAGCTGTCCCCCATATCAAAACAACAACAAATCATTCCGCCTAAAGATATGCAAAATATTTTCCACACAAAAGTTTTCAAATGTTCTTGAAGAAAATACAAATAAATTTCAAAAAAAAAGTATTTAATTTAAAATTAAAATCAAAATGAACTTCCATATTTTGAATACAATAAAATACATTTAATTTAATAATTTTCGATTTTTTTTCGAAATTCATAACATTTTATTTTCAATTCCTTATCAATTTTGAACCAGTTTTATTGAATTTTATATAATTGCATCAAAAAACTGTCAGAAATCATTGACTGAAAATAGCTACAAAACATATTATTTCAATATATTTCATAATAATTTTATATTATACAACTACATATTGTGCAAAATATATTTCAGAAAAAAAAAAAACCTTTATTAGATTTTATTAAAAAATAATAAAAAAAATTTACAATATTCTATAATATTTAATAATATTTTATAAAAAAAAAAAATAAAATATAATATTAAATTGAATCATCTTTGACATTATCATGATAAATACAATCTAAAAACATTATACATCATTATATCTGGTATATTAAATAAATACATAAAATATATTATATATACTCGTAATATATTTTATTCGAATCAAATTCGAACTTAAAACATAACCAATACATATTCAGAAATAAACTTTAATACATATACATAAAAGTAATTTTTTTTTTAAAAGAAAATATAAATATAAAATAATGGATACAAATCTCATAAATATAAATAAATATATAAGAAAAAAAAAAAAAAATTTAATATATATATATAAAAATAAATAATAGCTGCTCGTGCTGCACTGATTATGTAGTATTAGCACGCAATCAGCACCACTAACTAACTAGTCATCACAAATAAATTTTATTTAGAAAAAAAAAAGTACATATACTCGTATAAAAGCTGAAAATAATTTACAAATATAATATAAAAATATTTTAATATTTTATATAATGAATAATTATTTAATGATTATTTATATGTATATAGAAGTGGATGTAAAAAATTATTACTAATGAAATGAATTATTATAAAAAGAAAATGGCTTAAAAGTTTAACATCATTATTCATTTCGAAAACATTCCGATGAAAATATGAAGTCCCATCCCTGTCAAGTATCATCTTATATTTTAAACTTTATTTTTGCAGGCTTTATTTAATTAAATTTCATAATTTTTTTTTTTTTTATTTTTTCCTCTAAGGGAGGATAAAACCTTCAAAAGGCATCTGAAATCCTAATCCTCCCTGTAATGTGAGATTTCTACTCAGCTAAAACAACCTCCCCTCGTAGCCAAAATGATGGGATAAACGCCCTAGCTGCTTGTGCAGTATAATGGTAATGTGTTCCACAATTTGGAATTGCGACTTAAAAAAGATATCCTAAATTTCAGAGTTCTTGTTCTAAAAAGCTCTACTGTATATGAAAGTACACGGTACTGTACACGGTTTTATATTTATTTAACTCGATAAACTAGTTAAATTCTTGTAAAAGATGAAAATATTCTATATGAATAAAATTTGACATTTTTAAACTAGTTTATCTTTTAAACAAGTTCACTTCCTAAGTTGTGTACTCAACTTTATGACATAATTGTTAGTTTTTTCAGATAAATCGAAGCGTTTTACATTTCAAATATCTCTTTCAGTTTTATATTTCAAATATCCGCTTAATGATTGGTTTTATTTAAAAAAATTGTTTATAACAAGTTTTCTTCTAGTTAAACACGCAATTTATGAACAAGGTATAAATTAATTTAATTGATGTTTGATAGGAAAATTTGTATTAAAAAATATAACTCTTAAATAAAATATAGCTTTAAAAACATATTTTCTTTCAAGGTTGTGAACTTAAAATTTTTTGACATAATCGATATGTCAATTTTTTTTTGACATTTTCGATTAATCAATTTTTTTTGGGATTTTTGTGTCCTTTAGTTCAGATAACTAACAATTTTTCAAAAGGGACCCTTTAATATTTTTATTAATTGATATTAAAGTAGCACTAAACAAGTTTTATAGTATGAACAAGACTTTTTAAATTAAATTTACTACTTTTTAAACATCTATTGTACTATAAACTATTTTTGGATACTCTTTCCTCTAGCTTCTGCGTTAAGTTTTCTTGGTAATGGTATTATCCAAAGGGAAATATAGAATATGAATAAACAGATTATAAAGTTCCAATCACTTAATTTAGACTTTTTAATAGCTTTTGAATTCAACTTTCCTATATCATATCGATATCTATCTTTTTTCTTAACTTTATTGGAAATACCAGCAAACCCTCTTAATAAAAAAGTTTTTGAAAAATTGATGATTCACTTTCGATTGGTAAAATCTACTTGTCGCCTTTTTTTTTTATTTTTAATTACGCCATTTAAATACTTTTAAATAAAAATCTTTAATTAGGTTTTTTAAATCCTGAATAATTTCAATTAATTAATTAAAAAAAAAAATACATTTTTATATATTTCAATCTGTCATTCAGATTAAATTTGTATTATTCAAATAATCTGTATTACAACTCTTTATCAAAAGAATTTTATTCATAATACATGAAAAGTCTAAATCAAAATTAAATCTCTTTTGATTAATTTCATATTAATAAATTTTTTTACATCCGTTAGTTATTAAATAAAAAATAATATAATAAATATAATTTGTATATTAGATATAATTTATATAGTATTAAATATAGAATAATTAATTAAATTAATATTAAGGATTAAAAATAAATACAATATTATATATAAATAATTTATATAATATGAGGTATTATAAATCAATATAAAAGTATATTTATCTATAATATGCGTTTACATACATATATATATATATATATATATATATATATATATATATATATCTTTTTAAATAGTAAAAATTAATATTAATGTTTGTATATATTGTATATTTGTATAAAATATTGCATAATATAATCAAAAAAAAAAAAAAATAAAAAAATGACAAGTATACTTATATACAATTTAATAATGTACATTAATCGAGTACATATTGTGTCAAATTGAAAATAAAATTGATAATGATAATGACAATATTGTCAACGGCACCCACATGTAGTAAATTTATTTATTTATTATTTATTTATTAATTTTTTTTTTTTTTATTTTTTTTTTTGTATATTCTGAGCACATAAAATAGATAGCTTTTGCCAAATATATTATATCTGTATATTAAAAAAAATAATCACAGTTATTATTATATATTTATGTATGTGAAATATATACTATAATATAAACCACACATTTGATAAATATATATTATATACACAAATACACAAAAAAATAATAATATGTATATACAGACAGTTGAATTGATTATATAGTATACTCTGTTATATAATGAGTATATCAATGTATCAAAAAGCAATAGTTAAATTAAAATAATTTGATTGATATTAAATAATATTAAATAATAGGTATATATAAGGTATTATTTCCTTATATTATATATAGGAATAAATAACGTTGTTATGAATGCAAGATATATTTAATATGCTATTTATAAATAGTTGAGGTTATATAACATGGTATTTTAGTTTTACAAATTGCAAATTAACAGGTTAGCAACTTGGAAATTAGGTTTTATAACTTTTAAAGATAAAAATTGTGACTAAAATTAAATGATAACTACTCCTCGGATCCCAAGAGTTCGATAAAAATATCTTAAGGCAACAACTTTGGATTCAGTTTTCTGTCTTCTATTTTATTATTGTTTCTCATTTTGTATCACATATATTGTTTATTTTTTCCCAAGGGTGGATTAAAATATCAAAGTCTCCCACACAATCTGTACGAATATCTTCTTAATTGTATTGGATTGAGTATACTTGAACTTTAGCAAGGCCTTTAGTTCAAATTAGGCTATGACTTTTAGAAAAGAGTTTAGGAAAGCAAATTTTGGGAATGTAGATTGGGAATTGTAAAGGATTATGTAGAATCAAAAATGGGATATTATATAGATGGATTTAGAGGTTTTTAATATATGCAAAAGTTTTTAAACTGATTTGCATTCAGTAATTCGGTCTCCTTCGTTTCCGCAATTTTTTTATTTTTGTATTCTATTTTCATCCAACGAAGCTGCTCATATTACTCTAGCCGTCTTAGTTTTGAGTTTATGACAAACAATATGTTGGCTTTTTGTATTGAAAGAAATTTACATTTTTAATTATTATTGTATAAAGTTTAGTTCATTTAATTACAAAAATTTATTTTAGAAATATAAAATCTTATTAATTTTCTATTTATTTTGAAATTTGTGGCAAAAATAGAAGAACTTTCTTTTTTTAGAAATTTTATATATTAATTTTTTAAAAAATGTTCCTTCTATTTAAAACTTCTCCTAATACTTCTCCATATTTAAACTTTTCCCTATATGTCAGTATGACGCAAAAATGTCAGCGATGAACAGTTATTTACATCTGCCTGGAACTTAAACGACATTTTTTGTTTAAAGTTAATTTAACTACTAAATCTAATTGTCTTTGTTTTTTGGAAAACTTTGTTATATTCAAAATAAAATTTTAATTAATTAGTATAAATTTATATTATTTATTTTTTAATAACCTCAAATTTAATTTAAAATTTTTTAACCACATCCAGATTTTATTAAATTATTTTAATAATAAATTTTTTTTTTAATTTTGTTTTATTTTAATTAAAATTTATAAAATTTAAAAAACAAAAAATGAGGAACAATGTAGTAAACTAGACTTTGTCAACTCTGGGATACCCGTATGGCCATAATATGGACATTATATTATCCGGATATTTACTTTTTGTAAAATTTCAATTGCATAACTTAGGCCTAAGAGTAATGCTGAAACAAAAAAGGAAGTTGTATGGCAACTACTCGAAAACACGGCACTACTCCTACTTAATTTTATACAAACTTTGGCGATAAAATTAAACTATTTCTAGAAAAATTTCAGACACCCAGATACATTAGGTATAGAGTAATACCCATATAAAAGAAGACGTTGTATGATAGCTACTGAAACCCACTATATTAGAACAAAAGCAATTTTTCCAATAGATTTCAGACCTCCAGCTTCAACAGGCATAGAAGAATGCTCATATAAAAAAAAAAAAATTGTATGGCAGATATTCGAACCCGTGGGCCCAACTTACTGGATTTGAATAGCGATGGCGATGTAATAGGCGAATGAAAAAACGAATTTGTAATAATTTTTGTGCTATCGTGCTGACGGGCGGACGAACTTACATAACTAGATGGTTTACTTTTACATTCTGTTCCAATCCATTCCTTTAAGTCTATATCTACGCTCCTAGGTCAAAAACGAAATTGCTAATTTAATATACTCTTTTGACCTATAGTCATACTGGTATAAAAAATCATTTCGTTTAACTGGCTCCAACCCCTATTGGAGTTAAAAATTAGAAAATGAATTCCAGAATTTAGTTCATTTTCAGTTCACAAGAACTGCAGTTGCATTTATCAGAAATACCACAATCTTACAATCAATATTTAACATTTTTGTAATATCTAGTGGTATATATATAGTTTTGTTGGTTGAACTCTTCCACTACTAATTAATTAATCTTTAACCTTCTCATGCATAATATAGCATTCTTTCACTATAAACTTGAAACAATATTTTTTTATAGCTATTATGGTGTAAAATTCTTTTGTTATAAAAGCAACAAATTTTGTTACTTACAAATAAATAAACAATTACTTAAACTTAATTTAAGAGGGGGTTTATTATTTCATTATATAATATCATTCCATCATTGTATACAAAAATTTGTAAACTTCTTTCGGTTCGTTAACCAATCAATTAAAAATATTAAAATCTGATTATTTTGCATTTAACAAATTGCAGGCAAATTACTTTTTATATGCGAACTTTAAACAATTTCAAAAATGCTATAAATGTAAATTATAATCAATAACTTTTTAAAGTATACATTTGGTGTCTGTTGAATGTGTTGCAAACAACGAAATATTATAAAAAAATGTATTATTTTTTTTTTTTCAATTTACTTGTTTCTCAATTTTATATAATTGTTATTTTTAAACTTTTTTGATAATTAGCATTTAGCTAACAGCATATTGATATAAAATTTTTTATATAATCGAATATAAACAATTTATAATTGCAACAGACTTGAAATTTAAACAATTAAATAATGAAAAGGTAGTTTGCTTTTAATTTCACTAAAATTATTTATTTTTACAAATACCAGTATTTCATCTACAACATGCAGACTTTTTTAGTGCTAGTACTCGATATCGAGTCTTTCATATACATTTTAATCAAACGCTCAATAATATATTGAGTATTCCATTAAATAATATATTTCAAATTAAAGGAATAAAATTTAATGTTGTAAAGTTACTGGTGTTCATAATTATCATATTTGTTTGCCATTTGATTCATAATTAGTTTTGGCTTCGGTCTTAGGTTCGATCGTTCAACAACTCATCTTCTATAAGTGACTCTATATTACTGCATTATCATGATATAACTTCACTAGTCCATAATACTTTTTAGAACCTTATATTCAAAACCACTATTTTGTTTAAGTCTTGCCCTTTGAGGCTTACTTTTCGGCGTCTGGTAAAATATCAAATCTAGTAAAATATTTAGATCACCCTCTGTTAGGGGAAATCATTTGAAATAAGTCCTGTAATAAAGCCTCATACAGAAAGAATTATTTAAATATTGTGTTCATCATTTAAAATTCTGTTATGCTTTAGTAGTCTATTCAATTTGAATTTAATCTTAAAGATTTTTACCACATTTAATTTTTTTTTGCACTTTAAACTGTCCTAGTCCTATTTTTATAACATTTTATGAGGTACTATCTTTCCGCAATTAGCATTCCATTACATAAATTACTAATTAAAAGCCCAAATCTGAATTAAAAGTTAAAACAATGTCAATTTAATTATTATTAATACTTCAGGCCTCGAAGCTATATTTTCAAATTATTTTAAACAACACACAATCCGAATATTAACTACCTTGCAAATGAAACCTCGTCTTCTTCTTCTTCTTTTTTTTTTCTTCTACACTCCGTTGTTGAACCTTGGTGTCCTTGTCCCGTTTTTCTATTTGTATCCAAGGCTTTAATTTAGGATTCGTAACAATAGTTTTTACTGAATAGTCCGTTGTCGAAACTTGGCCTCCTTGTATCGCGTTTCAATTTATATCCGAGGCTTTGATTTAGGTTTCGTAACAATGTTTTTTACGAATAGGCCTGTTAATCGTAGGCCAAGCCCCCATCTTTGGAAGACCGTTGAATTTGAAAAGTTGCATCAGAATTTGTCATATAATGCGTTGAAGTTCACATAACTATGTTACAAGTTTAACTGCATTATACAAAATTTTCCTATTTCCTGATTCGCCGATGTTCGTGGCCATTCAGGTTGCAACAATTCTTCGCTCCTCCTTTCTCAACCGGGCTTGGGACCGGCTACGGTAGAGTTCTCCTCTTACTAATATTTATTTAAAACAAAAATTCTTATGCTTAAATTTTTGAAAAATATCAAACATAAGTCATTAACAAATTTCATTAATTCCCATTTATCGTTACTCTACTGTATTAAAAATAACTGCAATATAAAAATAAAATTAAGTTCAATTTTTGTCTAATAATTTATGCAAATTTAACATCATTAGTTTTTAATTTATGTAAAACGTTCTATTTTTAATCTAAACGAATTCTAAAACTATTATAAATACTAATAAATGGTTCAATTTCGATATATGTAAAAAATAAAATATAATATGCGTTTATGTTGCACTTAAATATAATAATATGTAATTTTTATTACACTTTTTAAACTTTTGTCATCTGTTTCAATGAATTTTAATCACTTTTTTTTTCAATTTGTGTTGCAAATTGCAATGAACTTTAATAATTGTTTTTAATTTAATAAAAATGTCAAATAATTTTAAATTTAAAATTTTAATAAATAAATCGATATAAAATTGATCTTAAATTTAAATTCATTAATGGAAATGAGTTTTGGTTTATGAAATTCAGTTACAATAAACTTTACGAACAACTCATAAAAAAGGAAGCACTGAAAAATGCCTTCTATCGAAAGAAAGTGTTTTTCAAAATTCAGGTTTTTAAAATTTCACTTATTTTGTATTCGTGGTTTTTAAAAACTGGTTTGTTAAAATATTTGTTAAAGTCTGAATTTGAATGTAAATGGTAATGTGAGCTTCAAAAAACAAAATTTTGGAAAACGGGGTTTTTGTGTGGCTTTTCTAGCAGATTCAATAGTCGAGATATATGAAATGTTTTCTCACTCAAGTGTCTACTATGTTGAGATCATCATAGCTGAATATTTTAGTATACAATGGGTTGCCGAATAATTTTTTTTTCTTTCAACTCCTGGAAGGAGTATAGGACATTCACCAAGTTTATTTAGACTAGGCTTTAGTGTCTTTAATCGTTATATTCACTAAGCCGTTGATTACTTGGCTGTAGCTATTGCATAAGATTATGAATAAACAAACGTTAATTTTGTGTGCCATCTATTATCCTGCAAAAGAGTTATTTATATATTTATATTAAATCTTATCTTATATGATCTTAACTTTTGCGATTAAATTATACAATTTTACGATATTTTTTTATACCTGGATTTGAACCCGCTACCTTCTGCATAAAAAACGGCATCTTTACCACTACACTATTGGTCAGATAGTAGTTCAGCCTAGTAATTGGCGTAGTTAAAATTTTCTGAATTTTTAGAATTTATTTAGATGATTTTATGATATAATTAATTATATACGTAAAATCATTTCTTGTTCTGTTGCTATGGTTACTAAGATTTAAAATATTTTCGTTTTCTGTCAAAAAATTTTTTTTCTTTTAACAAAGTTGAGAAATTATTATATATTAAATTTTGCTTCGTAAGAAGTACCAAAAAGAAATCCCTCGAAAATCCCAAAAGTATTTTAGTCATTAATATTTTTAAAAGGCATGAGGAGATTATACATCGTCAAGGATGACAAAACTAACTAAAAAATTTTTTACAAAAGCGGTTTTTAACTTCAGGTTGCAAAATAGTTTCTTGATTCTAAGCGGTCTCTACTTTTGCATGACTCCTTCCATAAAGTGGTTAGTATGACTAAATTTGATTGAAATAACTAGGAAGTATAAAATTTATTTGTTATATATTAAAATAGCAGATTTATTTTTTTCCCCTAATAATTTCGCAAACTACTGTAGATACTTCCTTTTTCCAAATTATATGCATTGAGAGTTTTTTTTTTTTTTATTTATTTTAATTATTTCTTGAATTTCCAAAGGTTCTTAAGTACAAGCAGTTAAGCATTTTTAAGCAATTTTACCATTTATAGACTTAATTTTAATTAAACATAAATTAATTTATAATTTAAAAATATTTTATTATTTAGTTGGAAAATTTTCAAACTCCCAAAAAAATAAAAGTCTTTATTCAATTATTTTAATCATTATTTAATATAAGACTTCTGTAATTCTAAAAATTACAAATGTCTGTACATTCTAAATATTTAACTTTCAAAATCTGTTGTTTGGATTAAAATATAAGTTTTTATAAATGAAATAATTAACAAAATATTTAGAAGTTAAATACAAAGTTTTGGAATTAAACCAAAAAATAGAAAAAAAAGTATTTAATACAAATATGTGTATAATATGTACATAAATACTTTCTTATAGATGTACATAATATTTGAAAATTATTTTTTGTATATAAAATGTAAATAATAATTAACATTAATGTTTTAAATAGAAAAAATATATAAGAATTTAGATACATACAAGGGGAAATAAGGAATCCTGGAATCCTTAAAAATCTGCAATAATAAATAAAATAAAATAAAATTTATTCAACATAAAATACATTCAAACATATAGTTTGGAGCATATTAATTATAATTTGGATATATAAAAAAACTTTTAAATAATAGAAAATAATTACACAATACCATAATCCTAACTTTTTTTTACTTACAACACTTTTTTTGCTGATATAATGAATGGCGCGCAAAAATATTTTAAGTGGTGCACAAACGAGCTTTCTCCAAAAAGATTTCGGTTAAAAGAAATTCAAATTTTTGTGAAATAATATTTTTAAGTAAAAATCTAAAATAATTTTCGGACTTTTTTAAAATATATTCTTATTTCAATGGATGCCATTTAATCATTCCTAGTGTTTCGTAAGTTATAACTTACCTCTCTGTAACCTAGGATACTCACACAAACGTGATATCATCCGGTTAAATAATTTTTGCATAATTTCAAATACTTAAACTTTTTAGACTTTGAATTATGTATAAAAGAAAATATAAGTTATCTAACCGCCGTTTAAACCTCTTGCTCAAGATCAACTTTACTTTATTCAAAGATTGACAATTAAACTTTACTTTTACTGACAAAATTTTAAATACTCAGCTTCGTGTGAGTGCTCATATTAATAAAAAATTATATGGCAGCTATCTGAAATCACTGCACTGCCCTAAACAATTTTTGTTTAATTTTAACCATATAGACCTCCTACTTTTCCCAAAATTTCAGGCATCCAGCATTATAAAATATAAAATAACATTCATAATAAAAAAGTTTAGTATGGCAGCTGTTGAGCAAATAAAATTTCAAAACCCCAAACGGCTCTTGTAGAAATGTATGATTTTTTCAGAATTTAAATGTTATGATTGTTTAAATTATCGTGGAGACAAAAGTACGAACGAATGAACGACTTCAAACATATTGCTGTTCAAAATTAAGTATACATCAAAATTCATACCTCAAATAGGTTAAAAAACTTACAAGTTCCTCCAATTTTTGAATTATCGCAATAACAGCTCTATTAACAGACATAGCATATATCAACTCACTGTTCCCTTTTGATCTAATCCAAGCACTTTAGTCTATATCCATCCTCTTAACTTTGCCGAGTCCCAATCGGTATAGTCTGTCTTACAAGTTTACTCTACTGACAAGAAGCCTTACAAATTCTACAAAATTTGTATATCAAAACAGTGTAAAAGTTGATTCGAAGAGCAAATCAGTTCATAAACACTAAATAATAGCAGTAGTTTTCTTACTCCGGATTCACATGAAAATTACTGTCACGCATATTGTTTGCTGCTGTCAAATACATTTTTATGTAAAATGTCATTATTTAAACACAAATTTTTCCAATAAGAGCTTAGTTATCAAAGGTCATCCAAAAATTTTTGTAAAAGGCTCGTTTATTTTACAAATAAAAAATCTGGTTTAAACTTTCCTTTTATGCAAGAATTTTAATCTGTAAGTTTAACAATAAATTATAAAAAAAACAATTTTAATATAGTAATTTAACTATATAAATAAAAAGTTTAAAAATTTAATTACAATACGTTTGAAATTACAAAAAAAAAGTAAAATAAAATAAAAAAAAATAAGTAGAAAAATAAAATTAATAATATTAATATGAATTACTATATAAAAAAAAAATTTATACAACTGAAATATTAAGTATTATTTTAATTTTTAATAGCAGATTCAAAAAAGTTTTAAATGTAAAATTACAATACAAAAAAACTATATTTCAAAAAAAATTAAAAGGTTTTCCATAAAATGAGGGAAGAATTAATAAAAAGTTTAATTAATAAAATAATAACTTTCAAAAAAAACTAAATTTTACTTACCTATGAGCACCAAACACAATGACATACCTACAAATAGGGTAAGATAATGTTTAATTGCTAATGTCAACTAAAGAAATTCGGAAAAACTTTAAGCATAACCCTTGCAATAAACTCAGCCTTGATTACATTTAAAATATGACCAGAAATGAAGTTAAACCCTAAACACTTTTTTGCCGAAAGCTTAAATATTGCAAAAAATATTCCTAGAAACATGGAACTATGCCAAAAAATGAGAGCAAGACGGAGGAATTTGAAGGAAGAAAGAAGTGAGGACTATGTCAACTTTGGGGATCTCAAAGTCCGACCATCATAAACACACCTAATCCGAACTTCTTCATCTTAATATAGAACCTATTATTCAAGCCGAACCAAATTTGCGAAGATTTTGGCTATAAAACTAAACTACTTTTGTCAAGTTTTGGTTTTACGTCTAATTTGATCCCTAAGAAGTTGTGTGGAAGGTATTTGAACCTTCATCACTAGACAAATTAAATTTTGCATGGCTCAACTTCTTTTGGCAAAATTTATGAAAACCAGTTTTATTAAATACAGAGTTATGTTCATCCAGAAAGAGCAACTACTTGAACGCGTCGATCTAATCGATTCAACTTTAATAGCAAAGGAAACTTTTAAATATAAAAGAATATGAGATAGTTTCAGAATCCAATAGGTCTTTCAATTTTTGAATTATCACAAAAACACCAGCCCTATTGACAAACATAGCCCAGATCAACTCACTATTCCATTTTGATCCAATCCATGCACTTTAGTTTATATCCATCCTCTCCACTTTGCAGGGTCACAAACGGTATAGCAAATTTAGTATGCGCTATGAATTACGTTAGTATGAGTATAAAGTTTACCCTAAATCTCCAATTTGTACAAGTGAAACCAAAAAAAAAAACAATTGGTACAAAATATTATTTTATTAAAAACTTGAGTATTTTTTTTAAATTAACACCTCATAATTTATTAAAAATATTAAAATTAAAAAATACCATATAAAACAATAATTCTGTTTACCTACGATTCTTTATAGATTTTTCAAAAAAAAAAATGGAGTTTTAAAACTTATCAAAAAATTCATTAAAATTATTCCATTTCATTTTTAAAACCAGAATAAATTTGTTAGTGACACTTTGAAAGAAAAATTTTTACAAAAAAATTTAAAATTAAATATAAAAAAATTAAAAAATAACTTTAAACCACTTTGTATAAAATTATTTTACAATTATATTTACAATAAATATTAAAAAGTATATATATTATATATGTATTGTGGAGAAAAGTAAGTTTACATTACGATTATGATTTGCAACAATAATATCTAAAGATTTCTATTAAGTCAACAAACAACAAAATCATATATATATATATATATATATATATATAAGTATTTTAACTTCCTGTTATTGTAACAATGTCATTGAAATTATATAGTATCATATATAATAAGTTAAAACATTTCGGCTTGCCAAATGTTAAAAAAAATGTTGTAAAAAAGAAAAACGGGAGCGTATCAAAATCTCACGAATCAAAAGCTCGTGCTTTTATAAATCTCGCATGCCAAAATCTCATGTTTCAAAATCACGTGTTGCAAAATCTGGAGCTTTTAATAATTTTGTAGTTGAAATACTGTATGTATGTAGGAAATATTATTAGAAGCAATTTTAGAATTAATTTCAAGGTTTTAATACGCTTTTTCCAGAATATTTAAATATATGGATGTGTGAAATTCTAAATTAAATGCGAGATTTTGGCACACGAGATTTTGAAACACGTGATTTAGAAACGCGAGATTTTGACACGCGTAATTTTGAAACGCTCAATTTTGTAACCAACTCAAGGAAAACATGAGATTAAACGCTGAAAATTTCAAAAAATGGAATCTAAAATATCTATGAGTACAAATAAACCCTTTAAAACCATTTGCCTACAGATTCTGACAGATTCTTTGTTTTGAACTACTTTAGAGAATGTTTTTTTTCCATTGTAACTTAATATTTGTTGCAATCAACATTTTTTTCGATTAATCAAAGTTCTTCGGATTCATTTATTGTCTCTTGAATAGCTAAAAATAATTAATAAAAATCAAAAAAATAAGTATCATAAATTTTTGATGTATCCGAACAATGGCGTAGCGGATAGGACGTCGATCTTTCAAACGCAAGGTTCAAACCCTCGTCAGATCATATCTATAAAAAATTATAGTTATCTGGTACATTCATGTACCATAATACCTTATAAATAAGGAAAAAAAATAAATAAATTTTGATGTTAATTGTAACTGTCAAATCTAAACAAATTCTGTAGTATGAACAAGGATTTTTAAAACTTGTTTACTTTTTGTTAAACAATCAAAGAAAGAAAAGTGTCTTAGCTCCTTTTTCATCATGTTGCAATCAAAAAGTCAGTAAAAAAAGCAACCGATTTTGAAAAATTTAAAGCTTGTGGTTTTAAAGCAAATGAATATTTTATTAAAATGAAGAACCTAAAATAGGGTTGTTTTTATGAATGAAATCAACCCTATTAAAATAATGTTGAAATATGAAGGTCTTTTGAATTCTTTTCAGAATTCTTTTTAAAGTATTACAATTGGTAATCCTAATTATAAGTGCGTTGTTCTAGAAGTAATATTTATCATTCCTCATATTTATTTCATTCTAGTACATATTATTATTTCTAAGCACTCTTTTATTTTTTTCATTTATACATATTTACTTTTATTCATTTATTATCATTATTATTTCTTTATTTTCATTTTATTGTGTTTTAGAATTGTTTTATTTGGTTTTGTTCTATTTTGACAATGTCTGACTTAAATATTTCTGTCATTTTTCTTTTGTAAAGACAAATATTGGTAATAGAATAATTTTTTTTTCTATACAAACTTATGTATGTATTTATTGTTACTTACTTTTTCATCATTTCATTTTTAAATTAGTACTTACTACAGGATGTGGCAATTGTTAAAAATTAAAAAAAAATTTATAGTAATTTAACTTAAAGGCTCCTCGGTGGGTCCGTGGGTAATCATTTGCCTTACAAATTGAGGGGGTGCAGATTCCATTACCGTACGGATCATGAATTTTTAATTGAAAAATCATTTTTCTTTACAAATCCCTATGGTTACCAAATATAATTTAAAATACAAAAAAATATATAATATAAACAAAAGAAATAATATTACTTATAAATTGATAAAAAGTATTGAAAGTGGCTGCACAAAGTGTATGGCAAGACCATACGTGTTAGAATGGCACATGTTATCCCCCATAAAACAACAATTACACTTTACATTAGTTACAAAAAAGAAGTACATAAAGGTCTATAAAAGGAATCCAAAATGGCTTGCTAAGCACACATTTGCTAAAAAAAACTGGATTTTGAAAGAACCAGATTATTTTTAAATCTGGATTACGGGAAAAACGCTTTTCGGCTTCATTAATTCGATTCAATTCAAACTCAATTAGTTTAATTTTGTAACACTCCATAAAATTTACAATATATTTTTTTTTTTAAATATTTAAAAAAAAAAACAAATTAAATATTTTAAAAATATTTTAAGAAACGGAAGTATACCAAGAAACAAACAAAATGACATAATAGGTTTTATATTTCTAAAAACAAAAAATTTAAGAATATTTTTTTTATTTTAAATTTTTGTAATTTTTAGAAAATTATTTATTTAATTTTATTTAATTGTTTTTTTTTTATTTGGTTAACTTTTTAACAACTTTTATTGTCACACACAATATAATATTATATAAAATTACATTTATATATTTTTGTTTTAAATTACTTTTTATTTTTACAATTCAGTTTTTATTTTCATATTAATGATCAACACCCAATCTAATGTTGAATATAACAATATAAAAGAATTTTTTGTTTTTTTAAATTTTAAACTAAGACATAATAGTATAAATTATTACTAGACTCAATGTTTTTGAATTTGTTTGTAAATTAGGTGCCCGGAAATTATATTCCAAGAAATAAGGTCAAGTTGGTTTTACATCGTTTTATAAAAAGCTAAAAATTTCGAAATTGCTATGTTGGTCTTATTAGCCCTTCAAAGACTGAACAAGATGAAATATTATAGAATTTTTTAGACTTTATTTTTTTGATACCCTTAAATCTTTTCTTCTTTTTCAATAGTCTGCGATTAATAAATTAAATATATTAAACAGGTCAAATATGAATATTGGTTCAAAATCATATTTAAAAATATTTTGTAGAACATCTATAATATCATACACAACATGTTATTCACACAATTTAGGGTGCATTTATATTGGAGCTACATTAAGTGATAACAGCGTCGACAGAAGTATAGCCTAGAAAATTTTATATTATTTATCGTTGATCAAAGCTATGCTCCAATATAAACACCTCTGTTAAAATAATGTACATTATTTTCTACGCTATACTCTTATCGACGCTCTTATCACTTATCGCAGCTCCAATATAAATACATAAATCCTAAAAAATATTTTTAATACAATGTAATAGTACGTTGAAAAACCCTTTTTCTCATAAAACCCTAAATGATTTTGAAAAATTGGAATGATTTCGAAAACTGGGTAAATTTTCTCTGTTTTTCTTGATTTTCCATACATTTTTCAAAAATTTATCTGTCAAAGAAAATCAACTCGCTACTTGATTTTCTGAAATTTATTGAAAATGTCTGAAAAATACAATAAAATTTGATAAATATTAAAATAAAACCAAAAATATTTTTTTTCAAATTTTTAATTAAAATTCGCCTTATTATTTAGAAAAACAAATTTATAAATATGTCAAATCCTTATGTAGGTATTTGATTTTCACTAAAAGTTTGTGAACACTTGACATTCCAGTTGATTTTGTACAAGGTAATGAACTCAGTTTTTAAAGTTTTTTAACGTAAATGACGACGTGCGTTATATATTTATATATATATACTAGCTAATACTCGGTGCGCGTTGCTGCGCCTTTCAATGGAGTTTTAATTGAAGTTGATGTTACTGCAAAATTCTAACACAAAAATTTCACATGTAAATTTTATAATGTATGAAAGCAATTTTTTTTAAACGATTTTTCTAGGATTATTCTAGTAATTTTTGAAACTTCCTGTAATTCAAAGCAGTACAAACTGCTTTCCAAAATTTGACGTAATTTACTTCAAAAAATTTTTTTGACGACTAATAGTAGGACCGACTGTTAACAGACTCAACTCTATTTTCAAGTTGCTTCACACATCGGTTAAATTGTAGGACCGACTGTTAACAGACTCAACTCTATTTTCAAGTTGCTTCACACAACGGTTAAACCGTTTCTAATTTAGAGTAAAGTAACCAAAAACTTTATAAAAAGCTGTTGGGCTGCAATGGGTTAATGGAACTAAACCAAATTTTTTTGAGGCTTTCCTTTTAGCCAAAGCAGTACTTCGCAAATTTTGACTATATTAGCTTCCAAAATTATTTTGACCAACCGTCGGGCCGACATGGGTTAACAAATTCCAAATCTTTTAATAGTGTCAACTCAATTCTCACAGATGATCACGTATACAAAATTTGAAGTCAATTGGTCAAACCGTTTCGAATTTAGAGTAAAGTATTGAAAAAACCTATAAAAAGCTGTTGGGCCGCAATGGGTTAATGGAACTCAATTTTTTTGGGGCTTTCTTTTTAGCCAAAGCAGAATTTCGTAAAATCGGACAAAATTTGGACCCAAAATGTTTTTTGACCATCCGTCGGCCCGACATGGGTTAACAACTTCCAAAACTGTTAATAGTGTCTACTCAATTCTCAAAGAGCATCACGTATACAAAATTTGAAGTCAATCGGTCAAACCGTTTTCATTTTAGAACAAAATAGTTTAAATACTTGCACCACAGGGGCAACTTGGCGGTCCGTTAGAGCAAAATTGTTGGGCCACGATTTCTTTCCGTACCCAAAAACCCCTATATACAAATTTTCATGAAAATCGGCTGGGCAGTTTAGGAGTCTATTCGCTACATACAAACAAACAAACATACAAACAAACATTCGCTTTTATATATATAGATTGTCCAAATAATTTTTAATAAATGTAATGAGAATACTGGAAATACGTCACCTGTGCGCTGGGTTTTTGAAGTTTAAAAAATTTACAAAGAGAAAGCGTATTATAAATTTGTTTTAAAAATAATTCAATATATACATATATTTTTTAGTAAATTTGGATTTTTATTAAATTAATAAACTGTAAAATTAAAATCTTCAATTTCTTAAAGACCTTATTGATTTATATTTATTTATACGCACCAATCTAAAATAGAAAAGATTTTAAGTAGTTGCATTCAAAATGGATGGTATTTCCTTTTTCCGACATTTTTATATGAATATGTGAAGCACACATTATTTTTATAATACTAAACAAAATTCTACCTTACTATATTTTTGACTTCTTTATGACTTCTTTTTGTCTTCTTTGGGAATTAAAATTTATTCAGTTTTATTTCTTAGGGCATTGTTTCATGACATTTGTAAAAGTATTAATAACAAAATAATAGAAAAGAATGAAAGAATCAGGACAAAAAGGGTTTTAGTAGTATTTAAGTGAAAAAAAATTTAGAAAGAGATCAAGATAAAATAAAATTTTTATATAATAACATATTTTACTATGGGTGTAATAGCAGTAAATTAAAATAGGTACCATCAATTAAGTAATAATACCCATAATAGAAATAGTTTACAACTGCATTAGAAAACTTAATTTTTGCGGTATAGGATATGCATTTTTAATGTATCTGCAAAAATAAGAAGAAATACTGAAAATGTTTATAAGCCAGTCGGATCGTAAGTTGGAAATAAATCATTCCAACACACATTTTATAATGTTTTACACTTTGACTAAGGTGTCAATTGAGCTAACTGCTAACGATGTCAAACTTTTCTGTAAGTGTCAAACTTTAGGGAATGATTTAATACAGATTGCAGTTTCTTCATTAAACTTAGATAAGTAAAATTAAAAAGCAAAAAACTAAAATAAAATATTTATTCATCAAATAGTATCCGATCGATGGCGTAGGGGTTAGGACGTCGGCTTTTCGACCGAAGGGTCTCGTATTTAAATCCTGGTGGGATCATATCTAATTAAAAAATATAATTTATATATACGAGTATCAATAATAGTTTATATCATAATATAAAATAAAATGCCTGCCACTCCTGAAAAGGAAAAGCTGATTAACTTAGAAAGTAGGAATAATATAGAAAGAGATAGAAAGAAGATTGCAAAGCAAATATTTCATGTATTGTAATAACCTGTTCTACATAAATATTTTATTTACTTAATTCTTTTGTCATAAAATTATAGAATAAATAACCCAAAAATGTCGTTTAAATAAAAAAAAAACATTAAAAAAGATAAAATAAAATAGAAAAGAAAAACAGAGAGAATAAGAGAAAAAACAAACCAAAATTTATTCAAGTTTTTTCCGCTTTTGTTGCATTTTTCAATAATGAAATGAATGAAAATGACAAAAACCATAAGCATTGTCATATTTTTAAAAAATAAATATATATAAATAAATATATATATATAAAATTCAACATTGTTGTTTTTTAAGTGATGCTAATAACATCGTCATATAAATTTTCCACTCTTATTCTATTGGAATGGAACCGAAAAAACATAACAGTAATCAGTAATCAGATAATAACTTTACTCTTGATAGAAGTCAGAAACATTATTTCAAAATTGTCATATTTTCAATGAAATAAATATTTAAACTTAATAGTTAAATAATTAATAACAATTTTATACTCAATATAAAATATAATTTACATTTGAATTTGAATTTGACTAACTCATAAGCTGACTGAAATATATAAACATAATAACATATAGTTAATGACGTTTGACGTTTGTTTTAAATGACTTTTAGATTTTGGAAAATTCATTTAAGAAATTAATTTCAGTATTGATTTGAGTTTACCATATATTTTGGCATTTTGAATTGGAAATTAATAAAAAACTACAAGATAAATTTTATATAAAATAATAATAATTTCCTCATCTGAATGATAGTTCAGTGGTAAGACTGGCGGCTTTTCAATCGAAAAATCTCGGATTCAAATCTTGGTCAGATCATATCTAATTAAAAAAATATAATTTATAATTGATATCGTAATAGTTTATATCATAATATAAAATAAATTTAACTGCCACACTTGAAAAGGAAAGGCAGGAAATGTGCCATTTTAAAAAATCATTGCTTTTTAATTACATGTTCTTTTAATCAACTGGAAGATACAAATTATGCACATTTTTTGATTAAATAAACATTAAATTTAGCCAAGTACAGAATTTATATTTAAAATAAAATATTTTTTACTGTAATTTATTAATATTTTATCTAAAATAATCTTATTTCAGAATAAAAAAACCTCCTATAGTAAATGAGTCTTACCCTAAAAATTGCAGAATAAATTCAAAAAAAATTTTTTTAAATTTTTAAAAGTACAAATTATAATATAACTTGATTACGAAACATGATTATTAAAATATAATTAATTTTGCTTTAAAAGTTGAAATTTCTCTAATAATTATTTGAAAGAAGAAGTTTAACTATAGTATATTTTTAAAACTTTCTTAATAACGTTTTTAAATATACTAAACTACTGCATATAATTTTCCTAAATTTAGAGAAGAAGATAAAATTATTTTATTTAAATTTTCATAAAATATTCATAACTTTCTTTATTTTTATTTTTTTAAACTTACAAAATCTCTAATTATTATAATTATTTAACAGAATTATTTCTTAAACAATTTACTGTAATTATGGTAGTATATATACTAATAAAAATGCAATCAAGTTATTTATTATACGAAGTACAGCGTTTAATTTTTTCCTATGAGAAAACATAAATATAAAGAATATTTTAAGTATAAATGCAAACTGAAATGAATTCCATTCATTCTCTTCCATTCCATTTCATTCATTTTATAAGTATATAATATAAAGAATTAAGAAGCATTTCTCTCTTTCGATTTTTTTAACTTCTTTCTGTTTTATTTATTTACTTAAAGAAAGTTTTCATTTTTAAATATACTCATCAGTAAGTTCCTCACAGTCATACTTAAATTTCAACGGAAATTAACAGATTTGAAATTTAAATTTTCCAATATTTAATACACAGCCAGTTCAAAATTTCAATTTAATAAAAAAAACATTGCATAAATCTAGGCGGAGTCGGAAGGTGACGTTTTAAAAATTAAATGTAAGGGTTTATGTTGGAGATGCGATAAGTGATAAGAGCGTCGATAAGAGCATAGCGTAGAAAATTTATATTGTTTACCGATGATCAAAGCGATGCTGAAATATAAACACCTCTATTTAAATCATGTATATAGTTTTCTACGCTATGCTCTTATTGACCCTCTTATCACTTATCGCAGTTCCAAAAAAAAACGCACTTTAAGATCTATATTCTTTAATTAGACCTTATAGTTTAATACAAAAAAAATTTTGTATTTTCTTTATAAATTCTTGATCCTAAACGATTCTAATCTAGAATTTTTTGTTTAATTCAAATAATATTATATAATTAAGGTTCAGTTTTAGTACCACTGTTAGTCTAAATAATAAACAGAGTTCTAATATTTTAGTTATTATATTTCGAAAAGCCGTTAATTTTATTAGCACGATCAAAATTAATTTCATCAGAAAGACATTGTTCCAGTAAAAATTAACATGGAATCCAGAAAAATTAATCATTTGTCTGGAGACTTTTTTTTTTAAAAAACACATTTTCAAAATAAACAATGTTCCAAAACTGTTTGAATACTTTGAAATATAATGTTTGATGGAAACTCTATTTTTAGTATAATAATTCAAAAAAAAAAATTTGGATAAGTATTTAAGTAACGTTACAGATGATTAAAACTAGCAAATTTTCAGTTTTTAGCCCTTTACGGCTACTACACGGAGGTCCACGATAAAAAGTTTATTTTAAAAGACTTATTTCAATTTAAAAATCTAACTGCTTTTAAAACTATAACTTCCTAACTTAAAAAGTTGGAAGTTATAAGGGATTGATAATTGCGAAAAAAAGGGAGTTTCGCATAACAATAAATTAAAGTACCATATGGCAATACTATACATTTGTATTAAATTAATTGATAATTATAAAGTCTATAAAAATAGCTATAGATAAGTATTTTCAGATTTAGATTTTTTTTATTTAATATAGGTCTTTTCCGCACTTTGAGGAGCTGTAGTTCCGGAAACTACAGAACAACATTCTTCCATAAAGTAAAATTATGTTTGCAATACTAACTTGTAGTTAAAATTATTAAAATATTTTCTATATTTCGAACGTTGTAGAAGTTTTGTAAATTCACGAACTGACGGACAGAATAAAACTATATAGGCAAATTTTTTCGAAATGTACTAAAAAAGCTTATTTTATTTTTTTTTTTGTCCCTTTATTTCATCTCCACTTAAGTCGTTAATAATCCATACAAAGCGACTGAGTTTTTATTCAAAACACAAGGGAACAATTGCATATATATAAAAAAAAAACCAAAATCTCACAAAGGACTGAGTGATATTTATAATGATTATAAAGGATTTTATACAAAATAAATATCAAAAGTAAAACAGACAAACTATAAACTTGTATATAAACAAAACTTTTATTTTTATTTTATAGTTTTATATTTTTTTTTTTAAATTCATTTTCTTTTAACTTAAAAAACAGTAAAACGTAAACGTTGTCTCAGTCGTATTAAAAAAAAAAAACAGAATCTTTTAAATTCTCCTCATCTTCGTCGTTTAAAAACTATGAAAGTTTTTTTTTCTTTTTATGCAATTAAAAAAATGAATAGGATGAAGGAGAGGAACTATGTGGCCAAGAAAGAGAAAGAAAATATATTAAGAAAGTTTTGTTTTTTTTCAAAAAATTCCATTTATTAATGATATTATTCTTAGTTTTTTTTTTATCTCTTTCTCTCCTTTATCTTTGTGTTTTTTTCGATTTTTGTTTTCGATAAAGAAAATTAAAAAAAAAAAAAATCGATTACAAATTTTAAATGACTCCTTGCTGATTTATTTGTCATCAATATAACATAAAGTATTTTTTAATGCAAATTTATATAATTTTTTTTTTTGTGTAAATGGAATAAGTTCAAAAAACTTTTTATTAAAAATGTTATTTTTTGTACTTTAGGTTTTTTTTTTTTAAACTTTTATAAAATTAATATAAAAATTATAGTAGATATAATTTTAAATCGAACGACCTTAAATAATAAAAATATTTATCTATGTAGATTTTTTAGTTTTTAAGAAACTATAATAAATAGTGAACTAGGTTGAGAAAAATAAAGGTCTCAACTCGAAAAGTTCCAAAAAAATTAAAAAAAAAATTATTATTATTTTTATTATTATTATTATTATTATTATTATTATTATTATTATTATTATTATTATTATTATTATTATTATTATTATTATTATTATTATTATTATTATTATTATTATTATTATTATTATTATTATTATTATTATGTTGCACGGTCAGAACTCCCATATAGTGGAACATAAGTCTCTTTACAAGTGGGTCATAAATCCCTTTAGGGAGTTCCAATTATTATGTCTTTCTAGGGAGTTATGACCCATTAAGTGAGTTATAACTCCCTTTATTAAATTTGGAGTTATAAAATCATATAACTTAAATTGTAATAATAAGCGTAATATATTAAAGTCAACATTTTGAAATAATTTCTGAAAGTCTTTTCTGATTTTTATTATTAACAATATGATAATATAAATATATATATAAGTAAAATATTAGATGTAGAACAATATGTATTTATATATTTATCTTTGCGAGATATGTGCTTTATTAGGAAGCATATTTGGTTAAAAAAATCAAAGTTGACCCTTTTGTCCAGAGTATTTATAAATTTATGTACGCGAGACTTTGGTTACAAAATTAGGTTTACCCTTTTTTCAAAATGTTCTCTTAATTTTGGAAAAAGGGAATACTCTGATTTCGAATCCAACCCCAAAATGTGTACCCGTCACTGATATTATATAATAAGTCATAAGTCCCTTAGGCAGTTATGACTCACTGCTATGAATCATAAGTCTCATAGGGACTTATGTCCCTGGGAATTCTGACCCTGCACCTATTATTATTATTATTATTATTATTTTACAAATGGGATGTGGGGTTATTTTACAGAAATTAAGAGCAATTTTTAAGTAATTGACGTATATGAAATTTACAAGGTTTCAAAAATTGAAGTCTTTTAAAAATTACATAGCTTTATGATAACTTATACCTTTAATCAGATTAAGTTATAAATGTGCTGTACTGAAGGTACCTTATTAGTGGTTTTTCACAAGTGTTCTTTCAACTCACAGATAATTTATGTTATTTTGACATTGAAAGAATTTTTAGAAGTTGTCTAAATTTAAACTTCAATATAAATTTCATTTATTGACGAATGCATTTAGATATGATTACACCAATAATAATACAAAAAATTGTAAATTTAGTGAGTTTTGTCCATGCAAAACTTTTGAGCTCTTCAGTTGGTTATATTAGTGTTGCTTTAGCTAGACAACTCCAAAAAAAAGGTTGATCTAACAAATGCTTTTATATACAAGCTTATGAAGATCTTCTGTGAGTTGTAATAATAGATCAAAAATTTTCAAATAAATCAAAAATTATTTTTTAAATAATTAGTTTGGTTATATTTTATTATAAACAAATAATAAAAACAAAAAGAAAATAAATAAAATGAACTGTAATAATTTTAGAAATCAAGTGTTATTGAATATATTTAATATTCAAAAAATTTGCCACTTTTAGGGTTTTATAAAATTAATAATTGAAATATAAATTGCATTTACTGGCAAATGCATTTAAACATGATTACATGCCAATACCAGCTTTCTTTCAAAAAGAACCTTTAGAGTTTGTTCGTGATTGATTTAGATTTTACTGATACCTACGACTGTCAGTTAAAATCGATTATAAATTTTTAGAACATCCCAGGGATATTTGTTTAATAAAATTATATTGATTATTTGATGCCATTTTTAATTTTGCATTAAATAATCAATTTAGAATAACAAACTAGCTTCCCATGTTTGTTTTTGATAGCCTTTTTGTAGCCTTTATTTTATATATTTTACATACTCGATGATCCCCTGGAAGCATATATGAACTTATTTACAAGTTTATCCAATAATTATTCGACTTATGGTTCAAATTGCGTTTCCTATTTTTTAAGTTCGGGAAACCTTTTCTCAATACGTCAAATATTCTGGAATTTGAGAAACGATTTTTGTTAAATAATTAAGTTACAGTGTTTTAATCGAGATATCTAATAGTATAGAATTTTAAATCATAAATAGTTTATTATATATATATTTAGACCTTACTTAAAAGCAATTCACATATTCTTGTGTAAAATAATAAAGTTCACAAATCTCCAATCTAGAACACTTGAACAATTATCAACTTAGTATAAATAACTGAAAATTTTGTTGTAAATAATTCCATTTAAACTCCATTTTGAAAAATCTCATTCCCATTCAATAATCCCAGGAAACCTAAATAACTATAAAAAAAAATTTTAAATTTTTTAAATTTTAATCGGAATTTTATTTTTTGGTTTTTCTGATTAAAGTTTCAAAGAACACATTAAAAAATTAAATCGGATAAAATTCCAGAACGAAATTTTAAATCGGAGCAATATCTTTTTTTGTTCCGAATTAAATATCGTGCCGGACCATCGATATGCATACACTGAGAAAAAATATAACATAATCAAATTACCAGTTTGATATCTGGTAAAATTTAATATTTATAACCTAAATTTGAAACAAAGCTTCTTTCTTGTAAAAATACATATAATATAAATTGTAAATATAAGATACAACATTGCTATCAAATTATTTAATTAAATAAAATTTTGCATCATACTTTTTATAACATTGTTAACATGTATGACATTTTTAACATTTAATATTTGTTAAAAAACTAATAATTCAAAATACAGAATTAATTATTAAATTAATTATTAATTAATTGCATTTGTATAATTACTTCACTGTCTGTAAATATTAACTTATATAATCAATATAATAATCAAATTTTTCATTACACAAATTTTAATACATCATTATTATATACTAATTTTAATTATTATAAAAATATATTAAACATATATACTAATTTTAATTTTTTTTAATTTAAATATTTAGCATACAATTAACAATTTACAAATTTACTTAAAATTAATTAATTATAAAAATTCTTTTAATGAAAGAAAAATATTTTACAAATATAAATATACAAATACGATTCATATTTATTAATTAATATTAATATTAAAATTATCAATATTATTAATAGTTTTTTTTTAATTAATATATTTAATATATTATATAACTTATATACGAAAAATATTTAAAGTCAATATATATTTACCAAAAAAAACAAAAGAAATTTTTATATTAAAAATAATATTTGTATTTATAATAAATATCATTGTATATAATTTATTTATTTATTTAAATTTATTTATATTTATTGTTTTTTTTTTCTTTTTTCTTCTTTCATTTCATTTACGAACAAAATATATACATATATATATATTTCCTTCTCAAATTAATAAATAAAAAAAAAATTATATATACAAAATAATATACAAAAACAAAATGGATTGCATCAAATATAATACAATATAATATTTATAAATATATAAAAATATTATTTAATAATATATGAAAATATTTTTTAAAATAAATACATACACATCTAAACTGAAATAAAACTCAGACTTTCAAGGTAAACACTTTATATTTTTTATATATTTCTTAAATTATAATATTAAAAAAAAAAAACAAAATACTAAAATAAAATTATATTACATTTTTTTTTTTAAAAAATACAATTATGGACATATAATTAGAAACGTATTAATTATTATGAATTTATTTTTTAAATATGACGTATACAAAAGTTAATCAAATTTTTAAATTACTCTTGTAATGGATATAATCTTGTCTTCTCTTTCAATATCTATCACCAATGCCTCTTTTATTTTCAATTCAATTATATATATATATATATTATATCAATATTATATCCACTTGAAGTTCTTTTTTTCATCTCAATTTCAAATTTTCAATATATATATATATTACAAAAAGATCTCGGAATAAATGTAAATTCAATAAAGAACTTCAACTTTTGTAATATGTACTATTTAAATTTTTAAAATTATAATTTTATTTATTTTTTTTCTTAACTCAAAAGTTCCTGCAACCAAGATATTTATTATTAGACACAGTTATTTACGAATTCAACTGGAAGATCTTCTGCAAGAAAATCCCCTTATAAGTTTTCTGAAAGTTTTCCACAAATCCTGACTTATAAAAGTTAAGTACAAAATTAGGTTGTCCCCGATTCCTAGAATATTTAAATACCTATCTGTTACTGTGCTATTGGAATTTAGCAAAAATATTAAAGTGGAAGATAAAATCGGGGTATTCCCTTTTCCCGAAATATTTAAGCGGGACTTGTAATAAGAAGGGATGAAAACGTTAAATACAAATTCAATTGCCCATTTATTGTTTAATTAATTTTTTGAACTATTTTTTTTAAATGTCCTACTGAAATTTTTTGTAATTTCGATTCAATTTTCGAAAAAAAATCATAACGTCATAGCAGATAAATTTAATTACCCACCCACTAAATTTATCCCACTATTAATTATAATTCAAATTTATCCCATCCACTTATAAATTTTATAAACTACTCAATTTTTGAAAAATATCAAAATTACCAAAGAATATTTAAAAAAAATTTGATTAGCTTTTGCAATATTAAAAATATTTTTTTAAAAAATACTTAATGTTAATCTGTTTGAAATTATTTGTCCTTAAGTGTAGATTTCAATTTATTTTTTTATAAAAATAAATTCATATTTTTTTTAATTCTTATTAAAATATTTGTAGTTCACATTTTCATTAAAAATACATTTTCTTTCTTTTTTTTTTTTAATTAATTTTTTATTTATTAATATCTTCTTTCTTGTCATTTTTTTTTATTTCAAAATATTTATTTTGAAACTTTATTTTGAAAAGATACTTTATGAAAAAATTTAAAAATTAAAAAAAATAACACAAAATATTTTTTTTTGACATTAAAAACGAAAACAAAAAATTTTACAAAATAAAAAATAATTTAAAAAAAAAAAAATTGGCTCAAAGGTTGCTTATTTATTTTATTTGGAAAATAAAAAAAAGTTCAATCACATTTTTGCACCATTTGTTTATTTTTTATTTTATGAGATTGTGTTTTTTTTTTCTTTTTGTTTATTGTAAGTATGTATGTGTGTACTGTAGTTTTTTGTCATGCAATATTTCTTTTGAATTAATATTTCACAAACATAATAATTATTTTATTTAAAAAAACTCTTTTATTCATATTTAATTTTTATAATAACTTTTTTTTATCTTGAAAAATATTTAAAAATTTATTTAAAATTTATATCTTTAATTTAATATCTTGTTAGTGGACCTCAAATAGTCCATTTTCAACAGTGATCTTAAATAGTAAAAGTGTGCCAGTCACATAACTTCTTTTATAACATATGTAACTATGCTAGTTGTAGATCTGATAACTGGTACATAGTATTCTTATATAGTCTAAAAGGTTAGAAAACCGAAAAACCATAAAAAAATTACTATGATAAAACTATTTTACAAATCATTGTCTTCATCTATTCACAATATACCATATTATCAATCTCTTATAATAAAATTATTGACTATTTATCGTCTAAATAAAAAACCCGCTTATAAGAAAAAAGTGGTAATAAGAAATTATAATTTCAAATTAATTGTGTACTTTTATATGTTAAAAAAAACCTCTTAAAAGAAACCTGTCAAATTTTTTTGTCCTTTTTGAAAATCAATTCGGAATAAGAAATGTTTTCATCCCTACATACATTTTGAATATATTTTTGTGATTCATCAATTTGTAATAATGTCAGTCAGTAAATAAGTTGACAAGTGAAAATTTTATTATGTATATCTAGGCATATTGTGTATGAGATTAAACTTTGATTAAACAACCACATGTTTCTTATAAGCGAAACCCATTTATAAAAGAATAGCAAATTGGAAAAACTCGATTTTCAAAACATTTGCTCGGTTTAATATAGTTCCTTGTAGCCGAATTCTACTACAAAAATATCTACAATTTCAAAAATTTACTCACGTTTTACAAATCTAATAAACATGTACTTAAGTTTTTAGAAAATTTGAATTTATTTATCAAACTATATTTAGTTTCGATTTTGAATTTATAATTATAAAAATTTTACACAACCCTTGAATTTTCGATGACATTTCTAAACTGTCATATTTTTCCATGTACTTCATATGTGAAACTAAAAATGTCAGTTAATATTATCTTAGGCGCCTCGGTGAGTTAGTGTGTAAGAATTTGGCTTACTAACCGAGGGGCTGCGTGTTCGATTCCAGTGCGGGACATGAATTTTTTTAATTAAAAAAATTATTAAAAGATAATTTCATTTTACAAAAACCCATGGTGACCAAATATAATATAAATTATACAAATACATAATATAAAAAAAATAAATACGATTATTTACAAATGGATAGAAAGTGTTTGAAAGTGTTGCATAACGGGCCGCAAGACCTATGTGTTAGGATAGGATTGATATCCCCCGTATCAAAACAATAACAATATTAACTAAACATTCTTATGTTATGGAAAATACATTGTGAACACTTCAAATTTTACTAAATATTTTACTTCATAAGTTTTAAACATTGAATTTTCTAAACGAGTAATAAACTACAAAACAAAAATTATAAATTATTTCGTTCAATGTATGATAACTTTTTTGACATTAATGATATCTTGACTGATGTTGCAAACTGATATTATATACAACAACAACATGTTTTTTTCTGATAGAAAATCAGAAGTCAATAAAATGGATGTTATTCATTGTCAAAAAAAAAAACAAAGTTCTATAACATGTGATAAACGTCAAATTAATATTATGACGTTTGAATTATGTAAAATGTAGAAAATTTACTTAAATATTTTTAGAATTTAAAATACAATTTGAATTTTAAATTTGAGAAACATATTAGTACATACCGTCTGAGTATTTTCATGGATTTTCAATAATTTGATTTTTAAAGGTGAAATATAAAATTTTAAATTTCTTTTTGACTTTAATTCAATTTAAAATGTATTTATAACAGTAAAAAAATCCCACATAGATTTATCATTATAATCTCAAGACCTTGTATCATTAGTGGAAATATTTAAAAAAAAATTTCTTTAAAAAAAGCATATACATATACTATATATGTATATGTACATTTCAATGAAACTTTGAGTATAAAAACAGTTATTATCTACTCATATACCTTAACCCATTTGAAAATTTCCATTCTAAATATAGTAATAATAAATTTTAACTTTATCTATAGCAATCATCATCAACTTCTTATGCCACCTATCCATCCATGATATTCTATCAGTAATAAAATCAGTATTGATCCCATCTACCTGCCGCTGACACTTATACTATTAACCATCTCTTGAAATGACATTTTAAATACAAAACAAAAAAATCATATTTATAAATTGTATTAAATCTTAATTTCATATATTTATTTTGTCCTGTAGGTTTGATATACATATTTGTGTATATTTAAAGTGATTCAAAAGGGATAAAATTGTCATCACTAATGATCACATTTTTTTCTCTCTCTCTCTGGTTTTTATCCCACTCCAAACTTTTATATGCTTCGATAATTATTTATTAAATATGTCAGAGACCTTTTGATGTACCGACTGTTTTCATTCTTTTTTCTATATTCAAAATCCGTTTATACCATTTATACACTGGAATCAATACCACCAGTGGAATCTGTACCACCTGACCATTTAACATACCGAGAATGGTGATAAAAACAAAAAAACCTGAACTTAACTGAACCGTTACAAATCAACCAGCAAAAAAAAAAACCCAAAAATATTCCCTTATACATTAGAATTATAATGATGATGATGATGATGATAATGATAATGATTATAATGATGATGAAAAAAATGAAAGGAGAAACCAACCACAAAAAAAAACCAAAAAAAAAAAATTAAAACCATAATCAACCCGCACTTAATTTTGATTCAAAAAAAATAAAAACACATGATAAAGGTTAGTTTAACAATGAATTTTTTTTTAAATTTTTATCTTTTTTATCCTCTCTTGATTCTCTTTTTATCCCCTCTTTATCCGATAAGATGAGCAGGATATGAGATAAAAATATTTTGTGAATTTTGTTTTATTGTATTTTGTTTGAACCGATTGCGAAACACTAGAATGTAGGAGGGGCTTATTGTTAAAAAGAGTGCGGATAAAGGTCTAGTATACGTATTTTGCAAATGGTGAAATTTTTGATATGGGTTAAGATGAAGGTTAAATAAAAGTTACTTTATAAAGTGAAATGCGATGGTATTATAAAGTGAAAGAGATAAAAAAAATGGTCTATGGGAAGGCAATAAAGTTAAAATTATGCAAAAGTTCTAAAAATAGATAGATAAACAATATTTTTGATATTTGTATAACGGAAGAAAGATATAGATATGACAATTTTATAATTAGCAAATTATAATTATAAATATTCTTTTAATAGTTCGCTATATTAATAACTTTTATTCTACAGAGTTCAAATTTAAAATAATTAACTTTATAATTAACATTACCAGAAACTTATAAAGCCTATCTACAATGACGTTTCGCTTTCGTTTCGCTTTCATAACGTAGTCAACAAAGAAGTGTCCACAGTTAAATGTACATGACAGCGTTTTTTGACATTTTTTTGTTTACAAATTTCATGAATTAAAAAATATTCGATAGTTTAAAGTTTATTGTAACCCAAGATAAGAAAATTTTTATTATGATATATTTATTTTTATTTTCCAATAAAAAATATTTTTCAAACTTCAATTATTTGACATTTGAAAACGTAGAGAAAGCTAAAAAGTTAAAAGTTAAACAACTTTTTTAATGACTGCGTAATAGCTGCGACATGGCTGCGTCTATTGTAGACACTTTCATATAATTCAATACATTTAACTTAGTTTGACAGATAACTACGTGTAGAGAGCGAAACGAGAGCGTTCATTGTAGATAGATTATTAGAATTTGTATTCATTGTATGGGCTTTTACATTCATTGTATATAAATGGGTGTTTTTACCACCTACAATATTAGATACACCAGATTTTACTATGATTGAATTGAGAAAATCGATTAAAAGCACAATGAATTAAAATTACCTAACCTTGATGTAAAACTTAATTTGATATAAGTCAAATACAAGTTCTGACATCAGGACTAAGACATAGATAACTAAGATCGCATTTAAATAGTAGCTGTACTAATTGGGAAGCATTGATAATTAGGCGCATCTTAGAAAATTTAATAGGGGAAATGGATGTACCCTGGACTATTTTCGACTAAATTATTAATAACTCCTAAAATATTTCTCGAATGTAACTTGGGATTTCAATCTACTTTTATTTAACTAATTATATCTAAGTCTTGATTTAATAATTTTCCCTTCCATTAAACTATACTATAAAAATCATTTAAATCATGTCTAGTTTGTCAATTTTAATGGAAGAGTATCAAAATTCCTTAGCGATATCTTCATAGATCAAAATGAATCAAAATTCCCTTCTAGTTGCACAATTTAAACACCACTGATACCAATATCTCTACAAAACAAAAATATTTTAAATAACTCATAAAGATTTTAAGTTATTAGAAAAATGCATTTGTTCAAATTTTATTGGAAATTTTGATTTAATTTTGAAAAAATTTAACGACACACAAAATTGCATACTTTTCGGCTGAATTAATTATTTAATTCTTTAATATCTTCTTGGCCACAATGAGCGAATGCATAACGCAACTATTGAAGTTGCAAAATGTCAAAATAACCTAGCTATCAAATGTCATTGAGAACTTGGTTAGTTACATTCATTGTGTGCTTTTGTACTATTTTCCATATTTTTAACTTCTGAAGTAATATTTCTAATAAATTTGAGCCATGTTTTCACTTTTTATTATTAAAAATTTAACTACCCATGTTTAAATTTTAATAATTCTACTACCTAATACATTTTCATTACAATTTTTGTCATCCTATATTTTTATGAAACAAAATTACAGATTAAAAAAAATAAAAGTTTTAAATTATTCCAGAATTCAATAACAAATAAATTAATTTGTAATTTAGTAACAATTTCTGTTGTAATTATTACTATTTTTTATTTCAAAAAATTTTTTTTAAATCTATTTTTTTAATAATAAAAGACAAAGCGTTTTATATATATTTCCTAATATTAATTTTAAATTAAAAAATTTTATAGTTTTTCCAGAAAGTTTTAACCCTCTTTAGATTATCAAAATTTAAAATTTGCAATAAAATTTTAAGTTTGTCTTTTATTTTTGCAATGAGGAAGAATTACATTTATACTCTAGGCCAAAAGTTTACCTAAACTCTCACGCAGAACAGCCTAGAGTTCAAAATGTTATATATAACATTATAACATTGTCACATATGTCACATATGATATACTTGATTTTGTCAAAATTAATTTTTAGATCTTATTCTAATGGTTTTCGAGACAACTATCTTTAAGATAATCTCGTAAACTTATCAAAAAAAAATTTCTTCGCCCCTTTACATAATAATGATCCATTTAAGTTATGGGCTTAATAATACTTAAATTTTCATTATCTCTCGTGTTTGAAGAATCACCAGAACTTAAATTCGAACTATATTGATATTTTTCACGGTTTTTATTAAATAACTTTAATTTTTGCATAAAAATCCGTCACTAATGTATATATTTCACCTATTATTCCCGGCTTCAATTTAAGCTGTCACATTTTTCTCATATGTCATATCTTTTAAAAAAATTTCTCCCTCCCCCCCATCAAAAACCACTTTCAGTTTATTATTAACTTCTCTATTAATTCCACTTTTTGAGACCTTTGAATTCCGGACATCCTGTGTATAATTTTTATGCATTTGTATAATTTTGTAATTATTTTATTCAAAATTGACGTTTTATTGTTTGACAGTTATATGAGATCTGATGTTTCAGATATTGGAATCTAGATTTTTACTAAACATATTTGATTTGTGAGATAAATTGTTTTTATGGGAATCAAAGGAAAGGAAAGAATTAATGAGTTCGCAAATTGCATGATGTGTTAACTAGCCTTCGTGAATGTTGAACAGTATTTTAAAATACTTTTTAAATTAAAACTACATTACCTTATAATATAGATACAATGTAATTCTTCAAAATAATTTTTTTAATTAAACATGCAATAATATTTTATATCAAACTTTTTGTATTTTAAATAATAAAAGATATCTATAAATATTTCCAGGTATCTTTTATTTTTTTTTTAATTAACATTACAAAATAAATTTCTATACTAAAATTACAATAATAATAAACTTGTTCAATTCTAATAATAGATTTGAAAACATAAAAATTGAATTTAATTGTTTGTAAAATTGATATACGAAAACATGTTTAGTTTTTATTTTGTTAGAAAAATTTTCTATTTCCTAAATTTTACAAAAGGAAATTTGATTTTTCGAAATTACAAAAAAAAAAATAAATTCTTTATTAAAGGAAATGTTTTTTTAATTATTCTTTTTACTCAATATGTACTTTTTTTTATAATATATTAATAAATGAAACTAGTATAATTAAATTTTATTTACTTACATTTGTTTTAGCTTAAATTAAAAACCAATTTTTGATTTTAAAACTTTCAAAAATTATAAATAAATGCACAATTACAAAATAAATAATAAATCAAAGTTTAGTCTAAAGGCAATTGTTAATTTGTTATGCTGTTCACCTGGTGAAATTAAAAAATTTGATTGAAAATCTCCTTTAAGCTGCATAAACCTCCTTCTGCAACGTTTGAATGTTGCAGAAGGAATGAAAAATGTATGTTGAATGAAAAATGTATGAAAAACTTCCTTGCACAAAAATTAAGAACCATATAACAATGTGTCCAATGTGTTTTCTAAAGTTGGTAATACGTATGTGTACGACTTCATTAAATTTAAGAAGAATATTAACATCTTTCTTCTCAATATCCCTCCAAATTTTTGCTCATACCCCATAATCCTAAATTCCCAAATAACCTCCCCACAATCCCAAAATCCTTCCATATTCCCATTCCTGTACCCAAACTGTACATTTGTATCACTAGTTCCTTCCTAAAGTTTGGTTCAAAAAGTGTGTGGTTTTGGTGAGTTAAAGTCGTAAACTACCCAAAGAAACCACCGCACAGTTTCAATGGATGACTTCGAGCGTTCCATTCCCTCGTACAAAAAAAAAAATTGTGTTTATTAATACAAAAATAGACTTGAATTCACTTATTTGTTCCTAGGGCCTAATGAGAGGTTTTGTTTTTTTATTTATCTTTATGAATCTTACATAAATACAGTGGGAACTGGAAACTTTATTAATTTATCTTCACCGCCCAAATTCACATAAAAACATTTTTTTAATTTCTAAATATCGCCTGTACCTCATCATTACCCAAAGCGTTTCAATCATAATTTGCCTTGGCCGGAATATGCGACATATTATTCTCAGACATTTATTTAAAAAGACTTGTAATTGCTGTGGATTATTGCTGTGTCTTGCATGTCTACTGCATAACATGTCTTGCATCTGTATAGCAATACCAGCTTGGCGAACGCGTCGAAGATTCTAATTAACGTTCCGCTTGCTATGTGCTTAGACTTCCTTGTCAATAGCCTTCCGAACGCACTTTTAACTGATATTCTGTGTAAAAAAAATAAAATTATATAAAATCGTATTACGAAATTTAATTTAATTTTTTTAATTTTACAAATAATTTTATTTAAAATCTTCATTTTCATTTGCTTATTCTTTTCAAAAAACTTTTATTTATGTTACCACATAGGCTATTATCAAAAACGACTTCTCAAAATGCAGCATTATTCCAGCATGTTATTATTAATCTTTTTGGTTTTTTTTTTTTTGTCGTAGCCATAAATCCGGCCATCACCACAATCAAAATTTTTCACATATTATTATGTAAATTCGCCTCTTTTTACCAAAATCAAAAAAAAAATTCCAATTAAAATTTCACTCCATCTTTGATATATTATTTGTTTTTTACAAAAATGCTACCATCTTTTGAGTGTTTCATCAAATCACTAAAAAAAATATTTAAAAAAATAAAATCATCAAATTCTTTAAAATGTTGTCATCAACTTCTTTTCTGACATCTATGTGTTAAATTCATTAGCAACATTTACAACAACCAAAAAAATAAATAAAAAATAAAGCAACCAAAAAAAATCAAATAATTTTTTTTAAAACAAATAAAAAATGACGTTCCAGTTTCTGTTTTTTTTTTTTTTTTTTTTTATAATTTAACTTAAATTTGAATTTTATTTTTGTTTTTGTTTTTTTATTATCAAAATTTTGCAACTCAAGGAATGAAAAGTTTTATTTCCTTTTGAAATGAAAATTCAGAAAGAGTATTTTTTTTTTTATTACCAATTAAAAAACTTTGCAAAAAATTTTATAGTTTTTATTTTATAAACAATTTTCATGAATACTTTTTTTAAATTTATAGTTTATTTAAAAAAAAAAAAAAAAACCAAAACTTTATTGACAGCTTTTCTATATTTCCTTGAAATATTTGCATTTTTAATAACTTTTATTTAATATTTATTTATATTTATATTTTATTTAAATACATAAACTGCTGTTGTTACAGTTATTAAAGATATTGTGTACGAATACTGAAATTAAGTTTATTTGCTTCAGATGATCATTTCAGAATATTTTTAAATTTAAATGTGAAATTTACTAAAAATGCAACTAAAACCAAACTTCTTCAGAGGTGATATTCAATTAAATTAAAACACCCTGTCTCACAAATATTAAGTAATCATTGCTTTTTTTTTAAAATGAATGTTATTAATGTATAATCAATACTTTTCCTCAGAATGTTCTCCTTTTTCCGGTTTTCAAACGGCAACACTAAAATGTGACATTGACGTTTTTGACAATTCATTTTATTTTTTTTTTAATGAAGTTTGCAAAGTGAACAACTAAGTATACAATAATAACTAAAATTTATTGGAATAAATAAAAATTTAATCAAATTTCACTTAAATGCTCAATAATATAAAGATTAAATTTATTAATTAATTATTAAATTCTGATATTTGGGTTATCAGAAGTACTGCAGAATTACTGAATGTAAATACTTCTTGCCTACTGGATTTAATATGAATGGTGGACAAAAATTCATCAGTTTTTCACTAATGCATTGAAAGTTTTTCTACTTCCTATCAGTACTTTTTCAGTACTTTTTCAGTGCTGAATGGAAGTAGTTTCGCAGCACTTTGTCAGTGGTGAATGAAAGTAGTTTTTCAGCAGTTTTTCAGTGATGAATAGAAATAGTTTTCAGCACTTTTTCAGTGGTGAATATAAGTAGTTTTCTCAGTTCTGTTCCAGAAATAAACTAATATTTGAAAAATTATTTGCTACTTCTTTTTTTGTTCAAGATATTTTAATGCATAAATTTAATAATAACAACTTCCACCATTTAAGTTTTAACTTAATGATGGAATAAAGTAACTCTCTATATTTGGTACAAAAAGATAGCGATATAGAGAATAACTGTACTATATTGTTGTTTCATTCGTTTCAACAAACTTCAGTAGTGATTTACTACTTTTTCAGTATTAAATAATCAGCTTTGTAAGTAGAAGACAATTTTTTTTTATTCTACAAAAGTGTAAAAATTCATTTTTATGAGGTCGTAACTGCTGAACTGAGGTTATCAAGGAAACTTAAACATATTCTTTGTTCTTACGCCCCTTATTTTGCTTCATATAATATTATATACATTTATATATATACATCATTCAACTTGTATTTCCAAATTTCTCTCTCAATGATATTCTTTCATTATTAATTAAACTTTATTGGTCAGTTTAATTTATTAAGCTGTTCATTATAGTTAAACCTTCTGCTAAAGGGTAAGAGATAAAAATTACCCCTGATCAGGAAAGTTATCAAAACTGTACTATTTTGAGATCCGACTTTTTCAACTGAATATCATTTTGATATTAATAATTATTATATATAATAAAAAAAAAAGTTTTAGATTTAATTGCTTTCGGTAGTTAAGTTTAGGGCTTCCATAAATATGTAAAGCCTTTTTTAATTTAGCAATATCCTTTGAACTGTAACAGTTTTTTTAATTAAAACATACCGATTATTATTATTTTATTTAAAATAATCTAATGTTAAATTAATTTTTCATAATAATTTTATATTATTTTTATATCTTTTTTATATTTTAAATATTTTTTATTTTAATATCGCCTGGAATAACATTCAATAATCAACTTCATGATTTATATTATATAGATAATATTAAAAATCAAATTGATTTTATTTTTTCTTTTTAAAAAATATATAAAAAATAAATTATATTAAAAAATTTAAATAAAAAAAATTCTCATAAATGTTATTTTTTATCTTCAAAAAATCATAAAAAACTGAAATATTATAAAATTTTTAACAAAACTATCCTATTTCTTTTGCATTTTATGATGCATGATGGTCGGCAAAAAAAATGCATAAAAAAATCCAAAATATAAAAAACAATAAAAAAATGCAATAAATATATATATATATATACTATATAATATATATTTATATACAAATAATACAATTAAATTCTTCAATTCTTAAATATAGATTGTAAAAGTAAGTATTTTTTTAAGTATTTATTTTTTAAAATAAATAATATTAATTTTTTTATAATTTTTTTTTTTTTTTTTTTTTTTTTTTAATGTACAGTTATTGATGTGTTGCTATCCTTTTTTAATAATAATTTATTGATTTGTTTGTTAACTCATATTCTTTTCAAATATTTTATTTGTTTTTTCCTTTTAAATGTTATTTTTTTATGAAAATATTAACTGTCCCAAATCTCTCAATATCTATACAAAATGCTGCTGTTGCTGCTGCTCTTGCTGCAAATGAAAAAAATTTAATAAAACTTTTTTTTAATTATAGTTTAATTGCTTTAATGTACTAAATTAAATTTTACAATTTAGTGTTTTTAAACTTTTTTTTGAATATAATTTTTAATTACTTAAAATTAAAATTTTTTTTAAATATTTATTAAACTATTTACAGTTACTTCAAGTGGTTTTTTATATAATAAAAATATATATATAAAAAATTTAGGATTTTTATATAAAAATAAAAATAATGTAATTTATTTACAGGATACATAATTAAATTAAAATTTAAACTTAAAAAATTAAACTTTATGAAAGAAATTAAAATTTGTAACCATTTTAGAAGATAATGTCCCGAAAGTTAGTTTGGTAATTCGAAAAATTTGATCTTTGTAAAATATGGCTGTTGCAACAGTTGTTAATAAGGGTGAATTTTATCTAATTTGATATTTATTTCGATTTTTTTTAAAGTTTTTTAAGAACATGTAAAGTGTAATTTTTAGAAATTGCACTTTATTTTATTTATAACGGCAATACTTTTTTTTCGATTTAAACTCCTAAAGTGCTACCATTGTGTGTTGTTTTTAACCAAAAACGATAGTACTTAAAAGTAATAAAAATTAAATACACCGACTAATATTCTGGTAAAAAAAAAGGATGGAAAGTTCATCTTTAGTCGTAAATTCAATGAGTGTGTCAACGTTACAAGTGCTAACTATAATACAAGGAACTTAGAAAATTCTATTTTACATTTTTTAATTTTCTAACATGTTTAAAAATTAATAGATACTTTTTCACATCCAATGCGCTCGTTTTCACATCAAATTGGTATTTTTTACTTTCAAATTGTCTTGGGATCAATAAGTAGCACCGACAAAATAAAAAATCGGATACTCTACGATTTTCTAAAAGAACCTATATAAGGCAGAAAAAGTTTGAGAAGTTAGACTTTTAACTCTGCATTAAGAAATATCTACTGATCAATAAAAATAATAGTAAAAGTTAAGTTATACCTACTAATAATAAAAAAAAAAAGAATGGGCATATTTAATTTTAGAATATGAACTCTTTTGATGTTGAAATTAGACCTTTTTGATTTTAAAACCGGCGCATTTGGTGAGAAAGTCGTTGATATTAAAAACAAGTATTAAATAAAAACTTATTTTTTATCATAAACTACTTGATAGAAGGTGAATGTTTTCTTGCAAACATACTTTATTTTTGGTCTGAGTGCATCTAAATTAACTGAAAATTGATAATGTAAATTTAATGTATGACAATGTAAATCAAATAAAACAAAGAAGAGTGTAGTAGAGTAGACTGTGTCAACACCTGAGATACCCGTATGACTGTAATATTGGCATTATATCGTTTGGTTAGAAATTCATATATCATCCAAAAGAATATAGAAACCGAAAAATAGCTCTTAGAACCTCTTCTACCTCACCTATTCACAAAATTTTAGACATCCACCTTTATTAGGTATAGAGTAATGCTCATATAAAAAATGAAGTTGTTGGTGCAACCACTCGAACCAACTGCACTACCCCAACAAAATTTTGTTCAAACTTTGGCCATAAAACTAGTCTATTTTTGCCAAAATTCCAGACACCCAGCCTCATTAGGTATAGAGTAATACTCATATAATACTCATATATAATTATAAAATCCTAGCTCCTTTATTTTTTGAGTTATCGTGGGGACGAACGGACATACATAGCTAGATCGATTTACTTTTCGTTTCTGATCCTATCCATACCTTTAAGTCTATATTTACCCCCCTTCTTCTCTGCGTCACAAACGTAATGGCAAATTCAGTATACCCTTTTGATCTAAAGTCATACGGGAATAAACATAAGATAAAAACATTTGTAAAACTTCTTTCGCGATCTCTTCTATGAGTAATTTAGAAAGTTTAACTTAGGGTCCAATAATAATATTTAAAATTAAAAAACCATAAAAACTCATAAAAACCCAACGAAACAAAATTCAAAAAAACATTAACTAATTTATTTTTTCCAAAATTTATTTTATAACTCTCTCTGTACACATAAATATATCAACTGACCAAAATTACATATTCTGTGACGAATTATTCCATAAATCTAATTCAAATTTCATTGGTTTTTATAATTTTTTAATAATCGGTCACATTGTTTTAATACTAAACATAATCATAAATCATACATTAAAAATTTTAATAAACAAATAAAAACAAATCACAATGTCAACGACGACATGTCATGTGGCCCCGGGCCATTATGTCTTTGGGCAATATGTCCCACCAGGGATGAGACATATTGCCCAAATTCAATTTGGGCATAATAGCTCACTATCAGTGAGTTATAATGTCCTTAAATTGGTGGGACATATCATCCAAATGATTTTTTGTTATTTTTTGATCTTATGATCCACCAAAATGAGACAAAATGCCATAATTTACGATTTTATAACCTACCTAAAATAAGTACGAAAAATAAGATTTTCTGTTAGATAAATTTAAGTTTTATTAATTAGACAATATTATTTATAATATTGAAAAAATAGCTTCAATGTTTGTGGGTTCATAAGATTCTAAAGATTTTGATTGTGTTGTAATCCATAACTGGTGGGATATATTGCGATTCAATTTTAGGTAAGTCATTAAATCCTAAATTTCGTTTAGAGTAATGTTTCATACCGACGATACTCCCATAACAATATTTGGGCAATTCATCCGTTTGTGGTGGGACATTACACCTCAGGGCATAATGGTTCGGGGCCACATGACACGTTGTCAATACAAACTATTTTTTTTTTACAAAACGTCATGTTCAAAAATTACAGCTGTTTAATGAGTTGAGCAACTCTCATTACACAAACAGCAACTTAAACCACATTCACCAAAAAAACACTAAAATCTAATTATATTAAAAATTCTTAAATAAGTTACAAATTAAAATATTTTTCCTAAATTATAAATATATTCAGGAATTTTATCAAAAATTTCTATAAAATTTTAAATTAAAAAAATTTTCCAAATTTTCAATAAAAAAAAAAAATTAGTTTTCAAAAAATTTACTATGTATTAAAGAATTTGATTTTCTGGTCACACTTCAATTTTAACTAAATTAATTAAAATATAAATTTAAATTTTTAAGTAAGAATACAAAAAAAATGTAAATTATTTTAAATTAATTTTCATTTTATTTATGAATTATTTAAAAATTCGTTAGTTTTTTATGTGAATCTGGTTAGAATGAATATTGGTGATTGTGCATTAAAATGTAATGGGTTTAATTTTTGTAATTGTTTTATATTTTAAATTTTATTTTCCCAATAAAATTGAAAAATAATAAAAAAAAAAACAAAATGGAAATAAATTTGAAAATATATAGTTTTAATTTAAATTTAATTCTTTTATTATGAAATAAACGTACCACATTCACTGTTATTATCGTCATTAATTAAGTTCATAAACACAAACGAGTATAGAACTGAATATTAAATTATATCGTTTGTGTATTTCATTTTTGGTTTTTCCTTTGGAATTTTTTTTTTCAAGTGTTGCCAGTTTATTCTTTTGCAGTGACAGTTATTAATATTTAAATGCTTAAATGTGTATATTCGATTCAAAACAAGTTTAAATTCGATGGAAAACCATAGTGTAAATTGTGTCAACTTTTTAAACAATTTTCTTTTTTTTTTTTGCATTGCTGTAAAATGTAGTTGGCTTCGTTATATTTAGATTGGAGTCGCAGTTGTATAAGTCGACTCCAACTATGACTCCAAAAAAAATAGTAATATTTATATTAAATTTTATTTTTTTTTTCCTTATTATATCCCTTTTGGGAGCATAGGGCTTCCACGTAGCCTCTTTATCTTACTCTATTATTGGCCATTTTTAAAATTTTAAGATTGTATATAAAAATTGTACTCCAAAATCTTGAATGAATAATAATTAAAAATACTAGAAGTATATCAAATACGATTTCAAAATTTAAATCTGTAGAACTGCATTTTAATAATATTAATAACAAAATATTAACGAACGTGCTACCATTTCATAGCAATACTTAAACCTTAATATGGCGATTAATTTACGCTCTTGCTTCTGAGATCTCTATTATTTATTTGTATTATGTAATATTTTCAAGATTCCTTAATTTACTTCAGATTTCATTTTTTAAAATTCCAGAAACAATTTAAATATATTTCAATTTATTATACTTCAAGAAAATATAAAGCCCTTATGGTAGTATAATTTAATTTTTACTTCACACTGGCAACACTAAAATCATGAATTTCGTATTTTTACTTTTTTTTCTGGACACTACAATATCTATTTCTGAATAATTTATTGTAAATTTTAGTTTTTTAATAAACTAATTAATCTTATTTTGTAGCAAATAAATGCATTAATATGTCGATGCAGTTTTCATTTTGTATACATTAATTTTTAAAACATATCATTTTTTAATTAATTATTTTTTTTTTTTCAAACATATTATTTTATGTTTAACTATACCATAAAATTCCAGCCTTTTATTGAATCAAAAGTAATTTCAATATACAAAATTCCAAAAACATTTATATTATTATATTAATACAATAATAGTAATTGCTTCCATTATGATGCAATTGCATTGAATAACTAAACAAGTAATAAAAAAAGACAAAGGGTTTTTTAAAAAGTACATTTCTAAAATTAAATAATGATCATAATAGGTTCAATAAGGGGGACTTTCCCCTTATTTCTCCTTATTTCCCCTTAATTTTTAGAAGGTACAATTGAAAAGTATATATAAATAAAAAAATATATAAAAAGTATATTTTCTTAGTACTTCTTTAAGAACATGTATGAAACCGATTTTATAGCAGTACTTAGAATTGTGGACAGGCCAGATATTTAAAAATAGCAAATTTTCAGTTTTCGACCCCTAACAGCTGCTAGCAACACACAAACAATTTCTTAAATGATGAAAATATATTTTAAAAATGTAACTCGTCAAACAACTTTAATTTTCTATTTTACAACGTTTGGAAGGTTTATTAAAGTTGTTGTTCAAATTTTGTTTCGCATAACGGTACATTAAAATATTATTTGGCAACACTTTTTACGTTAACATTTTGTAATTTTTTTTTTTTTTTTCCTTACTCCTCTTAGGAGCAAAGGACTTCCACTTGACACCTCCATCTCACGAGATTCTGCCATTTTTAGCCATTTCTTGATAAATTGTCCTGCGTCATGTGATGTTGGGATGGCTGCGTCTTCTAGTCCCTTGCGGGTTACACTCCAATGCCATACGTGTTATGCTTTTACTAGGCTTTCTAAGCGCGTGACTATGGGTTTTTCGCCTATTAGTATCCAGAGGCCTTCATTGGGTACTAACTGTAGCTTGTAGTTATTTTAGTTCTTTGTAAATGCCCAGACAAACAGAGTGGAACTATAAAAACACAGTTTTTCATAATTTTTCCAAAATGCTTAGCAAATTAATAAAAATTTTCAAGTTCGCAAAGTGCATTTATCACAAGCGTTTTCACCATCACAAGAACCGTCCTTTTGTTAAAAGTTATGGAACCTATAGGTCTTAGACAAAAATTTCATTTCCAACTTGCATGGTGGGAAATTTATAAACAGATTGACAAATAGACAAACGAAAAAGTATACTGAGTGAACCCAATAAGCAAATATATAAACTATTGTTTTATATAAAGGAATTAATAATCAAAATCAAAATAATAAAAAAATTTTTTAAAACCATTATTTCATTTATAGTTCTCATATAAATTGTGCTAGGAATCATTAAATTTTGAAATAATTTTTAAATTTTTTTTGTTGTATGGCTGTTAAATTGTCAAAAAGTTTAAAAATATTTTGCAAATTTAGTTTGTAAGAATATTTGCAATGCAATTAAATAAAATACCAATTTTTAAAATAAAATTACACAAAATTTATATTTATTTTTATTTTAAAATTTTTGATTTATGAAAATTCTATACCGAAATTATTATTTGAAATAAAATTGTACGTTAATGACAATAAGCCAAAAATTAAAGATTTGACAGTTGAAATGTCAAAAGAACTAAGCGAAGAAATTCAAAATGATGAAAATATAGAAGTTAAAGATAATAAAAGTGATAATCAAAATATACAAAATAATGGAACAATTGATACAAGTGATATTGAAATTGAAGAAATTATCAATCGGAGTGATGAATATCTTGATGTGGGTACAAATTATATTTTTAAAATATAAACTATAAAGTATCGCTTCCATTTGTAATTAAATGCTAGTTTCAATTAAATTAATTTAAATTAAATACAAAGTAATTTTAAATAGGTGTACAATATATACTTGTAAACTTCCAATTTAACAACTGGTCAATTGATTTTCATTTCCTTGGCAGAAGAAAATTTGACGCAAGAGAATTTGACAAAATTGACGTTTAGGTAAATACAGTGGAATACGCTTAAGAAAGATATCCTATTTAAGTTCATTTAAAAAGCATTCAATTTTTTTTAATTTTTTCAAATAAAAACATTTATGTTTAAATTGAAATTGTTTAATTCCACAAATGTTTAACAGAACACACCCAAAAGTTTTTAAGTGTCAAAAGTTTAAAAACTTGTCAAATTTCTTTGAATAAATATATAGGATACAAAGAAAAGTCAAAATCTTCAACAAACTGTACATTAACTGTATGTGTACTGTGTGTGTTTTATGATAAACTAAAATTATTAATTCAAAAATATTTTCAAATTTTTACAAATATTATTTGATCATAGCCTTATAATATTACAAGCCAGGCATAATCAAAATTGGTTTTTTTGGTTATTTAATAATTTTTCCCGTATTATGATCTTAATAAATGTATTTTTCAATATATATTATCTTAAAATATTAATTTTTTATAATTCAATTAACAGAATTATCTAATAAACTGATTATCTATTTCACTCCACTACCATTTTATCTCTTTTAGAATGATTTAAAATTTTTATATAAGTTTATATTAATTTCTTTCATAAAATCCTAAATTATCTTTCTATTACAGAATATTGCCTTTTTTTCCAATTTTTAAATTACTTTTTTAATAGAAAACTTTATATCAATACTATTTCTATTCTAAAAACATAATACAATTAAAAAGTAATTCAAAATTCATAAATAGTAATCTCTTTTTAGAAAATCTTATATGTCAACACAAAAAAAAATTAAAAACAAATATTTTGATTTAAAATTATGAAAATTCATTTTACCATTATATTATAAAACTTTTTAATTGCAAACAATTGGTTATTCAATGTTTGAATATACTGTATTCAATTAATTAATTCAAAGATAACGAAAAACTTTTCAAAAATATAAGAAAATCAAAAAAAAACTTTTGAACAATGTCATTATTCTGTTATATGACATCATAGATAGCGTTTAAGTGACAATCCAATGCTCGCATCGTAAGCTTCAACGATAATCCAATGTTCATCGCCAGCTCAATTTAAGAATCCTAGCTCCTTTATTTTTGGAGTTCTCGTGGGGACGGACATAGATAGCTTTTTCGATTATGATGCGATCCATTCCTTTGAGGCTATATTTAACATCCCGCCCCCGCCCGTCCTTCTCTGCATCACAAACGTAATGGCAAATTTAGTATACCCTATTGACTTCGATCAATAATATCTAAGATCTAAGTTTTGTTAATATCAATATTAATTATAAGAATTCTATATATACGACCAGTGGCGTAGTGGTTAGGACGTCAGCTTTTCAATCGAGGGATTTCGGATCAAACTCTAGTCGGATCATATTTAATAAAAGGGTACTGATAGGGGACTGTTCATAAATAAATAAATAAATAAATATTATGTGTCGAGGATCTTGCCTCCTGTTCCAACATAAACTGAGCTACGGTATTTTCTGCCTTGTTAGGTCTATAATTGAAAAAAAAAGTTGAAAGGTTAACACAGTCAAATGAAAGTGAGAATAGACGTGAGCATTCGATCTTCATAACTAAGTTTTTTAAAATCTCTCCGAAAATTTAAAAAATTAGTAGCATAAGTAACGGCACTTCCTTTTAAAAGTATTTAAAGCAACAATCAAAGAAATATTACAAAATTGACTAATTAAAAGATAATTCACCTAATTATAATACATTTATATATATATATTCCTCTAAATGTTCAACCTTCATCTGTACATCTCAAGATTTTGAAGAAAGTTTCTCATGATTATTAACCCTTAAAATGTTCTTACAACTTTAAGAAGATCTGAATATTAAAATTTCAGCTTTTTTTGGCCTTAATGCTTCTAATAAAATTATAATTAAATACATAATTCTCTTTATATACCTAATATATACTTTGCACAAGTAAGTATATACATATATATTAAAAACCCTTTTTCTATTAAAAAATTATTCTTTTAAAAATATATTATCTTTCCCTATTCATCGCTTTGTCAAAAATTATTAAAATACTTTCGAAAAAAACAAAAACTTTGTCACATTAATTAAAAATTTTTTTTTGAAATAAAAAAATAAAACAAAAGATAATGATTAAGAAAAAATCTATATGGTAATAAAAGACTTCTTTACAAATGCTTTATACTATGAATTAAATTTTAATATCAAAACAATTCTGGGAAATTTTTTCTTCAGTTGTCATCTTTAAAACACTTCTGGACTTCTGGGTATTTCTAATTCTATTGAATATCTCGATATAATCAAAATCAAAAACCATTTTGATCAAATCCAAGGTTAAAAATCGCTCATATCAAAGATTCTCAGAATTTCAAAAAATAAACACTTGTCTCAAACCAATCATTATTAATCTTTAATCAAATTAAAATTAAATTTTATGAAAAATGAATAGATAATTCATAAAAAGTTTAGAAAATATAATTTTTACCAAACCGCTTATATGATGTGTATTAAGCGGTAGGTATTGTTTTCGCACCAAAAATTTGATCCTGAGATTTTTTAATATATTCATTACTCCGGTTTGTAATGCCTATTTAACATTTTTTTTTATAATGTCCGTTTGTGTGTACGTAAGTGCGGCTGTCTGTGCACACGTATACAGCTTAAACGACTAAGCGGAATGTTTTCATATTTTATATATAATCGGGTAATCGGAAAATCAGGTAACTCCAAGTGAAGTAAAACAGGGAGCAAAAGATAGTATTTAGGTTTTTTACAAATATTTCGTAAACCAAAACTAGAACGCGAAAACCAATTACATAAAAGGTGTTACATACACAAATAAAGAGCTACAACTTTCCAAAACAAAGTTTTTTGATCCGACAAACTTTAGTTAGTACTCTAATTAAATTTAAAAAAATTTTTAGGATTCTTTCTAAGTTTAAATTTAACATGTGCATATTTTTACATTATTTGCATGTAAAAAATTTTCTAGATTTGCTCTGCTAGTGACGCGATGTTGATGACGCATTGCAAAACTCAAACTGGAAAAAAAATTAACCTTTACTGAATTAAAATATTGGTGGAAATTATTAGCACAATAAGGAATTTCTTTATCTTAAATAAGTAAATACCGTTAGATAAAGTTATAAACGATAAAAAAAACTTATAGTTATTAAATAAGCTTAATTGCTTTGATAAAAATTACTATATATGTATGCAATAGTAAACAATCTTTGAAAGATGTTTAAAATTATGAATTTCCTGTAAGAGCGGTTGGTTCTGGGGTGGACACATAATATTTTTTTTTTTTTTTTTGATAATTTCAAAAGTTTTTTTCTAATGGAATTTAAAATAGAAATTAATTAATAAAGTTATAATAAAGAAGAAAGACAAAATAAGTTAGAGTTTTTACTAAGGATGAATTTACTAAAGAAACTTTATTCATTAAACAAACTTACAAAAATTTATATAATCTTTTTAGATCTTTTTTGATGGATTCGTTCTTCTTTAGGAATAATATTTGGCTTTCAATAACTAAAATGAAGCTGTTTTCTTATGTTGCTCAGGGGAATGAAATTTTTTCTCAGTGTTCAAAGTTAGACCAGGAAGAGAGTAGACAAGACTTTGTTAACCCTAGAATACCTACGAACATAATATAAACATTATATCACAGTCACACTATACTTCAAAGCAAAAATTTCAAAAACACAATTTATTAAGACTCTTAGTTATACATAAAGAAAATATAATAAATTTTATGGCAACTATTTGAACCTCTTGCTCTAGGCCAATTATATTTTAGACAGATTTTGGACATTAAACTTAACTAATTTTAGCAAAATATCCGATACTCAGCTTCATTAGATGTTGTACTTAGCTCATACAAAAAACAAAATTTGGAAGGTAGCTCCTATAAACCGTTTAGCAAACGGGCTAAATTTAGCGAAGACAGGTTATGTGTAGCTTGCCTAGTTCTTGAGACACCGTGCAGGCAGATAGACAAATGGACAGACACGAACAGCTAGATAGACTTACTTTATGATTGTTATTCGTTCTATAAACTTGAGTCTAATCATTAGCCATCCCCTTAACAAATTCCAGACTATGGTGAGTAAAAAACCAGGGCAGTAACAAAAGAAAGTCACTCAGGGTAGTTACTCTAGATTCCTTTAGGAAGTGTTAGACTTTAAGCAACTAAAACTATCACACTTTCCGAACTCTAGCTTTAGGCCTATAAAACATTAATATGAAAGTCCAGTTTAATTTTCAGAATGGGTATTAGTAAAGGAATATAGGATTCCAATTGAAATATACAATATAATAGCATCATATATCAATACGATATGGTAATATACGTTTCTTCATTCACTAATAGCTTCAAAACTTGATGTCAATCTGACATGGAAAATATCACAAGACTTGAAAAATGTCAATCTAGCAAATATTAATAAGTATTTCAAACTAATCTCGGCTCAACTATTTAAATCAGTTATATTATTAAATATTGATAAATTTTATAAACTTCCTATTATATACCATGTACAAACAAAATCTTCCCAATCCTTTTAATTTACTTCTGAAAAAATTAAACCAAATACCAAATATTTAATACAACATGGGTCTAATTTTGTTCATTTATAATAATTAAATAATTGTGTAATCTTTCAAATAAAATGATAAATGGGAAATTTAATATTTACATTTTAATAATTTCTTGTACAGTATCCTAGAAGTCATAAATAACCCATTTTCATACCCTCATTTAGTATTATAATAATAGTTGTAGAAATATTGTTATAGTTATACTTCTGGGGTATACCAACTAACAAAATGACAAGACCATCAATAAAAATCTTAAAATTTCTAAAACATTGTAAAACTTGTGGTATAAAAAATTTTTAATTATTAAAATATTTCATTAAACCGTAATAAAAGAATAATTGTTATATTCATTAGGAAATAATTGGGTTTTATATAATGGTCATGTGTACACCAATCAAGAGACCAAAACTCCTTAATACTCATAAACTAATATTTACATAGAAGTTATATTATAATTTATTAAAAGTTTTATTTACTTGAAATTATATCGTAAAATATGAATATTATAAATTATATAAAAAGCCGAAATATATATACATATATAATATAAACCGGAAATGTTATCCATTTGACTTGCTATACGCCAGTATCGCTAACATTGTATCATCGTATCACGTTTTTCAATTCAGAATATCTTCTTTTTCTAGGAGTTTAAATCCTTTGTAGTTCTTTGACCTCCCCTTTAAACTTGTTTAATAATATTCATTACTGAATAAGACAGCTGAATAAGAGTAAGCCAAACTCCTATCTTCGGAACGAAGAGTAGTTTTAATAGATGCTTAAAAGTTTATCATATATGAATATGCGTTGTATTTTTTTACTTTTTGAGATACCGAAGGAGGTGGCGTCTCAGGCTGCATCTAATCTTCCGTGTAAAGTAGGCTTAAGAACTGCTATGACAAAGTTAAAACTGGTGTATAGTACTCACAAAATATAGTAAAATTAAAAGGATCCAAATTCGTTTTAGCAATCGAAATTTCCTCTTATTTAATTTTAGACTTCTACTTCCAGTTTTCCTCATTTAATAGAATCGAAAATTAATAGTTTTCTACAATATAACGAATTACTATATTTTTATATCACATTCTCATTATAAAGAAAATTCTATTGCCGATTACCTCGTACCCCCTACAATATTATTATTATCCATATTATCAACTATTAAAGTGCTGTGATGCAATGACATTTTCCCTATTGTTTATTTTATGGAAACAATACTGCCGATTCTTGTATTCTGTCGATTATTGGACTTTTAAAGAAGTTTTGAAATTTATTAGATATGCAAAGTTCAGTTGAAGGTTATTCAAATTATTTTGCTTCCAAAAACAAAATGGCCACTAAGCTAAATGAAATCTATAACAAAAGGTTTTCAGATACAGAAAGATCGGAAGCTTTGAAATTCTACAAAATCTTGAAATCAATTAAAAAAAAACCATAAACTTATTTTTAGAATTGGATAAGCTATAGGTTTATCATTGATTTGGATCCAATGAGGTTTTCTGTGTACATATACTACATTGATTAAGCATGTCAACTTTTCTAAATATCGAAATGTATAATTTGAAACTTCTTTTCATTTAAAATTTTAAAATAATCATAAATATATATTAAAATAATTTATTAATATAAACAATTTAAACATGACTCAACAAACTAATCCTAAAACATTGTTATATTAAATGAATTGAAATTAAATTAAATTTTAATTTATTTTAGAAAGATCCAGTTGAAGAACTTATGGAATTTCTCATATTATATGATGAGGTATAAAATTTTTCTCTCATCATTTTAATTTGAAACCAAATTCCAGCTTTATTCAAGTTTTCGAATCCTGCCACAAATATAACAATAAAATCTAAAATAAATAATAAGATTCCTTTAACTAATAATTATATAATTTAGTCAAAAGTGTTGTATGAATTGCTTTAACAAAAAGCCATTAAAAATATTAAATATTGAAGCTTTTAATAATCCTTAAATTAATATAAACACTAACCTACAAGTATAAAAATTTAAATCTGTTATTCCTTTAAATATAGATGCTTAAAAGTTAAGTTTGAAATTTTTTAGCATCTATAAATTTACTAATTGAATAGGCGAAAGATTGCTGGAATTAAACACCTCACTAACATAATAAACAGAAACCTTCCCCTTAATTACTCTTTAAATACTCTTTACAGATATCATATCATGTCCTTAAATACAATTTTTTTAAAGATTTTTCAAATGAATCTCCAATAATAGTCACAACTTCCAAAATCCCAAAATATAAAAAAAGTGTTAGACACTAGAAAGTTCAGACATTTAAAGCCCCAACCTCAACATTTCAAAATCCCTCCAATTCCTCTAATACATACAATTATATAAAAGGTTTTTAAAATTTACTGAGCCCATAACTATTCCTCAACTTCTAAAGTCCCGAAAACTTAAATTCCTAACATATCAAAGTCCAGACCTTAAAAACCACACCTCGTCATAAAATATTTCGACATTTCAAAATCCCTTCAGTTGCTCGAATCTCTGCAATTATTTAAACGATTTTTAAAATTTATTAAGTCCCTAACATAGTCTCCACTTCCAAAATTCCGAAATATAAAATTCCTAACATTAATCTAGACAATTAAAACCCTAACCTCACCATAAAATGGCTCAGCATTTCAAATCCCTCCAGTTTAAAAGTTTTGCATGTTTTATTCAAATTAGGATTCCCAAAATAAAATACCTCCAATTCAAAATCCCTAAGGTTCAAAACCTTCAGTTTTAAATTCCTCCAGTTAAAAATGACCCTTTGAAATTACTGAGTATAAAAAAAGCATCGGAGCTTGTGTTTTAAAATATGTTCTAATAAATTTGTAAACTGATGTTTTAATTTTGTGAAGTCTTCCTTTTTGTGTAGACTTCCTCATTACCTTGGAATTACTCATTTTTACTCTCCACTCAATTAATATATTTATTGTGTTCTGCGCAATTTAATGACTTCTTAACTTCAATTTAATAAAATAAATTTATATCTTTGTTTAAATTTATTATTACCATTATAAATTATTATTTAAATTTTTTTTTAATTATTTTTTTTGCACAATAATAAACTAATAATTGGTGTTTAACTAATTGCTTTTAATTATAATAAATTTATTGCTTTTTAATGTCTAAATGTTCGCTTATACCACATTTTTATTTGCAAATTGTAATTTTTAATGCAAAAATTTTTTTTATAAAATTTTAATAATTATTTTTTTAATATTTAAACTTTTCCCAAATATTAGTTTTAATATTTTTTTTTTAATTTTATTAAAAATATTTCTAATAAAATATTTTATATTTTTTTTCTTAATAAATTTAATATTAAATATAGGATAATGAAAATGGAGCCTTATATAAATTTCATCAAGCTATTATGGAAACAGGTGGTGATATTTTAGATGATATTACAAGAAATAGTGAAGTAACTATATTGGCACCAAGTAATGAAGCATGGACTAGATCAAATTTAACTGATTTTGCAAAGTAAGTAAATTTTAAATATTTGTATTTTATAAAAAAACATTTAAAACTTTTTTCTTTAAAACTATATTTCTGTGGAACTATATATACTAGGATATTCAAGGTCTAGTTTATACTGAACGTAAACTGCCTTTTAAGCCATTTCAGATTTTAATCTTCATATTTAACTACTTGTTGTTTATTATATTCTCAAACCCTTTTCTATAAAACATTCATCGCTAACATTAATTACTACAATTTTTTAAGGAAACGACTCAATATATTATTCATTAGAGGGCGATAGGTAAAAAGTCCCTAGAGCCAAAAGTCTTCCGAAGACTTATGAATCAAAAAATAAATCAAAAGTTCTATATGCAGGGTATATCCTAATTATGTGCACTGCTATATACCACTGCATAGGTTCTTATGAATAGGGACATTTTTTGTATAGGGGATAAGCTGGGCATCTCCTTGTTTCCAAAATATGAGGGCTTAAATGGAATTTAAATATTTTGTTTAGTTTTCATAATTTAACACTTAACTCTGTTTCTAGACTCCATATGAAAATTTTGTAAAATGTATTCGAATGCTTCAAACATCCTCTTTTAATCTTCTACCGTTTCCTATCTTTTAGACTTTCAAAACTTAAAAGCGAGCTTTTTAATTTAGAACACGATGGAATTTTATCAATTTTTTTTTAAAAACCACATATTTTTTTGCTTTTTTTTACCTACTCATAAGTATTTAAGCAGTGGTATTAAGCAGTGCACTCAATTAAGAAAAATCCTGTGTAGAATACAACATGAATGAGAGTTAGTTTTGACTTATTTTTTGAATCAATAAATCGCCAAGGAATTTTGAGCTCTGAAACTTTTGTCTGTTGAATACCTGGAATATTGAAATTTGGGGAAAAAAAAATTGAGACTTAATCTTAAACCTAGAAACTGGACTTCAAATTAATTATATTAATTTGAATCTCATACGTAAATCGTAACTAAATCAGGCTGAAAAACTATAAAAATCAAATCTTGAAAATGGTAATTGCAACCCTGAATGAATTCTACCACTGTAGTATCTAGTTGTTCAGCATCTTTGTCACATAGTTTCACTATTATTATTTTTTATACATTTTCTACTCCTCTCAGGAGTATAGAGCATTCACCAAGTCTATTTAGACTAGGCTTCAGTTTCTTTAATTGTTATATTTACTAAGCCGCTGATTACTCGAGTGTAGCTATTGTATAAGATTATGAATACACATATGTTAATTTGTGTATTATCCTACACAAGAGTTATTTATATATTTATATTAAATCTTATCTTATATTAGGATATTAACTATTATTATACAATTTTACGATATTTTTTCAATAGATATGTTCTGACAAGGGCTTGAACCATAGAATTTCCTCATGAAAGGTGGCGTTTTTACCATTACGTTTTGACGGCTTTTACCGTTGATCAGAATTATAAAAATAGTGTATAGTATAGTGTACAGCTGCTTTCATAATTTACATTTTAATCCCTTCAATAATTTTAATTTTATAATAATTTTTAATTTCTTTTTAAAATTTCTTTTAACCGTTGCTTTTCATACTTGTTGAATCAAATTTAAGGACTACAAGTTTATTAAATACCTTAAATTAAAATATTTTTTTGATTTTATAAAATCGCATCATTCCATTAAATACTGCTTTTCCAACCAAGAATTTAAATTATTAAATCATAAAAGAATTAAATTATTTTCTGAAAAATAAAATGAATGAAAGACAAAATAATTCCATAAATCAACTCAGATTAAAAATAAAAGAAAATTTTTTCAAAGGAATTTTTTTTATTAACTTTAAAATCGCATTCCAAAATATCTTTCTCTCTTTTATTAAAAAAAAAAATAAAATTAATTCCTGATGGCTCAGTCCAAGAGTGCCTTTTAAATCACTTTATATATCTTTAATAAAATACAAAGAACCCAAAGAGTAATAAATTTAATTCTTTGTAATTATATTAAATTATATTACTGGCCCCCAATTATGCAAAAATCACTTCATTTTAAAAACCTTTTTTCTTTGTTTTTAGATTTTTTTTTTTATCTTAAAGCTAAAATTATTCATTAATTCATTGGAATCAGTTTATTTAACTATTCATTCAGTCAGCAGGTTTGTCGATGGTATCTGAATGTCAGATTATCAAAGTAAAAATTACAAAATAATTTAAACAGAGTGTTTTAAAAGTTATCAATAAAATATTTTTAAAAAATTCATCTGTTTTGTAAAACATCAAAATCGAATTATTTAGAAGTTACCCTGCTAACGGTACCAAATACCTAGCAAGCCTACCCGATGTGAGACTATAAACAGATATTCTATTTTTTGCCTGAACGAGGAGTGGAAAAACATTAGCTTTCAGAATGACCTTAAACCACAAATTTCGATTACCCAAACTTCGAAGTGAAGATTTTAATACAAAAGCTTTTCAGTTCACTTTAATACACTTTGGTTTTGAGGAAAAGAATTAGAAAAGGACGCTTTGAGACTGGTGATTAAGAGGAAGCTCTATTCTAAAATCATGTATATAATTTTCTACACTATACTCTTATCACTTATCACAGCGGCAATATAAATGCACTCATAAGTGAATTTCAGACGTTCTACATGTGATAATGCCAGGCGCTTAACCATGTAAGAAATTCGCATCGCATCTATCAAGTTCGCAAAGCAATTTTTCTTCTAGCTTGTGTTAAATAGGGTACAGTAAATGATGACATCCAGTAACTCGCACCAAAATATTAGCTTCAGTTTCTTTCGGCTTGCGCTAGCAATTCAAATTACAAAATATTTGTGATGCGAATATGTTAGTTGCGATCCAAATTTCTTACATTGTTAGGCACCTGGTACTGTCTCACGTGATAATTAGGTGTCGAATGTATTGAAATAAATTCTGTCATAAAGAATGTTAGATGCCCGGTACCTTCCCTCCTTTTACTAAATGTACCAATGGTATGGACAGATTTTAAAACAAAAAACTACTGATAAACGATAAGTTATAAAAAAAGTAACGGTTCTTTAATATAAAGTTAATACTGATACATTCTTTATGATTAAAGATCCAAATGACATTTGAGTGCTAGTGGACACTATACCCTATATTTCAATTTATTTTTTAACAATATAACTGTAAAAAACAACGAACATAACGTAATTGATTGATGAATATATATATATAAATAAATATTACAATGCATACCTATAGCGAACAGTGGGTGGTCAAATATTGTTTTATAAAAAAAAAATTATAAAAAAATAAAATTAATTAATCACTTTTACTTTAGGGGCTATTTTATATGATTTAGGATTGGAATTTTTATTTTTTTTTTATCCCACACCCTCTGTCTTTCTTTTCTACTTTTTTTTTTATTTATAGCTTCTAATTACAAAATATCTTGTGTTTTTTTTTATGAAGAGGAGTAAAAGGATATTAAAATGAAACTTAGCCCATTATTGTATTTTTTTTTGTCCCAATTTTACTCAAAAACATTGAAAGTAAAAAAAAAATATTAAGAAACTTTGAGGGCTTGTAAATTAACAAATTGGCTTGGAAGTATCTTGTATTTTCTTTGATTTTTTTTTTATTAATTTATATTTTTCCTACCGTTCTTAGCACATTTTCAAAAGATTTTGTAAAAATGTGCCTAGTTTTAATTTGTCTGTCCGTCCGTATGTTAAAATACGTTTACAAACTTTTTTTATTAATATACAAAATTTAAAGCCCCAACATTATATTTTAACACGTGTGGTTTTCCTTAAATACAAAGGGGTCCTTAAAATTAAAGAAAGTGTCTATTAGTCTTAACTATTTTTGTTTAGATAAAAATCTAAAAAAATTCCAAATTTTAGAGGAAATCACAATTTAATTCCCAAAACCTAAAAATTTTGTGCTTAGTAAAAATTTGAAAATCTTTCCGGTTGAAGGACTATTTTTTTTTTCTCTATTTTACCTCATGGGGAAGCAAAGGGCTTCCAGAAAGCTTCTGTATTCAAGGCTCTGTTTCCGTTTCGCTAATCATTTTGTTCACTAAACTGGATGATTGGTTTGCTGTAGCTATTCCACATGATTTTCAATCTCACGTCTTGTGGAAAAGACGACGTCAAATTTCTCCGCATAATGTCACTGCGTTTTCCTATATTTCCTGCAAGTTGTCACTGCGTTTTTGCATAACTCTATCTCTTAACGTACAGAATATTATGTCATTAGGTTATGTAATGTCGCATATGCATATGTCAATGGTGTCAATTTGACAGATGCATATGTTTATGTAGATAAAGTTATTTGTTATATACTATTAAACTATAGGTTATTTCGAGAACACGATTATAGGTAATATATTATATGTTATTTGTTTATTAATTATTATTTTTTAATTTTTAGAGTATTATATATTTAACTTTAAGTTATTTTTATATAATTTTTTATATTGCTATATACTATTTTATTGAATTTACTCAGCCAGGGATGCAACCCGGGTTACGCATAAAAGCAAGGTGCCACAACCACTGGCTGGATATTAGAACTTAAACATTATAAATCAGTTGGTTTACAGTTCATATATTCCCAAAATTAAACTCAGTATGAAACAAAATATAATTTTAAAAATGTGTTTTTTTAAAAACCCTTTGTTTTCTTCATTACTTGTTTTAAAAAAAACACTTGAATGTAAATTTTATTATGGTCTAAAGAAAAATAAAATTAACCGTTATTTTTTATATCATCAGAAGAATCTTTAAATATTTTATTACTCAATCATATTATATGGGAACTTCAAAAGTCACACAGAATCAAAATTGAAAAAAAAAAGAGTTGAGATTTAAAATTAGCTTTAAGGTTTCTTCAATTTTGTTGATTTTTAAAATGGCTTTATTTTACCCTTTTTTTGTTCTTTTCTTTAATTCGTCCTTTTTCTCATTATTTAAATCGCATTTTTTTTTTTGAGAGGGAGGAATAATTTTTAAGGTTAATTCTTAATTCTTTGACGTTTTTTTTTGTTTTATGTACTTTTAATTTAAGATTTTATGTCATTTTGACATTGAATGAGAATTATTATTAAATGGATATTTGTTAAGAGGATTAATTTTGTCTTTTTATTATTGTTCCACCCATTCCTTAAAAGCATCCCGTTTTTAAAAAGAGTTTTTATTTTCGGAGTAACAAAAATAAATTTAATTGAATAAATTTTAATAATTTTCACTGAAAGAATTTTTAAAGTTTTCGCAAAAACAGTGAATTTTTAATGAATTTGTAATTGAGTTAAATAAAAATTGGAGAAGCTTCGCGTGAAAGGACTGAGTTGTTGTTGCGTCAAACCTTAATCTTCTATTACAATTTTTATACCTTTATGACTATAGGTATGATTAGATGAGATATAGAGTTAAAAGTATGATTCGAATCAGATCAGAATCGAAGAGTAAATCGAATATTTGGCTATGTAGTCCCGTCCACACGATAACTCAAAAAATAAAGGAACTAAGATTCTGAAATTTTCACAAATTGCACGGGTTCGAATAGCTGCCATTTAACTTCTTTTTGTTATATGAGAATAACTTTATATTTGATAAAGCTGGATATTTGAAATTTAATCAAAAGTAGTTTAGTTTTATGGGTAGTGCAGCGGGTTTAAGTTGCTACTATACAACTTCTTTTTTAATTAATTATAATGAAGCTAAGTATCTTAAATTTTGTGAATAGCAGTTGAACTTTAAGGGCTAACGTCTGAATAATGTATATAGTTGGTATATAGTAGTATGGTTCGAAGAACTGATAAATTAACCTCATAAAATGAATTTAAAAATAAGCTAATGGTTTTAAGCTAGTAGAAAAATCATAAAGAAAGGCTAAGAGTTATAACATAAAAGACAAACGCATTTATCTAAATTACAAAATATTTAAGGCGGTTTAAGAAATTTTATTATAATTAATACATACAAAAGTTTATTTTTCATACGACTAATTTGACTGCATATATTTATAAATTCTCCTGACAGTTTTCTATTTCGTCTTCCTATTGGTTTCAGTGCAATTCTGCATACCTTTTTTTAAAAACAAACTTCAATTTCATATGAACATTCTGTGAAATATCTTTAATTGAATAAAATAGTTATATCTAATGAAATATTAAATACAAGTATTGAAACAATAGAAAGTCAATGTAAACTTTTTAGCAATACCCTACACCTGAAAAATTCAATTAAAATCTAACATTCTAAAATTTTCTTAGTTATGAATTTCATATTAACACTAAAATGTTTTTATTATTTTATTATCTTATTATAGACCTACATATTTGTCTGACTTAGAACATAAAATTTGTTTGGTTTTGGAGCTTCCAAATTGGAAAACGTGTGACAATTAATTGGGGAACTTTGAGCTATCATTCCAATTAATCAAAGATTTAACAAACATAAAGAAAACGGAACACCTTTTTGAACAAAATTTCAAGTTTCCATCTTAAATTATTCCGAAAACTGTTTATTAGGTCTATTGAGTTGTGAAAAAGATAATTGAACTACCACTCCAAACCATTTCAATATTCAGGAACATAATGAAAATCGGAACATCCTTGTACCATATTTTAGATTTTTATAATCTCTATTGAATTATAAAATATTCTTGTTAGACTTTGGGATGTGTGTGGAAGATACATGAACCGCAATCTCAATTTATCCCAAATTGTAGACATATATACAAAAACCATAGCAAAAAGACCTTGTCCAAGTTTCTAGTTATTTTTACTACTTTCAAAAATATGCTAATACAGTTTTAGGAGGTCTGTGAAAAGTACCTGAACAACAATTCTAATTCATTCCTGAGTCACGCATCAACGGATATCACTAAATTGACTTGGGAGGTAACGCTGATCAGGAATATATATATATACATTTCCATATCAAACATGCTTCCTTTTAGTGTTTACTAACACTGTACCAAAGTTAATATACCCCTATAACTATTTCAGGTGTAGGGCCTAATAATACTATAATTGCTGACACACACATTATTTTTCCAGATTAAAACTTTTCTTCAATTAGTATTTAAAAATCTGAAATTTCGACACATACATTTCAAATGTTCTAACTTTTGGATTGAATTAAACTCATATCTGTATTATAAAACCAAGTACTATAACTAAATATCATATAAAAAGTTTCCAAAATAATTGACAGTTCTTGTTTTTTTTTTTTCAAAAATTTCGAAAATTCAATTGTTTTATTTTTTTTAAAAATATTCTATTTGATACGTTAAAATATAAAACCTTTTCTCAATCTTCAGATATATTATGTTTAAAAAATATATATATTATGTTAAAAAAACATACAAAATGAAATGTTAGATTCACAACTTCTGATTAAAAATTAAAAACAATTTTCTGCAAAAAAAAAAAAGGCAACAAAGCAAAAATATTATATTTTTTCGTATCCGATTACTTAATAATAACCATAATTCGAACGTCATTATTTTCTTCAATTCTTTTTAAAATTTTATAAAACATTGAAATTCTATTTTCTATATTAGGTTTTTATCCAAAGATTTTTGAAATAGAAATAAAACTTATAAGAATTAAAGGAGTGGGTCAGAATCAAATATCGACTGAGAAAATGTCATATTGTAAATTAAAATAATTTTGACATTTCGAATTCTTCTTCAAATTAATTATCAAAAAGTACTCAGATTAAAAAACATGAATACAATTACTTTTAGGCACTGAGTCTTCTGAGTTAATTTATGAAATATTCTTCTTTTTGACATTTCGTGATCATCTTCTAATTAACTATAAAAACGTCCTGTAGGGTATTCAAAGACTATCTAAAGAAATAAAACTGATGATAAAACGTAAATTAACAATTCAGTATGAAATTTTATTCAAAATCAAATTTAAAGACTGGCGAATATTTTCTATGCGTACCCTATGCGTTGAATTTTGCCAAAGATTTCAATTAATACGTGAATAGATATTGTAAAACAAAACTCGATTAGATTCGATCATATAATATAAATTATATGATATAAATAGTATATATTAAATATGTCAGTTTATTATATAAAAAAAGAAAAAATAAATATATAGAGTTACAATACATATTGTACATGCATTGAAAAAAAATATGACAAAAAAAATTCAAGAAGAAAAAATATAAAATAACTATGAATACGATATCATATTGAATAGTATGTATAATTGATATTCAAACCATATTTAAAGCAAATTATATAGTTAAATATCAACATAAAACTCAGCTAAAAAATAAAGCTAAGCCGGACATAGACTGTAAAATTGTAAATTGGAAAATGTTTACTGTAAATGTTAAATAACCAAATTTTAATTCAAAAATTAAACTTGAAATCTATATATATATAATTCTGTAAGTCTGAATTTTTATTTTGAGATAGCGCGGAGACTGTAAGGCCTACTTTCATAAATGATAACATTATTTTGAAGCTTGGGATGGTTTGGTGTTAGGAAAATTATAACTGTGTCGGTAGGTTCTAATAATCTTAAAGATATATCGATATATAACTTTTTCAATGATCATACATTTTTTTTTGTGAGGAGGTTGGGGGAAAGCTGTACGGAAAATCACTGTACGGGCTTCGACTGGGGAGTCTTGAACTTTAAGCAACTAACTCCCCCCCCCCTCCCTTTTTAAACCATACTTATAATGGACCTTAAATACATATATGTATTGTTTGGTTTTTAGCATCGGGATTGGGAAGAAAATTAGGGTTAGGATTTGGGAATTGGGATTATGTTGGATAAGAGAAATAATTTAAAGATGGATGTTAATGTTCTTCTTAAACTTTATTGGATCGTACATATAAAATAGAATAGACCATAATATTGTTAACTCTTTTTCCATTGTTTCAATATTTTCATCAATTACATTTACAAGTTCTACAATAAAATTTTCAAAGTTTAAACTTTTTAATTAATTTTAGTACCTATCTATAAATCGACAACTTCACCTATTCTATATTTTTATAATCGACATTTTGTACTAATAACAATTGTAATATTTCTTGTCCAATTTTTCAGAAAATATCGATTTTCATAAATTTTTTTTTCCTATATTGTATAGCAAAATTTTGAATCTATTTTTCTTTTATTTAAAATCAATAACGTGTCCTTTCATTAAAAAAAAAATTTTAAACTATTATGTTTTCCACATAAATGAACAATTTTTTATCTCTTTCTTTTTACTATTTCCTTTGCTTCTTTATTAGTTTGTTTCATGTTCTCAAAGAAGAAGTATCTAAACCTTTTCTTTTTTTTTTCCTCTTTTTAATATTTAGAAATTGTATTCTTTTTTTTAAAAATAGATCCTTTTTAAAAGATACATTTTAAAGATACTTTTTAAAATGAGAACTCATAAGAATTTTCCTCCGAAAAAAGTTAGAAAACTAGAAAAATATCTTTATCCTGAAAAATATCCTTTTTTTGAATTCAAAGAAAAATAAAAGTACTTGTTGAATTTTAATTTTATCATAATTTTAAATCTTTTTCTAAAAGTAAAATATGAAGAAGTTAAATTCTGTTATTATTTTGTTATTATTTTTGTAAATAAACGAATTTAGGAAAATTAGAACTGATTTGTTTTAAAGTTAAACTTTAACTCTTTAATGAATAAAATGCATAAAAGTTAAAAAATCTGTATAATTTGGTAGGTATTGTTTGGGAATGAAAAATTGCGCCATGTGATTATTGCATATATGCATTACTTGGGTGTGTAGAATTAAAATTTAAAAACAAAAACAGTTTTATTTTGTGGTGTCCGTCTGTGTGTCTGACGTCTGTCCGTTTGTATGTCTATCTGTTTGTACTTATATTTTCTGCCTGAACGGATGTGCATGTTTTCCAATTTCATATATAAGGATTTGATGTTAATATCTGAAATTAATAAGGTTTTGGAAATTAGAGTAGCCCTTAAATCAGGAGCATACCTCTATGATTGGGGATTTGGTGTTTTGAAAATATTTCGTAGACAAAAAATAGTACAAAAAACATATTATATAAAAGTTGTTACACAAATAAAGAGCTAAAATTTTGCAAAAGAAAGTTTTTTGATCCGAGGAGGTTTAGTGTCCCTTTAATTAAATTTTAAAATATAAGATCAAATGTTTATATTAATTGCATCTTTAAAAATTTTTTTGATTTGCTCTTGTTAATGACACGTACCAAAATTCAAACTGGAAAAAAATTAACGTCGGAATAATTTAAAAACTTTTTTGGAAATTATTAATACAATAACGAATCACTTTATCTTAATTAAATAACGTTAGATGAAGTTACAAATGATAAAAACAATTTAAACGTTATTTTGATTCTTAAATGTGCAAAATTCGGAAATTTGGTGGAATTTTTGGCAATTGGGGATATATTGTAAGTAGTAACATTTGCTCTATTGAATTGAAATCTATAATTCTCGCTATTATACAATTCCAAAATAAAACTCCGGATGCGTCCACTACTTATTGCTATACTGTAGAAATTCATTGGTGGTTTGCAGTTGGGAATAGTTAGTTCTTCACATTTCCAAAAGAACCACTTTTGAGTCAAAATTTTGTTTGATTCAAAGCATTTGGATAAAAAAATTAAATATAAATATTTTTTTAATTTTTTAGAAGAACATTAAGGACCTATTTTACAACTATGAACTATGTCAAGAACTTACAGATTTATACAAAATGATATGATTAAAAACAACATAGTTATAAATGTTAAAATTTATCATATGTTTGGCTGCATTAGTAGATATGTTCTTTTTAAATATAAGCATCGAAGACCACCGATTGTACTGTATGCAGTTGCTTTTTTATTTTGTGTGACATTGACGCATATTTGCAGTTTGGTTTTGAAAATGGTATTCCATAAGCCGTCTTACGCCACCTAAACAATTCAACAGTGTATGGAACTTCTGCCGAACTTCTTATTACACTTTAAGAAAGTATGAGCGGAAGCATTAAGTGTTTTATTTCTTAAGAACAGGTAATCATTCGTACTAGGTATTTATGAAACACGGTTGAAAATAAAACTGTTTGCCGATGGCTAAGTGGAGTGATCGTTGAGGTAACAGTGCTTGTTTATTAATGTTCCTCAATGGTTTTTTTTATCAAGCGTAAACTTTGTAAGTGTTTTCTGTACATTTGCTTTAAAAAAAATCTTAACAAATTGGACATACCCAAAAATAAACTCTGTCCTATATTTTGTTTTCCAATCTATATATGATATACTATTTTTATGTATTACTATTTGGGTCCGACTACTTAAGTTATTTTTTTCATGTATTGTTGTTGTAAAAAATTCTAAGAATATAGAAATTTTTTTTGTTTCTTCAAGGAAATTTCCAAACCAATTGACAAATTCTTAAAGAATATTGAAGAAGAATATATATTTAAAAAGTATCTAAAGTTAAATAGATTATTATTAAAACAATATTTTTAAGCTATTTATAAAAATAACAAAATTTTATAAAAGGTTACTTTCGAAGATCATTGAACAGGAAATTATTTTTAGCTTAAATAAATTGAAATTGGTAATTGATTTGCCACTTGTAAAATTAAAAACGGAAAAAAAGAATTTTCTGGTTTCCTTTTTAAAAGAATAAAAAAAAAACATCTGCCCAGTATTCTATAAATTAGACCATATACAAATACAAATACATGAACATCTATTGTCTTAAATAACATAAATAAAAAAAATATTTAGCACTGGAACGTAAAAATCAAAAGCTCTTGTGCCGAAGTGGGTTAAATACCGGAATCAGAAAAGATGTTTGATCTATTCTACTGATGAACATTTCTAACAAATCTTGGTGTTAATTAAATGTACGTTGTTAAAGGAGATTACAGACAGAGCTGGCGTTTTTCAAGTCGTAGTATAACTGAAGAACCAGTACTGATACTTTAAACAATATTAAGTAAAATTTAAGTACTCTTACTGGTACTTGAAAAAATACAATAAGGCTCAAGGAACATTAAGTGAATATATAGTAACAGTTCAAATCTTCAAAATAAAATTCCATTAACAACAAAATAGCATGGATTAATACTACTGGTTGATACTTGTAGTACTGGTAAGTACTGATAGTACTAAAAGTACTGATAAATAATGATAACTAGTACTTGTAATGTACTGTTTGGCAATGATGGATTCCTATACCGCTATTGTTACTGATACTTGTATTGTTTCAAGTAATACTAGGTTATAATATTTTTCAAGTACAGGTACTCGTTTGTTACCTTGAGTACTAAAGTACTGAAATTTTGCTCCGACGATTATACTACTAGTTAAAATCATAACGGTACAACAATACGGTAAAATAATTAAATTCTGTTATTATTAAACCTCAGATATCAAATATCCTAAACACAATTGTGGTAAAATCAAATTGCATAAGCATAAATTAATATACATATATACGTATGTGAATACATGTGTAATAAAATGTGTAAAACATGGAATAATAATTAAAATTCTTTAAAATAACTTATTACTCAAGTTAGTCATACATTTTTTTAAATAAATTAATAATTATTTTTAGTAGTGTGTTTATACCACATTATTTGTTTCCTTGAATATCCTTGAATATCTTTAGAAATTACCCTCAAAAATTGGTTCTTGTTATTTTACTAATTAGTCTTTAATTTAAATTAATCAAAATAGTTGAATTAATTAATGTATAAATTGGCGAATGGAATAGTGGTTAAAACTCCTACCTTTCTTGTAGAAGGTCTCGGGTTCAAACGTCAGTCAGATCATATCTAATAAAAAAATATCGTAAAATTTTATAATTATATCCTAAAATTTAATATCGTAAAATAAGATAAGATTTAATATATGTAAATATATAAATAACTTTTGCGTAGGATAATAGATAGCGCGTAAAGTTTTCCAATTTGTGTATTTATAATCTTAAACAATACCTACAGTCGAGTAATCAACGGCTTAATGAATATAACGATTAAAGCAACTGAAGTCTAATAGCCTACCTACCATGATGCTCTCGTTTTGCTTTCATTACGTAGTCAAAAAAGGAGTGTCCAAAATGAAATGTGCATGACAGCATTTTTTGACATTGTTTTGTTTACAAATTTTATTAATTAAAAAATATTCAATAGTTTAAAGTTTATCTTATAACTATTTTGAATTTAAAGACAAAAAATATTATTAAATTTAATATTATAGTAAAACAACAATATTTCAATGTGTATGCATTATAGATATTTTTTTATTTTGACAATCCATTCAAAAGCCAAAAAGTTAAAATTTAAACAACTTGGCTGCGTAATATGGCTGGGTCAGATCTGCGTCTATTGTAGACACTTTCAGATAATTCAATACATTTAACTTAGTTTGGTAGATAGCTACATGTAGAGAGCGAAACGAAAACGTTCATTGTAAATAGGTTAGATAGACTATAATTTAAATGACTTAGTGAATAACCAATACTCCTTAAAGAAGTGGGAAATAAATAAAAAACAATTTTGTATTAATACTTTTTTAAATCAAAATCCAATTCAAATTAATAATTTTACTTATATTAATTTATTTATATTTAATTTTTATTTTATTTTTATTTTATAGACATAAGGAAAAAGTTCGGGAACTTCTTAAATTGCATGTAATGAAAGGTCGTATTGATGTTGAACAAATACGTAATAAAAATGCTATGGTGAATTTAGAAGAAAGTCAACTGGTAATTAAAAAATAATAATATTTATTTATATTTTTTTTACTAATATAATTTTTCTATTCAATAAAATATTTATAGGGTGCTGCACAATGGCCTACAATTAGTAATAAAACATATTTATATTTTAATATTAAAGAAGATCCCGATAATACTGTAATAACAGTAGAAGGTGGTGGTGTTAATGCAACATTAATACAACCAGATGTTGCACAAACAAATGGTTTTGTACATATTATCGATAGAGTATTAGGTGTACCATATAAAACAATTTTAATGAAACTAGAAGAAGATCCAATGTTAAAGTAAGTTTTAATGATTTTTTTTAAGAATTAAATAATTATCTAAATTGGAATATTTTCTACAATAAATAGTAAGATTATTAGAATTTAAAATCAATTTTTAGTATTTTATAAAAAAAAACAAAAAATTATCACTAAATGATCAATTAAAATAGTTTTTGAGCAATTTTTTTAAAACGATTTTTCTATGGGATTATTCTAGTAATTTTTAAAACTTTCTGTAATTCAAAGCAGTACAAACTACTTTCCACAACTGGACATAATTTACTTCCAAAAATTGTTTTTGACCAATCGTAGGAGCGACATGTTTTACCAAACACGAAGCCTGTTAACAGACTCAACTCCATTTTCAAGTTGCTTCTCGCATATAAAATTTGGAGTCAACCGGTCAAACCGTTTCCAATTTAGAGCAAAATAACGCAATTATCTATAAAATGGCGCTGTGCCGCACGGAACTCAGCAAAAAAATTTTTGAGACTTTCTCTTTGGGCAAAACACTATTGCGCAAAATTGAACGTAATTTGCTTCCAAAACTTTTTATGACAATCGTCGGGCCGGCATGTTTTAACAAATATGAAGTCTGTTAGTAGAAATAACTCCATTCTCAAAACGGAACACATATACAAAATTTGAAGAAAATCGATTAAACCGTTTCTAATTTAGGATAAAATAACCAAAAAATCTATAAAAAGCTGTTGGGCCGCAATGGGTTAATAGAACTCAACAAAAATTTTTTGAGGCTTTCTTTTTAGCCAAAGCAGTACTCAAAAAGGGACAATTTAAGTTCAGTATTTAAGATGAGATTTAATATGATGAAATATGGTTCCATAATCTGGAAATGTAAGAACAAACAACTTTCCAATATACGTCATCTTGACAATTTTTAATGTCGGAGTGGGTATCAACCGCTCTCCTAGTTTTAGAGATGTGCTGTATAGCAGATGTTCGTTAAGATTTCTGACAAACAGTTGACTATTTGTTAAATGAATCAAGACGATTTCAGATTTTAGTAGCTCTGTTTCACATTTTATCTATCTAGAAGCGTCAACTACGGAGCTCTAGCCTTAACATATGCATCATACTCAATTTTCAGTCTAATATACCTATTTTCTATTAACCTACAGTGATGAAAAGTAGGTTTTAAAACTTGGTTTAAATTTGGCCAACTAAATTTAGACATCATCTACAAATAAATATTATTTAAATTATAAAAATTCATAGAAAAACGAATGGACATTAGAAAATTACAAAAGAAACTCTCTTGAAATATTTGTGCTAATAAATAAATTCAATAAACAATATCAAATCAAATAAGTATCAAATCAATCAATTTTATTTTTAATTATTTACTTTTTTACCCCTAGAAAAATTAATTAAAAACCAACTACCACATTTGAAATTGTTATAATACAATATAATTATCATTAATAAAATATCATTTATTTGATTGAAACGCGACCTCAGGTGTTGTTTGAATGTTTGTACCCAAAAAAAAAATTTATTTAATAGAAATTGGTTATTAAAAAAATTAATTTACCAGATAAACTTAAAATTTAGTTGTAATTTTCATTTTATATTGAAATTAAATTAAATAGTTTAGAGAAATAAACCTAAATGGTCAAGTCATTCAAATTTCATATTTAACAAATTCAATTGACATTAAGCAATAATTTTATTAATTCCAAAGATATGCTGATTGGGTCTAAGGTAGCATGTGCTAAGATATTTAAATCACCACTTCAATTTATCCCAAATTTCTGGGGATACACAAATAAAAAAAAGGAAGAGATACTCCTGTATAAAATTTGAAGGTTCCATCTTTATTAGTTTCGGAATTTTGTTGATTTGACCTTAGTTCGATCGAAAGGACCTTAGTTCCGGAATCCGAATCCATGTTTCAATTTTGCCTATTTACAATCCCCGCCTTTCTTTCGTTATTAGTTATCTATAGTATAAAGTTCATCAAGCATTATCATAGCATTATTATATTTTGAGCTGTCGGGGGTACAAACGGAAGGACGGACATCGCAACAGCGACTAAAATAAATAAACTTTTTCATATATAACTTCACCTTTTCGGATGTTACAAACATCGTACCAAAGTTAATATACCCCTTTACCTATTTTCAGTGGAGGGTATAAAGATGGAGGAATTAAGTGGCAAATTTAATCGAAACACTTGCGGCCTAAAATCTTGTTACTAGTAGTAATAATTATTATTAATAGCATACCTACAATGACGCTCTCATTACGTAGTCAGCAAAGGAGTGTCCACATTGAAATGTACATGACAGCATTTTTTGGCATTGGTTTGTTTACAAATTTCATGAATTAAAAAATATTCAATAGTTTATTTTTATACTATTTAATAATATTACTAATTTTTTATTTTGATTTTTGAAAAAAAAAAATTTTTCAAAGTTCAATTATTTGACATTTGAATACGTAGACATGGCTGCGTCAGGGCTGCGTCAATTGTAAACACTTTCATATAATTCAATACATTAAACTTAGTTTGACAGATAGCTACATGTAGAGAACGAAACGAGAACGTTCATTGTAGATAGGCTGTAAGGTATTTTAAAATAATCAATAATATTAAATATTCTCTGATTTTTATGAATATTATTATTATTTATTATTTACTTTATCTATTTCTCCATTTATAATCAAATCATTTGAAATCCATTGTTTATATTATTTTGAAATGTTAACATGACATGCATTGAAACACTTTTTTTTTTGTGCTGTTATTGTTATTGTTCTTTTCTATTGTGGGTGTATGGCAGCTCTATCAAAATGTAAACAAATTTAATCACTTTTTTTTTTTTGTTATTTATTGTTATTGTTGTTTTTGTTGTTCTTTTTTAGCTTTTAATATGGTTTAAGTAAACATAAATAAATTGACAAGGGTCAGTAATAGTAAAATTTAATGAATATTAATGAAAACAAAATACTAATTTTTTGTGTTTTTGTTTTTGTGTAACAATTTGTGGTCAACACCATTTTTCTGTTTTCTTTATTTCTATTTTTATACCCGTGCATACATATATGACATCGGGTATATTAGATTTGCTCCTCCGTTTGTAACGCATCGATCTAGACGAGCTAGATATAGTGTCAAGGGTACGTATCGGCTCAGAATCGAAAAATTAGTCGATCTAGCTATGTGTGTCTGTCCGTCCGTCCGTCCGTCCGTCCGTCCGTCCGTCCGTCCGTGTGTCAGCACGATAACTCAAAAACTAAAAGGGCTAGAGTCTTGAAATTCACACAAAGTGATTTTTAGACAATTTCTAGGTTCCCTATTGTTTTTGGTTAAAATCGGACCAAGTCTTCGGGGAGCTGCCATACAACTTTTTTGCACCAATATGAATTTCTTCAAAAGTAATTATACTACGAGAATGAAAATTACACACGGTTAGTTTTATAATGACTCCGGCACTTATATGAAGTTTCAAAATGTTAGGGCCCCATTTTCGGGGGGCTGCCATACAACTTCTTTGCACCAATATGAATTTCTTCAAAACTAATTATACTACGAGGCTGAAAATTACACACGGTTAGTTATATAATGAATCGAGCACTTATATGAAGTTTCAAAATGTTAGGGCCCTATTTTCGGGGAGCTGCCATACAACTTTTTTGCACCAATATGAATTTCTTCAAAACTATTTATACTACGGGGATGAAAATTACACACGGTTAGTTTTATAATGACTCCGGCACTTATATGAAGTTTCAAAATGTTAGGGCCCCATTTTCGGGGGACTGCCATACAACTTCCTTGCACCAATATGAATTTCTTCAAAACTATTTATACTACGCGGATGAAAATTACACACGGTTAGTTATATAATGAATCGAGCACTTATATGAAGTTTCAAAATGTTAGGGCCCCATTTTCGGGGGGCTGCCATACAACTTCCTTGCACCAATATGAATTTCTTCAAAACTAATTATACTACGAGGCTGAAAATTACACACGGTTAGTTATATATTGAATCGAGCACTTATATGAAGTTTCAAAATTTTAGGGCCCCATTTTCGGGGGGCTGCCATACAAAGTTTTCGATTCAATAACTTTGAATCTAATGAAGCTACAAGGTTAAAATTAAAATTGGGCAGATAAATTAATAGGGCAAGTTACTTGGCAAAGTTGGACATCACTCGGACCTTCGGACTTTTAGGGTGGGCCAATTTTTTTTTTTTTTGTTTTTTTTTTTTATTTTTTTTTTTTTTTTTTTTAAGCTAAAGTTATGGGACAATGAATGAAAATTTTGTTTTTTGTTTTGTGATTTTTTTTTTTTTTTTGTTAATTTTTTTTTTTTTTTTTTTTTTTTACATCAAAATTATGGGGTAATGAGTTAAATGTATAAGGGAAGTAAATTACGGTTTATTTTATACACCATAGTGGGTATGCACGGGTATCTAAAAGTTGACAAGGGCAACTATAATCTTCCTCGTTTTTTCTAATAATTAAGTATAATGGAATATAATACATGAATACTAATAAAAACTAAAAAAGGATAAAAGAAAAACAAAATTAAAATAATACGCAACAGGATGTTTCACTTTAGGCATAACATAACAAAAAAACTAAACAATTTAATAAATACATAAAAATATAAATATTTTGAAAATAACAAAACTTAATCCGTTAACTATATACATGTATATTTGTATATATATGTATACATTTATTTGTATTTCTTCTATACATAAAAATGACTTTTAATTAAATATTATGTCAAATCATAATTTTTGATATAACATAATTCTGGTTTTGTCACACAAACCCTTAGGTACAATTCAAATAATTTTTTCCTAAATATATTTAAATGGAATTTAATGCTTATGTATCTATATAATATATAATATTATTATATACGTAAAACGAATATATACATAAGATAGCATGAAAATTTAATGTTAGACAATAATAATTTGAGAAATATTCTTAATAATATAATAGTACCATATTTAGCACATTTTCAAAAGATTTTGTAAAAATGTGCCGATATAGTTTCACTCTGTCTGTCCTTCCGTCCGTCCGTATGTTTACAAAAACTTTTACATTATTTGAAATAGAGAAAAGAAATTTTAACCACGGATAGTTATTGCATAGAAGAACTTTTTTCTGTAGCCCCATGCGTTGGGGAGCTACAGCCCCTCAAAGTCGCCCTATATTTAGCCCTGTATTTAAATTATTATAACAAAAGTTCTGTCAAGTATATTTTCAATCTGAAAACGGTAAAAGACAGCTGGTTTTATAAGCCTTTTAAATTTTTAAAAGGCAAATGCAGAGGCTTGCCATACGATGCTAAAATTTAGTATTATGCTAAATTTTTGACTCCACGTATCTTCTTAACGGTTCAAGCTAGAACCTTGAAATTTTGGTAGAGGTTAGATCCTTAGAAAAAAAAACAGTTTTTTTTTGCAACGCTCCCTCCCTGTTCAGAAGCAAAGGTTTTCTTAAATTTAAAAGGGTTTCTCTTAATTGAAGAAAGTGTCTCTCAGTTTTAACAATTTTTGCTTATATAGTAAAATTCCAAATTTTTTTCATGATTTTATTCCTAGAAACTAAAAAATTGGGGGTGGGAAGGGAAGTTAGATCCTTGAAAAATTCGGCAACTATTTATAAATAAGCAGTAACTTACTCATCAACGTATATATTTCCTAAATTAAACGTTAACATTGAAGCTCCAACATTATATTTCGATAAAATACTCAGTATGAAACAATACATAATTTTGGAAATGTGCTTTTTTAAAAACCCTTGGTTTCTGTCATCACTTGTTTAATAATGGTTTTTTAGTGCTCTTTGAATTGCCCTAATGTATTTAAAAATTAAATTTTAAAAAACTTTAAGGTTAAAGTTTTTAAAGTTTGTTTAAATTACTTCAAAAAAATTTCCACAGATATTCAAGTTACAGGTGTTCAATAACAAATTCTATGTGTTTGGCCTGTTACAGCTCCTTAATCACTATAAAAATGTTTTTTAAGGATCTAACTTTTCTCAAAGATTTGAAGTTTCTAGCTTAAATCGTTTTGAAGAATTTGGTGTCTTTTGGGGTCGAGAATAATGTAAAAATTGAGTTACACAGTAATTTAAAGTACCGTATGTCAGCCCTATATATTGATGTAACATATATTTACCAAGCTAATAAAAACAACTATCGTTTGGCGTTCTCAGATATAAAATATTGCAGAACTGTTTGTTTTAACAATTTAAGTATTGGGATTTTCCAGAAGTTGGGCAGTTGTAGCCGCATCTGTGAAAAAGTTCTACCATTTACTATAGTTTTTTTGGCAATAATATCTGTAGTTAAAATTTTTTCTTTATTCAAACTATTGTTAAAAGGGTCGTAAACATAAGTAAGGACAGACAAAGTGAAACTATATTGGCACATTTTATCCAAAGTTTTTTTTAAATATGCCAGCAAGTTTCTGTAAACGGTATGACAGCAATTCAAACCGGCTGTAATATGACTGCAATTCAAACAGGCTGATCATTGATTTCAATAGCACCGATGCTTATTGTACACAACTACATTTGTAAGAATTACAGAATTTAAGATCTTTTAGTTTTTTAGTTATCATGCAGATTGACAGGTGGATAAACATCGTAGTATATGACACACTACACCTATTTTTCGATTCTTATCCGAGGTATATTCTTTTCTCATATCCTTGAGAGTGACTTAAATGTAATGGAAAAATAAGTATATTTTTAAAACTACCTTCGAACAGGTTAAAGTCGTAGTACAAAAGTAAAACATGGAATGTATGATTTTAAGGATATTCTTTTCAAAATTTGTAATATATTTCTAAGATCAAGGTTGTAAGAGAACTAATATGCCAATACTCCTTCAGCTCCACTCCAACCCCACTCATAATTTTAGCTAATACACTTTCGCTTGCAGGATAAAAAACCCAAGTGTGAGTGGATTTAACATTTGACACAATCTAAACTAGACAAATTCTACATTTGAGCGGACTTAACATTTGAATGGATCCAAAATTTAAGTTAAGCGATGAGTTGAATCAAAATTTAATCTTTTTACAGCTTATATATTTACATCAAAGAACTCCATCAAAGCTAGATATTTTTACTCAAAATTCTAGATATTTTCTTAGAAATTAGTATTTAATCTTTAATCAATTTGTACTTAAACTTCTACAATTGTTTTATACAATAATTTAAATTAAATTCTCCACTTTTAGAAATTTTTTATCATAATAGTGTAAACTTCAAGTATTTTTGAAATATCATTGCAGTTCACTTAAGTAATAAAAGTCCTCTTTCTTAATGTGTAGTAAAAAAAAATGAACATACGACAATATTACAAATTTTTACTTACATTCATTGTTATTTTGCATTCAAGAACCTTTTTATTTCCTTGTTATTGAATTTATTCCAAAAACAAAAAAACTTAAATGTCATGTTTTCGAGAAGACAAAAAAAGGGCGACGACCCGATTGTTATTAACATCCTTGACATTTTTCTTTTAGTTCATATTCTCTTAACATACTCCCTATTATTTAATATCAGCATTGTTGACTATGACTTTCTTCAATTGAAAAGGTTGTCTGAACCGAACCTAGGAAACAATAAAACAATTCTTTTGTTTAAAACATAAAAAATTTAACAAAAGAAAATTCGAAAATTTCTACAAAAACATTGAATTTTTATATTTTTTTATTAAAATATCATTTTCTTATTTTTTATGTGTTATAATTATTTTCCAGATCTACATACAGTCTTGGACAACATTCAAAATTCAATGAACAATTAAATGGTACTTTTGCTGTATATACATATTTTGTGGCAACAAATAAAGCCTGGGAAAATGTCAACTTAAAATATCCATCAACTCATAAGAAATTATTTATGAGAGATTTTACTTATCATGTAAGTATTGTTTTATTTTCTTTTAAAGACTTTTTAATATAATTTTTAAATAACCATATGTCAAATTTGAAAAAAAAGATACAATTCCGAAATTTACAAATTTTAATCAGCAACTTTTGATATATCTATAGCGATAGCATATAATTTTATAGATAGGAATTTATGTTTAAATCCTCGAAGAATATTAACTTAAGATATTTATTGTTATAGAAACATATTAGTTCTGTGAAAATTAAAAGATGAAACAACAATAAGTTGACGAAACCAGCCTAGTAAAATTATAAAAATTACATAAATTACAGTAAAAATAAAATTACAAATTATAAATTTCGAAGTCTGAGTTAAATATTCAGCTAATACCAATGAGTAGTCTTACAGAATGAACAACAGGCGAAACAATTTCAATTAATTTCTATTATGTTATACTAGGTAATACCCGGTGCGCGTTGCTGCGCTTAATGAAAGTTTAATTCAAGTTGATGATGGTGTAAATATTATTTTAAAAATGTGTATTAAAACAATTTTTTAAAACGGTTTTTCTAAGCTTATTCTAGAAATTTTTCATCAAATTTATCAATAACCCTAGAAAAACCGTTTCCGTTTCGTTATCAGAACTTTTTCATAATAATTAATAATGCGCAGAAATATTAATACACTAATTCGCCAGAAACCCACCATCTTCAACTCCATCGTCAACGAGCAACAAGTATAGGAATAAATTAAAGATAAGGAGCTTCACACATACAAAATTTAAAGTCAATGGATCAAACCGTTTCGAATTTAGAATAAGGAAAAAAAAAATCTGTAAGAAACTGTTTGGCCGCATAGGTTTAGGAAACTCTACAAAAAATTTTTGTGACTTTCTTTGTAGCCAATTCATTACCGGCATGGGTTTACAAATTCCAAATCTGCTGATGGTATCAACTCAGATCTCAAGAAGCATCACGTATAAAAAATTTGAAGTCAATCGCTCAAACCCTTTCCTTTTTGAACAAATAATATTGCAAACAGGCGACCACCAAGGTTAGAGCTCAATTTTTAATCCAAGATTTCTTTCCGTACCCATCAACTTCTATATACAAATTTTCATGATAATCGGCTGAGCAGTTTAGGAGTCTATCCGCAACATACAAACAAACTTCATTTTTATATATATAGAAAAAAAATAGAAGATAGATAGATTATGTTTTATTTTTATCCTAAAAGTATGCAATATTCAGTTTTAATTATCATAAAAAGTTTTAATAGCAGCCACGGTTGGTCGAGTAGTTAAACCAAGAATTTTAAGTTCAAACTATGAAATCCAACCAAAGTTAACTAAAAAATTTTAGTTGTTATTAAAAATCCTCTTTATTTTTTAAATTTAAATATGAAGTGAACAATCTATTCGAATGACTAATTTTATACAGAGAAAATAAAAGTCTTTTCTAAATTATAGATTTATTTTTTAAAGTTGTACAATTTTTATTTCAAAGTTCTTACCAAAAATTTTTTTAAATTGCGCAAAACTTTTGATATTTTAAATTGTTAAAAATGTTTATCCTTTTTCACTTAATTAAGTTTTAATTGTTTAAAAAATTTATATTTCAAGTCTTAAAAAATCTTTTCTAAAAACACTTTTAACTTTCATAATAGTTTACCTTATTAATTAACTTCCACTTCATCATAGCGCTAATCTCTTTTTGTTTTTAAAGTGATAAAATAAAAAAATAGAAAAAGAAAACTATATAAATAACTTAAAATATCTTCAAAATATATCAAGATATAAAAATTTCAACAAAACTTTACTGAAAAGTTAATTTATTTTTCAGAAAAATTATCACAGAAAATAAAGAATTTGTATATATGTTGCTTTACTTCTATATTAACAGATATTTTATAAAATATGTACAAAATATACTTATATGATACAAAATATACTTATAATAACTTATGTGTTAAAATATATTATATTATAAAATAATTTATAAAATGTTATCTTATTAATATATCATACACATACTTTAATTTCAATTCATTATAATGCAATGAGTTTCTATTATCCTTTATATAAATATAAGATTATAAATAAAATTCTGTATGTAGCTATTCATATTTACCATAAGGCATCCTTACCATAGGAATTTTGGTAACAATATTGTATCTTAAACTGTTTATATTCGGACGGCTTTATATACTAAAGTTTTCTATTGTTTAAATGAGATATTTAAACTTTTGCTAAGTTTCTGTAATTTAAGCGGTTTAATGCAATTAAGTATTGCCTATATTATAAGTACCGACGCACTCAGAGACCAATTTGATAAAAAGACCTTATTTTAAAAAAGTAAAATACCTCTTCCCGAGGAACTTATTTGTAAATAAATACCTTTTTAAATGTTTTAAATGTTTTCTATTTTTAATCACTCATTCAACCGATGGCGTTGTGGTATTTAAAAGGGCCCTTCAAACGATGGGTCTCGAGTTCAAACCCTAGTGAGATCATATAAAATAAAAATAAATATAATTTATAATTTATATCATGATAGCACTCCTCATTTCAATTTGGAAAGGGGGTTACAGCTACGTGATCCATTCATGTACCACAGTACCTATATTAAACAAAAAAATAAATAAAAATTTTTTACATAATTTTGAGAAACGCAAATAACGCGCAACAAATTCTCATGTCCACACCATTTGAAATTAAAATCAGACTCAAATTAAAACTAGAAAAGTTTTTTGGTTTCTTCTTATTTGTTTTCTGAGCTTCTGTTTTTTTTTAAATATTTCAGTGCCGACTTTGATTAAACAGGCGTTGGTTAAGAGCTTCATTGCACTTAAAACTGTGAGGATTTGCAAGCTCTGGAAGATGGTGAGGAAAATTCATAGACTTTAATTAAAGATGCGTTGGTTAGGTGCTTCATTACACTTAAAACTGTGAGAATTTACAAGCTCTCCAATCTAGTGGGGAAAATGCTTAGAATTAATTTATCTACCATCAGTAGTTCCGATATACTTTTTAATGTAACTCAAAAGCTTTTTAGTAAAAAATACGGATATCTTAGTAGCATTTCCAAAGTAGCGGATATTTAAGAAGTCAAAAGTAGCTCTTTGATTTTCTATTTTAATACGCTGGCATTTCTATTCTGTTGCTGTGGAATAATTTTAAATTAAATGGTCTATTATCAGTATATAAGAGATTTTGAAAATTAGTCTACTGATTTCGAAACGTTTTATAAGCATAACAAATATGGAAATTAAATTTAAAATATCTAATTTAAATAATACTTTATTCCATTACATACTTAATGCATCAGAGTTTCCTTCACTCTTAAAACTCAAAAAGAGTTATATTTTATTTAAAATTTTCATACTACTACTACTACTACTACTTCGAACACCTCTACATATAAACAAAATGAAAATTATATATCAAAATACTTTTTCGAAATACTTTATTATTTAATTATATTTATAATACCAAACCATCATTATTCATCTTAAATAAACTTATCTAATCAGTTTCTTTTATTCAACATTTACCGTTAATCTTATAACCAAACTTTTTTTTCATTAAATTTTTTCTTTTAATTGCGATTTTCTCTATAAAAATTTTCTGTTGGATATGAAAAACTTTTTTTAAATAATTAAACATTAATTTTATTACTTCGCATATATTTTATTATCATTATTATATATTATATACTATTATTATTATATACAAGTATAGGTATATACTTGCGTGTTAAGTTATACAACAATTAATAATAAGTTTTTAATAGATGTTTTGCATTTACGGGTATTAACATTTTAAACTATGAAAAATTAATGGTAGTTTAGGGTTACCAACTTGATTTTTATACCGGTAAATACTAATAAGGCAACGGGTATATTAAAATTAGTTCTTCGGTTGTAACGCATCGATCTGGACATGCTAAATATAGTGTCAAATGTATGTATCTGGTCAGCGTCGAAAAATGAATCGATTCTTCAACGTGTGCCTATCCAACTGTGTGTCAGTATGATAATTTAAAAACTAAAAGGGCTAGAGTTTTTAAATTCACACAATGTAATTTTTAGCCAATTTCTAGGTATTATATTGTTTTTGGTTAAAATCGAGGTTTCAGGAGCTGCCATAATACTTTTTTGAACCAATATGAATTTCTTCAAAAATAAAAAAGCTGGGAGGATGAAAATTATACACATTTAGTTATATAATAGGACACTCACTTTTATAAAGTTTCAAATTGTTACGGCTTCATTTTCGAGAAGCTGCCATACAAAGTTGTCAATTCGATAACTGTAAATCTACTCGTAATGAAGCTACGAAGTTAAAATTAAAACTTGGCATGTAAGTAAAAGGGCAAGTATCTTAGCAAAGCTGTTCATTACTCGGACCAGCTTTTAGGGTAGGCCAAATATTGTTTTGCTTTTAAATTATAAATTTTAAATATTTATCAAAAGCAGTTCTCTTAACAAAATATATGTTAAGTATTGCATAACATTTGTGAAATTACGAAAAAAAGCATAAAATATGATAAAATTAAAGCACTGTGGCAACATTAAGATATATGTGTTAATTTTAACTTTTAAGTGAATTCTGTTATCATTAAACTTGAAGTGCATTTAAGTTAAATTAAATAGAAAATAAATATAAGATAGCAATTTTCTATGTGCATATATCTCTGCATTATAATATATAAACATCTATTAATACACAGTGACATTCAAAATAAAGAAAAATTGTAAAATTATTTAAATACGTTATATAAATAAACTGAAGCACGTCGTTTTTTAAATAAAATTTTATTTACCAAAATAAGTGGAAACGAATCCAAAAAACGATATCCATAAAACCTGATAAGCAAACGACCAATTTTTATTTTAGTATCGTTTTAAATTCATAATCTCGCGTTTGAAAATATGGGTTTATTCCAGAGATAGAAATAAGGCTCTGCGAATTAAAGGCCGTTTGGTTTACTCTCATAAATGTAACAACAATACAAAAAACAGAGTGTTCCCCTTATCCACCTATGAATTATGAGTGATTTTATAGTCGCATTCAAAATTCGAGAAAAGGCGAATACCTACCCTGTTTTTGGTTAAAGATTTTGTATTCCTCCAGATATCATTCATAAATGATAATTAACACTACGGATCTTTATTTTTTAAAAGAGGGCGCACATTAAAATAATAGAGAAGTACGACCCCTTATTAACGACCATATATACGACCCTTTACCTTTCAATTACTATGAGAACTGAACAATCCAAGGTCTTAATTCGCAGGGCCTTATTTCATGGTTCCTTCCAGAATGCCTACTTCTAAATTCTTCTACTTATTCTTTTGAAATACATATTGACATAATAAAAAATTTAATATAATGGGGCTACTCTAATTATTATAACCTGCTAAGCTAATAATTTAAATGCTGATTATTATGTTATTTGATTTTTAGAGAAAGATGTTAAACATTTTTCTTTTTTCTAAAAATTTTTAACTTTGAACTACAATATTTTGAAAACGGCAGCACGTTTTATTTTTTTCATAAACGTTAAAAAATTCTTCGTATCCTTAATTATTAGCATAATTATTTACATTGTATATTACAGATATAAAGGTTTATATTCAACCAGATTAAACATCAATGATACTTTTAAATGTCCTTTTCGTCCAGATAGGATAATATGCGCCAATATGGATACATATTTTTAGAAAGCTGGCAACACCATCTATCTTTCAGATATAGTTATTTGGTCCTACATAGATGCAACAAATGCTTGAAAAAAGCCTTAAAACTAATCATCAATTAAAATCTTCAATTTTTAAATTGAAAATCAACTTCAATTTAAAACTCATTGAGTTAAGTGGCGCAGCAATGTGCATTGGGTATTAGCTATTTTATTATAGATCTTATATCCATTTAAATAAAATTTTCAAATCAACGCTGGTTTTCGTACAATTTATTCCCTGAATTTTCTTTAATTTTTTGATAAAATCATGAATAGTTTCAGTTTTAAATGAAAAGCTATAAAATTTAATTTCAAAATCCTAACATCTTTTGTTTGTTCTTTTTAACTATGAAAAATTTTTAAATTACTGATAGGATATAGGAAAAATATTTTCATTTCCTTAAAAACGATTTTCAGGACATTTCAATAATTATTGTAAAAATGTGCAAAATTTTCGACTCTTCATATCATCTAAACGACTTAGGTGAAAAACTTAAAATTTCAGGAGAAGGTAGGTTCCAATAAATTAGTATGAGTAATCTTAGGATTTTTTTTTTTTTTGACCTTCACTATTGAGTAACTGTAAACGAAATTTTGCTATTTTTAAACACCTACTATAACTTTAATATGTGTCCCTACAAATATGTATAAGTCCCTACAAATTGAAAAAAGTTGCTATTAACTAACCATTTTTGCTTACATATTAAAATTCTAAGAAAAGATCCAAATTTTCTAGCAAGTCACAATTTTATTCTTTGAAACTGAAATTTTTTTGCAGGAGGGGAGTTGAATTAGATTCTTGAGAATCTGCATAAGTTTGCTCAGAAAAATATTTCGCAACCTTCCCTTTGTTAGTTATTTTCTAAATATGGAGTTCATTGTTATTCATAATTAATAACAAATTGAAGATTTTTAATTCGTTTAAATTTTAAAGCACGGACAACTTTAATAGATTCTACTAAAACTCTGTACCTTCTCTGCTCGACGTAATAAAAAGATCTATTTAAATACCATTCTCTAAATATGTTGACTCTTCTCATTTTTAAACTGCTTGTGTTTGAAATTCTTTATATAGAACCTTATATCAAAGAAGTACTTGCTTTCTTAGAAAAACTACAGAAAACTATAGAAAAACTACAAATTTAAAAATTAATTTTTACTACATAATAAAATTAATGTGCAAAAATAATTTTGAAATTTTTTAAGAAAAAAATTTTTCACTTTAATTTTCTATTTTCAAAAGTTTTTAATGAAATTTTTGAGTTTTCATCACTTATTCATTTTTTTTTCTATAATAAAATATTTTTATAGATTTTTACTTTTCATTTAAAATAATTTCAAATTTCTTTATTCAATTTTACTTTCTTTGTTGCAACATCAAAAAAATAAGCGACCTTTTCTGGTTGATTTTCTGAAAATTGATTTAAAAATTTTTTTAATATTTTTATAAGTGATTTACTTCTGGCTTTAAGAATTTAATTAAAATATTTTGAATTGCAAGGAAAGATGAAATAATTATATAATTTAATTATATCTGGATACAACTTTAAATAAAAGTTGTTGTTATTTCCGATTTAATTAAATTTTTAGCAACAGTTCTCCAATCAACTGCAACGTCAAACTTTAAATTGAATTATTTAAAAAAAATTTTAACGAAGTTTTATCGTTGAAAAAATATAAATAGCTTTGTATCTTAAATATTTGACATTTATTAAATTACTAATTGTAAGTATATTATACATTATATGAATTTATATCCTCTATTTATATCCATTTGTCATTTTTCTTCCAAATTTAATTAGTTTTACTTAATTAGATTGATTTTTATTACACCGGCACATAAAGACAACATACCGCAATGACTACATCACACCAAAGTCGAACTTTACGATACCAAGATCTTAAATATCATTAAGAACTGTATTCTATATTTGTTATAACTATACGTTGCGGTATTGGTAGATATTTCAATGGTGTCGTTACTATTCAGTATAAATTTATTCATGCAACTTTTTTTCAACGAATCGACCTAGTTAAATGCCAAAACATAAGTAAAATATAAGTGGGGACATAATTAGATAAGACTGCGTAGTTAAATTTGATTACATATATGAAAATACCGAAACTTGGCAAAACGTCAAAAAATCATTTTTGATAGTAAAATATAAAATGTTTATTAAAGGACGAAGAGTGTGGTAGAGTAAACCGAGTCAATTCTGTGATACCCGTGATTTTGTAAAGGAATTCTATTGCAGTACGAAAGTTTTAAAAAGGATTTTTGACCTCTTCCGTCTTTATAAAAACGGCCATGTCTATTGCTTTAATTATTTGCACGGCGCATTTCTTATTAGAGAAGTAGACCATTAACTGCAACTAAAGATTAAGAATTTTTAATGCAACACCTATTTATAGATAAAACTTAATTTTTAGCACATTTTCAAAAAATTTTGTAAAAATGTGCCTATATAGCTTCACACTACCATCCGTATGTTTACAAAACTTTTACACCGTTAGAAATAGAGTAAAGAATTTTTAACCACAGTAGATATTACAAAAAAAATAATTTCGTGGAATAATTTTTTTCTGTAGTCCCACCCGTTACGCGGCTACAGCCCCCCAAAGTTCTAGGTAAAATTCCAAATTTTGGTGGAGTTCAGAGTTGATTTCCTAGAACCGAAAAAAACGGATAGGTGAGGACAGGAGGGGGTGGGCAAATCCATCATAAGTTTGGTAATCAAAAATATGGAAACCTTCCCCATTGAAGGACTACTATGTAGGCTTTAAAAATTAAAACTTTTAACTTTTTATACAACAGTAACTTATTAACTAGTGTATGTTTTTCCAAAATTAAACTTTAATATTGAAGCTCCAACATTATATTTCGCACTTGTTAACCGGTTTTCTTGAGTTCATTTGGGTAATATTTGAAGTATTTCACTATTAGATATAATTAATAAATTGATGAAATAACTAAATTATAATATTATAATTTATTTTTTTTATTTTAATATTAATTTTGTTTAAAGAACATGTATAATAATAAATAATTAAATAATAATAATTTAATATACCAATATTAATGTATTATATTTAATTGGTTTTTATTTTATTTTTTTTTTTCAATTTCAGTCCACGAATATTTTGCAAAGGCATTTACTTTTAGCTGACCATGCATTTACAATTGAAGAACTCTTTGCTTTATCAGCAGGAAACAATAAAGTAGTGTTACCAACTGTTAGGGATAGTTTAAGTTTAAGCATTGAAAAAGAAAGTGAACGTAAGTAAAATTTTATTGAACTATGTATTAATAAATATCATATATTCTAAACTAATTTTTAACTTTAACTATCGTAATTAAATTTAAGAAAAATTAAGTACCCTTGAAAAAAAACAAACTTTTAAAATATAATTTAATCTTACTGAGGCCATCGTATACAGCTAAATATTATGGAATTAAAACTATATTATTCTAATTACAAAATTTTATAAGTTTGTATATTAAATATCAATATATAAAATTGGTAAAATGGCAAAATATTATTCACAAACTATTAAAATGAAATAATAATGAACACAATGACATGTTATTACTTAAAATTAATAAAAATTGTAAAAAGTAGATGAATCTTGAAAGCTATTAATGTTTTTTACGAAGCTGTAAAGCATAGAAAGTCACTCAGAATCACTGCAGAACGATCATCTGGTAAGTGTTGGACTTTAACCAACTAAAATATATTTTTTTTTAAATCAAACTTGGAACGGACTTTAAATACAAATGTACTGTGTGATTTTAAGGAATCCGATTAGAAAAGAAAGTTTGGGATTGTAATTCAAAATATAACATGGTTCAAAATGTTTGTTAATGTTCTTTTTAAATAGTATATGAATCACGACACACGTATGCATCAACAAATTTCCATAGACCGTACTTGGCAATTTTACAAATTCAACGGTGCGGCGATGAGTATTTGTTCCACTTTTTGTTTTACTTGCATTTGCCTTGATGGATAACCACAGTAAGAGAGAGGTAAAAAGGGTTTCGTATATAGGTTTTGAAATAGGATAAATATTTTTGAAAGTAACTCTATATAGACCAGCTAATTTATTTGTGTCATTTTTCAAAATTTCTTATAAGAATTTGTGTTGCAAAGTAAATTATACCAAAAGAGCAACCAATGTTTAGAATACTTTGTAGATTATGAGTTAACTGAATCTAAGTTTTATTTGAAGTGGAATGTCCACTAAATGCCTTTAAAAATTAGAATCTGACAACATTTTGTTATTTTTATTTAAAAATAAAGAACCCTATCACGTTGTCTTTAAGACTTTTTGTAAAAGTACCAAAAAGACTTGTTCAACTTTGATATGTCGCGTTTCAACATTTGGTTGAATAAGAAATTTTACTTATTCAACTCCCTTGTATCAATTTTTGCCACATCACTTTTGAACCCCAGTAAGACTTCGATCTATTGAGTTGGTAACACTTAACATAAAAGCCTCCTCATTTTATGAATAGCTTCGCTGCAAATTCGATTAAACCAATCTTTCGGATTACGTTAAAAGCTTGTTATGATGGTAGGTATGTATTCAAACCTCATTCCATAAAAAAAAATTGTTTCCCTATTTGATCAACAATGATCAATCAAAAGGTTTTCAAAACCTTAACAGTAAACCCTTTTAAATCCAAACCAGTTTTATGAAAGCCTATGAGAGTGCAACTGAAACCACATACTTTACAAGACGCTTAGTTGAAAATATATCTAGGAAGTGACCATCTTGATGAAACAGTAAATAAAATAATAAAACTTGCTTCTAAATTGTCTCATCAACTGCAGCAACTTAAAGTTCTGCTTGATTTATGCTGACAAAAGTCTTACGTTTACACTTTTTTAGCTTTGCTTCATTATATATATTATAAAAGAGGTTTTTAGTTCGTCGTTGTAAAAAACTAGAATTCGTTCCGTCCTTTTCAACCGTCCATTTCAACCGACTTTGACGAAATTTGGTATAAATGCATTTTTCGTCAAATGTAAGGTTAAGTTTGTAGATGGATTAAATCGGACCACGGCATCGGGAGGCTCCTATACAAAAACATCAGACTTTTCTAGAAAAATCGTATTCTAACCGTCGGAATGAGTTCAAATTTGGTACACAAAATATTGGTGAGTATCTTTGAAAAGTACCTTTCATAAATTGATTCTAGTATCATGCGTTCTAGAGCTTCCAGGAGTTTCGGGAATATCAAGTTCTAATAATTCATCAAAATCTCAACGGATTTTAATGAAATTTGGTGAGAATACTTTTTTACCAAAATAAGGAACGTTTTCACAGATCGGCCAAATTGGACCAAATTGGATCCAATATAAAATTAAGAGACTTTACAATACAAACAACATTATGCAAGAAGAAAAGCTTATAGAATACATCTTGGATTTATTTCTACGTTTTTTAGATCAGGATATTCAGGAGTTTCAATATGAATTTTAATGTTAAAATATAGCAAAAGATTTTTCTCGAATCGTATTCAAATTTATATTGTTGTTATATATAAAAACAAAATTGTAGTGCGCCACCCTGTGATTTACCTTCTCTAAAAATTATATTGTTACACACAGTTATATTAAAACGTATAGTAATAACATGTCATTGTTTATTTCATAAAAAAAAGGATAAAAAATCAAAGTACAATATACGTATTGCAATAATGGCCATTACTTTTTAAAAAATTCCAACAAAATAACTCAAAATTTAGCCTATATACATATATTTAATATTTATTATTGAAATTAATTAAAATAAATGTAAATATAAAATTTTCTAAATTTTTTTTTATTTTTCTATCTATATTCTTTTAAAATTGTTTTTAATTTAATTAATTTTATATTTTTTTTTTTATATAATTTTTCTTTTTTTTTTTAATAATGGCGGTCAACAAAAATAAACAAATAACAATATATACACGAATATACTTTTTGACAATTAAAATTTAATTTTCTAAAATTTACAAAAAAAATTCAAAAAACAAAAATAAAACATCAATTATTTTCATTTGGATATAAATCAAAATCAAAATGAAATTTAAAATTGGAATTTATTACAAAAAAAAAAAAAAAACAAAAATTAAATTTTGACAATAAAAAAAATAGCAATAAATGATGATGTCAATGCTGAACAAACTTGGCCTGGTGAGTTTTTAGTAATCTAGGAAAAAAGAAACATAATTTTTTCAAAAAAAACATACATGCTGCATATACATATTTAGTTTTATTCTGTCATTTCGTGGCTATGGTGAAAATCAAAAAAAAAAAAAAAAAAACTCAACAAAAACAAGCAATTAATTACCATAAAAATTGTATTAGCATATTTTTTAGTTGTAGAAAAAAAAAACATTGTTTTTCTGCCATTTTTAAAAAATTATTTTTCAGAAAAAAAATTTTCCCATCGTTTCAGCTTTTCATTGTTAAATACTTGTAGTCCAGTGCACCATTTTAATACAATTGGTTAGATTTTAAATTTTTAATTCAATAAAGAAATTTATTGTGAATTTATTTATAACTGAAATTTACAATAAGTTGAAATTCGATTATTGTAACTTAGTTAGATTATTTTATTTTGACATCTCAGTGACATAGCGTGACATACCTTCCTATTTATAGTGTTAAATCTTAAAGCGCTTTCAAAAAATTCATGAATTATATCACATATTCATATCTACTACATACCTAAATAGTGTATAAAATCATTTGTTAGAATTTTATTGTAAAAATTAATTTTTATTTTTTTGACACTCTACTATCACATAGGAGAGATAATTTCGAATGTCAAATAAATAAATACATTTTTTTGTAATAAAATTTTAATAAATAATTTTATCCACTATTTATTTTTTTGCACTTTAACTGTTCGAAAAACTGTAAACACATTATAACTGTTTTTTTTTTTTTAAGATTGACGCATACTTATAAGTCGCATTACTTTATGATAAATAAGTTTTTGAAACTAAAGATATATTATGAAAAACAGTCTTTGTTTATTTTGCAAATATATCATTTTACAAAACTACAGTTAGTCAAGGATAAACAAATGTCAAAGAAGATTATATTTTTAATCATATATTAAAAAAAATATTTAGAATTGCTTTCTAGAAGGTTATAAAAACATTTATTAATTATATTTCACTTATATCTAAATCTTTGTTATCTTATCAGTTATCAACAAACATGTAAACTCTAAATTTCTAATTATAACCTAGTGTTTACAAAAAAGATTTGTTCACACGAATGCATTCATTCAAATACAATAATTTATTTAATAATATACTGAAACACGCTTATGAGTAACATTTTTAAATGCAAATTTCATATAAAAGTACACAAAAACGAAGCCCCATTTATTTTTCACAATCTTTTCAATATAAAATAACAAACTTAAAAAAAAACACGGTTATTTGCAATACTCCTTTGAAAGCAACCATTTTCAACGTCATAAAGTCGATATTTCTTTAAAATCTAACTGTCACCAAATATTGCATCTCTGAAAAAAAATTTCACATTCACTATAAAAAAATAAAAAATATCACATCCCTGAATAAAAATGCACATTCACCATAAAAAAAACAATTTCGCATCCCTGCAATATTTTCAAATTGACACATTGGAAAGTGGCATCAGTTTTGACATTTGTGAATTATTATTATATGCTTGTATTTTGATCGCACATTTATTGACATTTATCCATTTTTTTGACTTGCATATAAAAAAACGTTCTCTGTATGCGCAACAGAGATAAATACAACAAAATTGTGAAAAAATCAATGTGCATTTAAGCGTGTTTGACTGTATAGGCAGATTATTCGATTTTTATACCACCATGCTACTTTCAAGAGAAAATAATTTATATTAAATTGAAATTGCAAACCAATCTTCTAACTGATTACTTATGTAATGAAACATATTTTGAAAACCTTAAACATTTGTTGCGTGCAGCGGAAATGAACGGCTGCACATTAAATGCAAATATTTCATTAGTTTTTTGGAGGGCATTTGAAATACAAGAAACAATATGCATCACATATCAACGTACCTAAACCACAATTTTTTTGATTTGACATTAAAAATTTCAAAAATTATTATAAATTAAGCAAAATTAAAAACTTTTTAAAATAAAAAATTTAAATGGTGCACTGTTCATATTATAAATTCTAAAATTTTTTTTTTTTTTGATTTATTCTTGCAACATTTCTTGCTACAAAAATGCTATGAGGCTGCATTTGCTACATGAAAATAAAAATATTACAAAGATAAAAACAAAATTCAAAAAAGATAAAAATTACTTGTCATAACTGCTAAAAAACTTTGTCACAAAAAAAAATTAAATTATAAAAAAAAAAAAATATATAATTTCATTTTTAGGATGAAAGGAAAAATAGCAAAAGAAAAATTAATATGAGTAAAATTTGCTCATTAGTCAGATGTCAGTTCTCTACTTTTCCTGTTTTACATTTTTTTGTTTTGTGTTGTTTTTTTTGTTTTTATTTTTGTTTGCTTTTCCGTTTATCTCTTTCTTTTTTTATCAACTTTTTTTGTTTTCAACATAACATTTTTCAGTCACTTCTCACCATTTTATGTAAATAGTCATATTATATAAAAATAAATGTTAATGCTTCTTTTTTGTACATATATGCATTATAATTTACATTCATATTTTTGTGTGAACCCATATTTATATGGAAATTTTCATCATTAGTTACTTTGTTATTTTTAAAAGTGCATTACTACTTTGGGACTAAGAATTATTTTAAGATATTTATTTTTATTTAATTTATTATGTGCATTTATTCAATTTATGCACACTCTCTTTGGCCCTTTGCCAGTATGGCATTTGGACCACACTTTCTATCAATTTATAAGTAATATTATTTATTTTGTTTATATTATATATTTGTGTATTTCAAATTATATTTCGTCACCATAGAAATTTGTAAAGCAAATTCTAATTATTATTAAATATTATTATTCAATAATTAAAATATGACTCCGTACGGGAATCAAACCCGCATCCTACTTGGTTAGTAAGTCAAATGCTTACCCACCAAGGCCCCTGTTGTTTTTAAATATTTTACATTAAATAATAAAAAAATTCTGAAAATTTCATTAATACAAAATTCATAATAGTATTTTTTTGCACGTTTTCAAAAAGATTTTGAAATATTGTGCCAATATAATTTCATTTTCTGCGTATATCGTTGCAGGTGTTTCTTCTTCACAAAACTTCTACACCGTATATATGGCACAAAAATTTATTTTATAGAACAATTTTCTTCTTTAGGAGCGCACTTGTATCAAATCTTCAGCACTTTAAAGTTCGAAAAATTGCTATATATAAATTGTTATAACAAAAGTTCTACAAGGTTACGGAATCAAAATAACAGCTACTTTTATTGGGTTCATAAATATATTTATCTGAAAAATCTGAAAATTCGTTGTTTTTAAGAGCCTGTAACTGGAATAAAAATATAGAAAAATTTACATTTTGAAATTGGAGAAAGTATCTTTTGATTTTTGTTTTATTACTAGTTTTTATTAAAAATGTAAATAATTCACTTGTTAAGAATGATTTACAATTCCAATTCCATTTTTTTTTGGAAATTATTAATTTTTCTTTTGAATAACGGTAACTGTTAAAAAATACCAAATGAAACTGACCAAATTTTATATCTTTAAAAAATTAAAAATAATTAACCTCTAACAGTTTAAGAAAAATTTGTTATAATGAATTTAAATAATCTCAGTTGATTATAGTTGTATTGAACTAATTTTCCTAAAAGAAGACTCCATTAGTTCCTAATTCGATCCCAATAGCAAATATTTACTGAATAAAAATTTTAATTGTTTTTTAATAGTTTAATTTTTTCTGAAATAGTAAAAGATATAAACTCTTGTTCAAGTTCTTTTGATAGTTACCATTTAGTTTTTTTACAACTTAATAATTTAATTTTTTATATGTGCTAATCCATTTAATATATTGATGATGTAATTCTGATAGTATTTTATTGCAATATGTGGAAAAATTCTTTTTTTTTGTCATTTGAAATTTGCAGTAATACATATTTATCAACTACCTATGATTTTAACACTTATTTCCCCACTTTGATTGTTTAAATACTGAATCCGACCCTGTTTTGAGTGAAAAAATTGATTCAGCAATTTCTAATTTTTTATTGCATATTTTTAGGATAAGAAATTTTTTGCTTTGTTTTGTAATTTTAATACATTACAAATAAGTTTATAGTTAATTATTTGCAATTAGCTATTACTTAACGGATACTGAACATAACTTTCCAATAGAATTCAATAAAGTCTCTTTCATTAGAATATACCTTTTTGATAATTAATTAAATATATTAAGAGATCCAATAAATTACCAGATAAATCTTTGTCAATAATGCGATTCGACCAGTGCTAACCACCGTGCCACCCAGCCGTTGAGTAATTAAAAGCCATCTTTATGAGCAAATATTATTTTATAATAAATCATATCTAAAAATAGTGAACAGAAGTTGCTTGTTTATATTTAAAGTAACAGTTTTAAAATAATATGTTTTCTTTCAGATCTAATTACATTTAAAGAATTTTGAAATTGAATCCATTTCCCCGTTTAGATCTTGAATTTTTACCTATAAAATTTTAATAAAATTAAAATTAACACAACTTAAATTTTACCTCAAATTAAATTAAAACAATTAATCAATAAAGTGTTCCTTAAAAAAACTTTTCAAGTTTAATACCAAAAAATTGAAATATACACTAGAGATTAATTATACTTGCATTTTATACACTATCAAATATTTTAAAAAGTTATTTAAAAAATAATTAAAAACTTTTACTTTTTTGAAGAAATACAGAACTACTTAAAAACAGTTTCACTTTTAAAAACAACTTTAAAATTAAAATAATTGAATAGAAATCCCGGCAACGGGAAACTTGTACTTGTCTATAATATACCTACCATTATTTTTCAGTTTTCTTAACTTTTATTTTTTCTATATTGTAACAAATTTGTTTTTATTTCTACTTGGATATTTTAAATCTCATTATTTCAATATATTCTTCAAAAAAAAATAAATAACAAAATGTTTTTAAAGATTCTAGCATTACACGTTCAACTCATCAATAATCACAAAATTAATTTGCATAATACAGAAAGTAATTGACTCTTAAAAAAACAAAAAAAAAATCGCGGAAAAAAAAAACAAAAACTTTTTCTTATTCTTTATATTTTGAATATAAAATTTTGGGTCTATGACATTTTATTAAAAAGAAAAAATCCCGAATGATTTTAAATCTTGTAAAAAATTCCGGATGATTTTAAATCTTGAAAAAAAAATCCCAAAAATAGAAAAATACCGAATGATTTAAAATTTTGAAAATTACGAAAATTGAATAATTCGATATTATTCATAAAATCTTGAAAATTACGAAACCTTATTCAAGTTAGGTACGAAGTTCTAAAAAAAAATCTTCCACTTAAATATACATACATATTTAGTAAAAGGCAAATATAAATACTCTAAGAAAAGCAGCATTCTCGATTTTGTATGGAACTCTAAAATCTTTCCTGTTTTTCTTTATGAATAATTAGTTGACAATAAAGCGTTTAAAATAATGGGGCTGCCGCCTCCAAACCTTAGCTAAACAAATTATTGGAACTCTGATTTTGTATTGAACTCTGAAATCCTTCCTTATCCTTTTTTAATAAAAATTTAATATAATGCGGTTTTAAAGTAATTGTGGTATATTTTTGGTTTTCAGTATTTTGCTTTAGGGATTTCCAACATTCGGAATTTTTTTTTTTTCAGTAAAATGTCATGCACCCTAAATTTTTTCGAAACAAAAACAATTACTTGTATATATATTATATTCATATATGTATGAATTTTTAAATTTCAATATACAATACATTTTCTACAGTGTGTATCAAAATTTTACGTTTTCTTTGTTGTTTTTTTGTTTTTAACTACTTTTTCACAACTTTAAGGATCTGAAGTTATAAGATTATACTCAGTATTATACTCAAGTACTAAATTTTGTTAGCCATCTATTGTCTTACTCAAGAATTATTAGTTTGAATGCGAAACCTTCCACTTGAAAGATCATCGCTCATTGATTTGTTTATAAATAATAATTTTAGTGCGAAAGTCGCTTCATTTTTGAGCGCTTCGCGACGCTAATACTTATTAAATACACAAATCTGTAGGTTTTAAATAAATTTTTGACCTACCCTGTACGCATCTAATATATTTTCATAAGGAAAAATTTTAACCACAAATCCAATTAAATTTCCATTTTCCATTTATACAATACATATAATAAAGCAATGGTAAAACTGGTTGAAAAAATAGGAGAAACTTTTACTTTTCTAAATTTTCTCAGAAATCCAGAAACTTTTCCTTCATCTCTTTTTAGTTTTTCCAACTTTAAACTTATACATAGTTGTTATATTCTTTTATTACTTTTATACTCTCATCAGATTTCAGATATTTTCCCTTAAAACTAAACTTAAAACTTACCTTTAGCGTTTAAAAAAAATAAAGATTGCGTTTATAATATTTTTATATTTATGTATATATATATATATATATATGTCCATGTTAAAATTGATGCAATTTAGGTCAACAAAAGAAGAAAAAAAAATTATTTAAAACACAATACAAAAAGTTTGTGATGCACTAGAAAAACAACGCAGTGCATTTTGAGGTACACTTATGTATTTAAACATGTATTAAGACATAAATATAATAATATATGATATTTTAGAATGTTATTTTTGTCGAAAAAATGTCGTAATCGCAATGGCGGAAAAAAATGGTTGTAGGATGCTAGACAATCGTATACAGTTTAAATGCAATAGGGATCTAAAACCAAAACAATCTTAATCTAAAAGTTCTTTTCTAACTAAATTTTTTAATATTTAATTTGTTTCAAACACATTAAACTAGCGGTCCAGAATTTTGTATCAAATATCAGAACTGAACTCACGTACAGCACAAAAAAATTGATTCCATCAAATCTTGCGTTCCTCAACATTTTTACTCTGGTTGAGGAGCACAAGCACATATTTGAATCCGGGCAACTGATAGATTTTTGACTTGAATCATAAGTTTTCGAAATTTTTCTGTCAATTTCATTATTATCAGTGCTTTTTTTCACTACCTATACTTCAGCTGGTGATCTTCATCATATTTTTATTTTACTTGTTTAAACTTCATAAACATTCATTATTTCACTTGATCAATGTCACAGTGCTTACGTTATCCTGCAGTAAGAATGTCCTTGGGAGACACATTTAGTAAAATATGGTTGCATTTATGTGATGGAAACATGACAAACGAATTTCCATAAGTCGTGTTGCGCCATCCGATTAGCTCAACTGTGTAGGCATGTGCATCTTTTGCCCTTCTTATTTCCCGTTGAAAAACCTTCAATGTATAACGATGGCTAAGTGAAGTGATCGTTGAGGTAACCCTGAGATTATAAGACGAATAGCTCTATTTTGCACTTTATAAAGATATCCGAGCGCTGAAATGAGGGCACCAACCCAAATGCGTGAATTATACCTCATTTTCGATCTAATATAAGTTTTATATAAATATTAAGGAGATCAGAGAGGCAAATGTAAGTTTTGCAGCGATACAAAACTTCCAAACATTTCCAGCTCCTAATCAGTAATATCAAAATCAATTATAAAAAATGCTTTAAAAATTGTATACATCCTGGATAGAACAAATTTTGAAATTCCGTGCAATTATTATAAAGTGAGGACGTAAAATTTGACTATCAAACAGTCAGAAACAGCCACACTTTAAATAAAAATTTTTTTTTTAAAAGAAAATGTTTAGAAAAAAAACCACAACTAAAAAAAAAACTTGTGAAGAAAACAAGCCATAAAATTTATAAACTGAACTATAAGAGGTTGGCAACAAAATAAAAAACAAAGTTTAAGTAAAAAAATAACTCAAATCCTCTGGTTGTTATCCTCATTTAAGTTTTTTAATTTTAAGGTAAACTTTAACAATACGACTAAAAGAGTAGAAAATACAACACTATAGATTACTTAAAAAGTACAGTTAAAAAGTTGTTGTGTAGAAGAGAATAAAATATAGAAAAAAAAAAAAGTTACAGCTTCCAATGACTCTTAGAGTTCACTCTTGATTTATATTTCCTTTTTTTTTGTTCTCCTTTTTTTTTTAATATGGAAATGAAGAAAAGTTTGTTTTTTTATGATGCATCTAGGAGCGTGTAAAAGATGAAGGACAAACTTACCATCATTAAAACTTTATGTTGTTATATTTATGTATCATAGTTATTCTATAATATATATAACTTGTATATTTTTGTTTAAAGAGAGTTATATAAAATAAATTTAAATTTGTTACATTTTTATTAAATTTAATTTAAAGTTTTAAAATAGTTAAAAAATAAATTTCAGTTAAACTATTTTAAAACAGATAATAGTATAAATACAGTTGATAACTCTATTTTGAACCTCTGTCTAATTAATTTTCAACTAATTTTGAATTTGTAATTTTTTTTTTTTTATTTAATTGTTCAACAGTTAGACTAATAAGCCTGTCTATACCATAGGTACATGTTGGAGCAGGAGGTATTATATTCGTATTATTAAAATTTATCTTAATGTGATTCCAAATACAATTTAAACATGAGATAATACAAGGCCTTATAACATGTAGAAACGTCTTCGATTTTCAATAGATACAGTTCTATTTTGTTTATATTGTAATAATTTTGTATTTAAGTTATATTATTTAATTAAATTATTTGTTTATTATTGTTATATTAATGTATTTTTTATTAAAGATATATAATAATTAATTATGCCATTAATGAACGCAATGGCGAATAATAGTTGAATCTAGTCGACAACCAGAAAAGTTTTTTTACTTTTACTGGGATTGAAACCCTGGCCTTGATTAAAAGATTGAAGTTTTCCAAAATCCTCTTAGAAAACTTTTTATGAGTTCCTAAAAGTTTAAAAGTTAACATACATTTACAGTAATATATCTTATTTTGTGATTTACTTTCCTACTCTTAAAAAATATTAATAACAAAAAGACATTTAATATTGAAATTTATTACTAATCTTTTAGTTTACTTTATACACCTAAAATCAATATAGGGCTATATTAACTTTGGTACAATGTTTTCAACTACCATAAAGAAGTAAACTAGATATAAAATGGTATAGCTATATTCTGGATCAGCGTTACCTCCTAAGTCAATTTAGCTTTGCCCGCACATACGATAATTAAAAAATAATTATGCTATGTTGATGAAATTTATAGTCTAAGTCTAGGCTACTAATAAAAAAAGACAGGGACTGCAATTGGGTATAGATTTGCTTCCCATGGAAGCCAAGAGCAAACAAGCAATACTCCAACACCAATTTAAATAGAACCTTCAAATTGATATAAAAGTTATCCTTCCTACTTCTCTTGCGTCCCGAAGATTTCAGATAAATTAGAGTTATTATTTGGGTACCTCCCACAAAACTGCCGAAATTTAAAAGCACGTCAGTGAAATTAATAAAATTAAAGTTGATATTCGGTACAAGATAGTTTTTTCATATTTTCCTCCTATCATCTGGTGATTCCAGTATGCACACCACTCACCTGTCAAAACATAACAACTTATCTTCAAAACTAACAAAGAAAGAGCTTGAAATTAGCTTTAAGGGTGTTCTGTCTTGTTTCCTTAATATTTCTGAAATCGGAAAGTAATTGAAGTAAAGTCTCGAGTAACTTTCACACGCCTTCTTGTATTTCAATACCTTTAACCGTTTCAGATAAAATAACGAAATTTTAATTGATAATAGATTTAATAAACAAAAAGTTCTAGAAAAAAATTTTTGATCTTAGTCTTACCTGTTGAAGACCTACAAAAAGCATAATATCATAAACCATGTATATAAATATTAAATACATAGTAATATTATGTAATGTATAAAAATCTCATATTTTCTATCTGAAAAACCATACGCTATTACATTTTTTAGAAATTAAGTAATCACAGCTAAAGAACTTTAAAATAATCCCACATTAAAATTTAACATTGTGTAAAATTATATTTTGTAATGTGCAGTTTCTGACCCATTTTATTTTCCGAACCTTCAAAGGTACACACTTTAAATTATAATTTATTAAATATGATATAAAACTAGATTTAATATTAAAATCATTCTAGTTTTTTCTATTTAACAAATAAATAATTAAATTTTATAGTATTCTTTTATATATTTATCATAAAGTACTTTAGTATTTTCTTTAACTTATTCCCTATAATTATTAATTTTCGTTTTCAGTGGTCAACAAATTGTAAAAAAAAAAGTTAAACCTATTATTTCCTAAAAAGAAAATACTCAAAAAGAAAAAAATTCAATTTCTATCAATATTGCAATACTTTCTACAATTGAATCTACTCAATAAAATTGTAATATTATTATTGTTTAATATAATTGCCTAAAATTATGCAATAATTACTTTCTCTTAAAAGTAATTCTCTTTTATTTTATCAATTATGGAAATTGATATAAAATATAAATTTATTTGTATTGGCTTTGTTTATTTATTTTTATTTTTAAATAAAAGAAACAAAAGATGAAGTTAGATATACTTTAGTTTAAATAAATACAAATTTTTTAGTGGTAAGTGAAGCGTATTTCAGATATCTGGGATAAGCACAAGTATTGGAGGAAAAGTTTTAAAAAAGAACAAACTTTTAAATTTGTCATATTGTGCAATGTTGTAGGTTAATATTGTGCGATGCTCGTATCCTAACAGTAAATCTGCAAATAAGAACCCTATTTAGATGTTTTAATGAACAATGTTAACTCAAACAAATAAATTTTGTTTATGGTCTACTATATAGGTCAGCTGTACTACTTGTGTCTGGTTTCTCATTATAAGATACCATGCATAATCTAACGCTAATCTGAGTTTCAAAAGGATCTTCGAAAGCGCATACTCGAAAGATTTTTTCTTTTTTTTAACTAGGATCATAGAAAGCATCGAGAACCACACATCAAAGTGTAAGCCGTTTCTTTAGGTAGTCTGTGATATTTTAACAAACCATCTTAAAACCAAACTTGGGAATAAGGACTTTGATAGAAATAAACAGTTAGGTTTTGACGATGGAAACTGGGGGAATTAAGATTGAAATAGTTAGGATTTCGAGGAGAAAGATGTTAATATTCTTCTTAAATTTAAAGGCATACACATATTAATTACCAACTTTAAGGAACACAAGGGACGGATTATGACAAAATCAACTCGACGTGCGCTTATTAAACGAATTTTCATAAGATAAGATAAGATTGTATTTCCATATTAATTGATGATTTGGTTAGAATATTTGGTAAATTATTTGGCAACATTTATTATTAAAATCTATTACTTCACTTGTCCCTCTGTTAATCCTTAATATGATCTATTTTTACGATTCGTCCCACCCGGTTCTGCTAATAATCTTTTGATACTAATCTTTTCAATTTTGAAATTTTTCTATATAAGATAACATTTTCTTAAAAATATTTTACATAAGTTAAAAATTAAAATAATACTAACCCTCGTCAAATATTATATTTGCAAGAATCAATTTGCCTAAAGGTAACCAGTATAATATTTCTTCTTCATTTTCTTTATTATTACAATTTGTAATATTTTTTTGGTTTTGTTTTCTACTTGAATTTTGTTCTTTTTTTTTTTCAATTTATTTATTTGTACTGCAGTTAAATTGAAAATTACAATCATCATCTGTTTTATACAGGGTGGGCCAAAAGTCAAGTCTTTGTTTAAAAATTGAAATTTAAATATTTGGTTATTATTATTTTTTAATTGTTTTTTTTTTTTAAATAATACGAACTTTGGATGATTTAAATTCTAATAATGAAATATAATGTTACATAAATGACCAACAAAAATAGGCGATCAGCTCAAATGGGAGTTTTGCATAACAGCACGCAAAGTATCTGGCTCTATTGCCCTATTCACAGTTTTAATATTGTGTTTTAACTGTCCTGTAGTTTGAGGCCTGTTCACATATTCTCGATTTTTGAAATAACCCCATAGTAAATAATCTGGCGCAGTTAAAATTAAATCCTAAATACCTTGACATAATTTGCCGCAGTTACAATTGAATTCTGAATTTCTTAACATAATTTGGTCATCAAAAAATTCCCTTAGAGGGATAATTATGGCATGTGCTGTTGCTCCATACTGATGGAGCCAATTGTATGAAGCTACAGGGCTCACAAAATTATTAATCATAGTTCGATACATATCCCCATTTACTGTCACATCATTGTCAACTTTATTCCTAAAAAAGTATGGGACCCTATAACCTTTTATAATGCCACGCCACAACATACTGTACATTTGAGTGTCACTGGCAAACAATTCTGCAGTTTGCAGTACCCCAATATCGCATATTTTACTTATTCACATTCATTAAAATGGAAATATGCTTCATAATTAAATTGTTCAGTAATTTTGTAAACACAGTCAGTAAAATTGAATGGTCATTTGGAAAATATGCTCTCGTTCGATGCTCGTGGATGCTTTGATTAACAAAATCTGAAAAAAAAGTTATTAAATTTTTAAACCGCATGGTAAATTTTGGCCCAGTCTGTATAAAAAAAATGGACGATACTTATAATATACAACACAACACAGTATACCAAATAAAAATGAGAATAAATGGTTGATGCGGTACCATTCATTATTTCGGTATTCTTGTTAAGAAAACAGAGAAGTTCTTCTATTTTTGACGAAATAAAATATTTGTAATACAAGAAATATAAAATAAAAATTTATTAAATAAAAAATACAAGTAGAAAAGAATACGGATTATTTATAAATTTGTTATCTCTTGTTCTCTGTTATTCGTTTTCATTCCTTTATTTTTACTAATTTACCACTTATTCATTCTTAAAATGAAAATAGAGATGAAAAATAATTTATTTCTCTAATAAAAATTTATTAACAAGAATTTTAAATTAATTTTTTTAGATTTTTTTAAAATGATTATAATACTTAAGATGCATTATATAATTTATAATTTTAAATATGAAAACCTACCTTCAATTCCGTTATTTTGTGTATTATATGTATTCAATTCTGTGCCCGCATTTCTCTATAAATTGGTTATATGGCATTTTATTCTTTTATTTGCACCAGAACTGTAGAAATATTATAGAAGAACTAACTTCTTGTAATTTAAATAGAAATATCATACAATATATATACCATATATTTATTTTGTTTTTTCTTCACTTGGGGGGATAGGGCTCATCTTAAAGTCTCCATTCATTTCTATTCATAGCTTTGTCTACTATTTCGTTCCAGAATATTTCGTGTCTACATCCAGCACCTATCTGCTCCCTGTTGTTTTAGATCTATCTTTCAACCTGAATCCGCTAATCTGAATCTACAGGATTCCAGATTAGCGCTTCGTTTTCTTTAGTGCCCACATGTCTTCATTTCTTATTTTGAGCGGCCAGAGTATTATTATACCATATTATATTAAATTAAGTTCTTAAAGATAATTTACAGTACATTTTAAGATCACAGATTCATTCCTACGTTGTTCAGGCATTTTAAGTATTAATTCCTTTTATGGAAACAAATATTATTGATGCTTATTTTAAGATTCAGATGTCCAAACTTATTATTTCCACATATTCCATATAGTTATTAATATTGCTTATTAACTATCCAGGATGTTAACTTACTTCTTACTAACTGCGATGCTAAGGAGTAATGAATAGAATAGGAAATTGAAATCTTGCAAGTACAAATGATTTATCCTTCAAAAATTAAGAAATAACCTAAAAATAATAAATAGATATTTTTAAAACATCTCTGGTTGCTTTATAAAAAATTAAATGTTAATAAAATTTAAATTTAAAACGAATAAATTTTTATTTTAAAACATAGTTCATATTCGCTTAAAATATTCATAGCTTGCAAATATTTTTAAATAAAAATATAAATTTCTTTCTGTGATGTTTATTGTTAGTTAAATTTTTTTATTTCATAATTTCATTAAAATTTATTCTTATTAATTTTTTAATTATTTATATTTCATTATCATTTTTAAATTATATTTTCATATTATTGTCTTTAGAATTATTTAAAACAAATTGGATCTGCTTTTAAATATAACAATACAATGTTATATCAAATCACTTTGTTTAAAAAGTACTGTAATATTTTCGTATTATTAAGTGTTATTATAATCGTATTATTAAATCTCACATACCACAATGGCAATATATGAAGTAATGCATTCCTTTAATTTAAATTTTCGAATTAATTATTACAAAATATTTACTTGATCCTTGCATTAAATCTCACATACCACAATGGCAATATATGAAGTAATGCATTCCTTTAATTTAAATTTTCGAATTAATTATTACAAAATATTTACTTGATCCTTGCAGTTATATCAATTAAAATTTTCAACTATCAAAAATTCAATTTTTTTATGGCCCATCCCTATTAATATTCAAATGAACTGTCAAAACAAAGTCTGTATATTTGTTTATTTTATTTCAGACAAAATCAAAGCTTTTTATTACTAATTAGTGTTAGTGTTTTTAGTATCTATACTTTCACCATAAATGTGTCAACTTATGACACAGCATAAATGACAACTATATTTTGACATTTCACAATGCAGTTGACAACTATATTGATTGTTCTAAATAGAAATAAAAAAGTTAATTTAATGTAATTCATATAAAATAAAATTTTGATAAAAACTGAATTTTTAAATAAAGTATATTTCATTTTTATTTGTAATTTAAAAATTCAAGTAATTAAAAATACAGTTTATTTTCTTTCATATTTTTTTATTTATAAAATTATATATGAATGTTTAAGTGTACTTTATGCACGCTCTGTTCAAAGCGTTCTAAGTATCTTCCGACCTCCAAATCTATTCTGGACTGTGTTCTGAATTTAAAAAAAATTCCTTTCTAGGTTTAGAAACAAATGCATTAAAGCCTATTTACAATGAGGCTCTCGTTTCGCTCTCATTACGTAGTCAACAAAGTCCACAATTAAATATAACTGCAAGGAAAGAAACAATTGTTTTGTTTACAAATTTCTTGAATTAAAAAATATTCAATAGCATAAAGTTTATGTATAGCTATTTTAAATAATGGTTTGATATTATTTAACCCAAGATAGAAAAAAAATTAATAAGTTCACTAATTTTTTATTCTGATAAAATATTTTTTTATTTTTCAATAAAAAATATTTTACAAAGTTCAATTTTTTGACATTAGAATACATAGAGAAAGCGAGAACGTTAAAAGTTATGGCTGCGACATGGTTGCGTCTATTGTAGACACTTTCAAATAATTCAATACATTTAACTTAGTTTGACAGATAGAGAGCGAAATGAGAGCGTTCATTGAAGATAGGCTATTACTATTGAAATTAAAATTGAACTTTTTTTTGCAGTACTTTTAAACAGAGATCTTAAAAAAAAAAATTTTACAACTATGCTTAAAATAAATTTTAAATTAAACTATATTTTATTATTCTAAATATTATTATTAATTATATTAATTATTAATTCTAAAATTTTTTTCCATCTTTTTTTTTACAGAATATTTCTTTTATTGGAGAAATATTAAAATAAAAATTGTAAGACCAAATATTGAATGCACCAATGGTATTATACATGTTATTGATATACCAATATTAGAACCAGGTGATGTAAGGAATACAATGGGAGGTACTAATAAGAATGAATTAGCAATAAGTGCATTTATTGCAAATATTTTAATAATATATTTAGTTAAATTTTTATCATAAACTCTATCTATACGTATATATGCATAAATTTACATATATATATATATACATATATAATATATTTAAAATAAAAAATAAAAAAAAAAAAAATTAATTAATTAATTAAATAATAAATTAAAAAAAAAAAAAAACAAAAAAGAGAAAGAGAAAGAGAAAGTTAAAAAATAAAAAAATAACATAATTTTGATTTTCTTATAGTATCATTATTAATTATTATTAGAATTATGTAATAAATGCGAAAAAAAAAATTAATATATATATATAATTAATGAAATGAAAAAAACAAAATATATTAATTTTATTTTTTTATAAATATATATTTCTTTGTTTTTAAATTAAATTTCTTATTTACCATTATCTTATATACTTAAATGTCATTCTCTGTGTAATTTTATTTATTTTTTAAATTCATAATATTATCAATTATTTTAGATCATGTGGTATAATAACATTTTTATAGTATTAATTAAAAATTAATTAATTTTTAGAATGTTTAATAAAATTTTTATATAGAACGTCGAGAAAAAAAAAATTAAAATAAAAGACAAAAATAGCATCCATTATTAATAGAATTTAAAATAAAAATTGTTTTTTTTTTTTTTATTTACCTACTTTTTTTTTTTAATTATTTAAATTTTTAAAAATTTACCGCTTCCTTTTCCTACTTTGATTTCATATCAATGTTGTAAACTGAAATGTGTTAAATATTCAGTTATGTAATTAACGAATTTATATTTCGAAAGTGTTCGTAAGAATTTAAATAAATAAAACAATATTAAAAAATATAAATCAAATATATTAAATTCATTAATTGCCTAGCAACCATTTAGTGATTTATTCAGAAATGCTTATCAAATAAAAATTATAACCATGGCAGGCAATGGGTTAAAAATATTCACTTTCGCACAGTGTGTTATACTGAATTGAGCCAAAAATTGAGTCAAAAATTGAGTCAAAATTTAGTCATTTGGTAATTTTTAATACAAAATTTATCTAATTAAAACTTTTTAAATTGTAAAATAATCAGGGTTTAAAAAATTTTAAAAAGATATTGCTGAATAAAATACATGTAATTAAGTTATATATTTAATTAAGATACTTACAATTTGTATCTATACCCAATGACAAATTTCATCTTAAAGCCTACAAAGTCTTTGGAATGATTTTTAAAATAAGCTTCTAGATATATTTAATTTCTTTAAATAACATCTTCTCAACTTTAAAAATTTAAGGAATACATTTCTGAAACACATATTAGCCCACTACCATTATTGATACTGATTTAAAATCTCTTCAAACTACAATAATTACATTCAATCTTTAGTTTCATTATTATTCCACAAAATTTCATTCAAAACTTAATAGAAATTATATTTTATAATAAAAAATTTTTAATTAAAAAACCGTCCTTCAGATTTAAGTTTAAAATATAGAAAAAATACAAGAAATTAGTTTAAGTAATCAAATTACTTTAAATTTACTCCAAAACCTATATAATATATAAATCATATATTTTAAATTGAATGCCTTAAATTCCTCTTAATTAAAAACACTATATTTATTTTAAATAAACATTTAAAATTTTGATTTTTTATTTTTAAAATTTTTATTTATAAAAAAAAAAAAAAAACTTCCGAATTCATATTTTAAATTTTTCAATACATTATTATCTTAAAATGGGAAATTGAGTACATACATAAATGATTATACATATATACCTTCATACATAAGAATCTTTGTTAATATTTTTTGTAAGTATATATTCAAAATAATTATTTTTATAATCAATAATATTGTATTCTATAAAAAAAAAAAAAACATTAACAAATTTATAAAACTTTATTTTTTGGCTACAAAAATATCTGCTTTTTTTATTTATCATATAATTTTATATTTTGTTTCAAAATCACGTTCATCTAGTTCGAAAAAAAAACAATAAATGTTTTACAAATAGATACATTAATAAATACAACACGTAAGTGTGTAATATCTGTACTAAAACTAAAATATATATGTAAAAATTAAATAAAACGATTTAAAATCTATATTTCACAAAATCCTTAATAAAATTTCATAACATTCATACATTATAAACGTAATATGTCAACTTTATTTTGTTCATACTAATCATTATGACTTATCGAATCCTTTTTATACATTACAAAAACGAAAACTATACACGACTACCCCGTTTTTTTTATAATTAAAATATCATTTCGAAATACTATAATAAAGCATTTAAATGTTAATTGTAGTTTTTTTCACCTCAATTTCAGATTTATAGTTTTAATTTGAGTATTTTGTGTTTAAATTTTTGAAAAATCCCAATTATAAATGAGAAAAACTACATTAAAACACTTAATGCTATATTACATATGAAAAGTGTCGCCCTACCCTCGAAATACAAGCGGTTGTTGCATTCGAATTATTATATATAAAAAGTAAACATTCTATTTTATATAATTTATTTTGTATATTTTTTTTTTTAAATGTCATTCTAACATTTAAAACTGCCGAAATAAATTAAAAAATACTAAAAAATTAAAGCATAAAACACTAAAATTTAAATACTAATTAGAATATAGAATAAATTAAAAGAAAAAAAAATAATTTAATTAATTAATTAGTATGTATTTGTGTAAGAAATTTAAAAAAATTTAAAAGTAAAAAAAAACAGAACAATACAATTAAATATAAGAATTAAAACAATAAAAAATATTTTTGGCGGGAAAACTATAATTTAATTTCAAATAAAACAAAAATTAATCAATTTTCACAAAATAGATTTACAAATAAAAGAAAAAGTATTACTCTTAGTTAACAAAAATAATATATATATATATATATATATATCTGTAGGTTGAGTAAAAATTTGTAGAAGGTTAAATAGGCATTTTCTGTTGGAAATATTACGAAATACTACACAAAAAAAGTCTAACCCTTAAGAACAATTATAGATTTTCTTATCCATTGACATTTAATATCACAAATTAAATTTGACAGCTGTCCTTTTTTATTACTACAAAAAAATTATTTGTACTAATTTTACTACACTTATTGTTTGTGTAGTAACTATATAATCACAAAAACACGCTGTAATAGCAGTTCCAGTTGAACTTGAGCTCAACCATATACTGATGTAAAATTATATTAATAATGTGTTCAAAAGCAAAATAAAACTTAAGAAAGCAATTGTTTATGGCTTGACATGCATTTTCTATTTATTTAATAATTTATAACATTTTTACTTTAAATAAAAGTTTTAATAAATTACAAACTGCATATATAAAATTTATATTTTTAATTAAATTAAAAAACAGCCATTATTTCGTTATTAAAAAACAATAAATACCTTAACACCCGTAACATTTAATTCTTTAAAAAAATTTTAGTAACAAAATATCTACATAAATAATAAAACATAATATAAATTTAGTGTACAAATGACATATACTAATAAGATTCCGTCAAAAATATTTTATATATTAAGAAATTTCTGCTAAAAAAATATTCATGAAAAAAAAATTATTCCGCATTACGTCGTTAATACATTAATATGCTGTTCAATATTATTTAATAAATTACCATTTAAGAAACATCAGACATAATATAAAACAAATACAATAATTGACAGACAAACAACAAAAAAAAAACGAAAAACAAAGCTAGGGCTATTTAAAATTCAAATAATAAAAACAAAAAAAAAAAGAAACAAAAAATTAATACATAATCATAAATAAAACAAAAAAGAAATAACAAAACAGAATCATTGATCTTTAAAATATAATCTTTCCTTCATAAACTCAAAATCGATAGATTTAATAAAAAATCAGAAATAATAAAAATTGATGTCTTTATTAAAAAAAAAAAAAAAAAAAAAATAGTTATAAATTTACACATTTTGTAGGTTATATTTAAATATTACATAATAGATAGCTTTTTCACTTCTACATTTTATGTTTTCAATTTATTCATACATAGTTATGAATTAAAAATATATAATACATATATAAAATTAATATTAATTAAATATAATATTAATAACATAATATAAATATAGAAAATATTAAAATAAATAAAATTTTTAAATAATGAAATAGAAAATAAAAAAATAAAAATATTATTTATACAAATTGAATTAATATAAACTTTTAATAATACTAAATAAATTTTAATAGAAACATATACAAACATATATATGTATATATAAAACATTTTCAATTTTAAAATATAAAATATGCGTATATATTTTCCAATGATTTATTCATAATTCAAAATATATAAATAAAACCTGAACTAAAATACATATATTCATTTAAATTGAATTTGTTATATATTTTTTAATGCTATATATTAATTATTTTAATAATTTTTTAATATATTTATGTAAATTATATATAATATACGTTAATATATACATTAATATAAGTTGCATTACAATATTAATATACTATTAATGTAATATTAATAAATTATTAATACAATATTAATATAATATTAATTAAATATAAATGTGTTATTACAATATTAATACAACATTAATATATTAGTAATACAAAAATTAATATAATATTAAACAATATTAATATATTATTAATACAATACTAATATATTATTAATGCAATATTAATACATATTAAATATATAATATTGATATATTATTAATATACTATTAATATGTATGTATTACAACTCATATACAAATATATATTCAATAAATAATACAAATACATAATATAAATATTAATAAAATATTCTGAACATTTCATTGTATAATAAATATAGTTAATAATTAGTATTAAACAATAAAAGAAATTTAGTGATAAGGCAAAGTATATAGTAAGGAAAAGAACATAATTAATTATATAACATAACAAAAACAAAAGCAAAGAATATTAATTTTTTTTAGATGTAAGTAACACATAAAGTTAGTGTAAAAATAAATTTATTTATTTAAAAAACAAAAAAAAAAAAAACAGAAAAATAACAAAAAAATTTAATATCAAACGTTTAGTTGTCCAGTAGATACTTACATAAAAAAAAAGTTAATTTTGTATTTTCGTTCATTTTTTAACTCTTTTGCATCTATTAGAATTAGACACTCACTGTTCTTAACCTAGGACACTATAGAAAAAGAATATTTAACAATGAATAAATTAGAACAAATAAAATATAACTATAATTCGATTAAAGGTCCAAAAGGGTTAAATTAATTAGCATTTTTCATTATTATTACTAATAATTTTTATTTCTGTTAATTAATATTTTACATCAAATGTATATGAATCGAAAGAGCTTATTGTACAAATTTCATAATAATGTAATCTTTATGGATTTGTATTAATTCAATACAAAAATAGCAATCTAAACCATTCTTTTTTCAAACTATGCCAACATTTTTTTTTTTTTAATTTTCAATTTTGCATATTATTAGTTAATCAATAACTTAGGAATCCTATAAATATACCGTTTGAAACTCAACTAAAAGTAAAAAGTTGCGCTTTGTACACTTAAAATTAGAGCGGCGCTAAAGACACAACGCTTCAATTTTTATATTGTGAATACCCAAGTTGTTAACCTAATCTAATTGCAGAATATTTTTTTTTGTTTTTTTTTTTTTATATTTACTTCCATACTACAGCAAATGTGAATAGCAAGCGTTTACAGTCTTTCCCTTCCAAGTGCGACTAGATAATACTTTCTATTTATTTAAAATTACAATATTAATTATTTTGTTTATGTTATATATCTTTATATTTTTAAATTATATTTGGTCACCATGGAGATTTGTAAAGAGAAATTATTGTTTTTAATTAAAAATTGTATGACCCGGATACCTTCGGTTAGTAAACCACTACCGAGGTCTCAGAATATTTCCATTATTTACATTTATTGAATCATCATCATCATCATCAACTGGCGTTACAGCTCGGGGTGAGCTTGAGCCTCTTGCACAACTAGTCTCCAGATATTTCTGTCTCTTGCTTTTATCTTCCAGTTTTGTACATTTAGTGTTAGTAAATCCTTTTCTACACTGTCCAGCCATCTCAGACGAGGTCTTCCCTGTGGTCGATTTATAAGTGGGCGATACTGAAGTATTTGTTTCTGGGGCCGTGTTTCTTCCATCCTCATTATATGTCCAGCCCACCGAATGCGTTGCGCTTTGTAGAACCTGACTACATCTTTCCCCTCGATTATACGGTCCAGCTCTTCATTTGACCTTTGCAAATATTCCCCGTCCTCTGTTATTCTAGGCCCGTAGATTTTTCTTAATATTTTGCGTTCAAATACTCGCAAACTTTTCTCTTCAGTGACCGTAGGGGTCCAAGCTTCACAACCGTAAGTAAGTACTGGTCGCACGGTAGTTTTGTATATACTGAGCTTGGATTTTCTGGTGAGTAATCTGGATTTAAATAATTTGAGATGCGCGTAGTAGCATTTGTTTACAGCCACTAATCTGTCAGTTATACAATCTTGCATACTGTTGTCATTTTTTATTATCACACCCAAATACTTAAAACTTGCAGTACCTTGAAATTGATACTCCCCGATGGTAATGCTTTCGGGTTGTCTTCTGCTTTCTCTTCTTGATACCTTCAGATATTGTGTTTTTGGTTGGTTTATTCGCAGTCCAATAGCTTTTGCAGCTCCTTCTATGGATGTGAACATGCGCATCATATCGTTCTTGTTTTTTGATATTATTACTATATCATCAGCATACGCATAAAACAATTCTGATCTGCAGAATATGTGACCTCCTCTATATAGATCTCTGACCGCATGATGTAGCATCAAGTTGAAGATTGTTGTCGATAGTGTATCTCCCTGTCTTACTCCTGATTTAATTCTAAAAGACTCGGATATATTTCGCTGTAATAAGACCTTACCCATGGTATTGTTTAGTGTCATCATGGTGAGATTTATTAGTTTCGTCGGTATACCCAAGTTATGCAAAGAGTTTGGAATTTTGCTTCTTTCAATGCAGTCGAACGCCTGTTTAAAATCCAAAAACAGTAGGTGTAAATCTGTGTTGAATTCATAGCATTTATCTATAGTTTGCTTTAGTAGGAACACTTGATCAGTTGTTGACCGGTTTGGTCTAAATCCACACTGATATTCATCCAATATTAGCTCAGCTTTTTCCTTTAATTTTTTCGAGAGAATAATTGAGAGCACCTTGTAGCATACATTCAGTAATGTAATTCCGCGGTAGTTCTCGCAATTCAGTTTGTCACCTTTTTTATGGATGGGTACTATTAAGCCCGTAAGCCATCCTGTTGGCATACATTCCTCCTGCCATATTTGTTCCATCAGCTGGTGCAGCGTTACAATGTTTTCCTCACCAATTTTTTTTTTATCAATTCGGCTGTTATTCCATCTTCGCCGGGTGCTTTATAGTTTTTAAGATTTTGTATGGCGTCTTTTACTTCATCTAACGATGGAGCTTCAATTAAGTAACGTTGTTGCTCAGTTTGCTCACTGATGTTTCTTGGTGGTACAATATTGCTTGTATCCCCTTCCTGCGTATTAAGTAGCTCTGAAAAGTATTCTCTCCAACGAGTGACTATTGATTCTTCTTCTGCAAGGGTGGCGCCGGTTTTATCTTTACAGTTTATTAGTTTCGGTTGGAAGCCGTTTTTTTGCTGTTTGATGCCGTTAAAAAATTTCCTCATATCATTTCGATGAAAGTTCTCAGCTATGCTCTCCACTTTAGCTTTAAGGTGTAATTTTTTCTTCCTTCTGCAGAGTTTTGTGGCTTCTTTTCTTAATTCAATGTAAGCATTTATATTACTCCTAGTGTTTCTTTCTAGACATTTTTGCCTTGCGTTATTCTTTCTTTCAATCGCTCTTTTACAATCTTCGTCAAACCATTCCGCATTTCTAGCAACTTGCTTTTGACCAATACATTCGGTTGCTGCTTGTGTTATTGCCTTTTCTAAAATTTGCCAATTGCTCTCAATACTGTTGGTCGTTTGTTCTGCCTGGCTTTCTCTTATTACTGATGCGATTTTGCGTTGGTATGCCGCTAGGTTTCCTATGTCTTTTAATTTTTCATCGTTCCACTTTATTCTTTTTAATCCTCGGTTTTTTGCAACGTTGGAGATCCTCTGGCGTAGGATTGTTTTAACCAGATAATGATCGCTATCGACATTTGCCCCTCTGCATGTATGCGAGTCAATTATGGTTGAGAGCCTTCTTTTATTTATAAGTATATGGTCAATTTGGTTAACCCTTTGTGATCCTGGTACTTTCCACGTACCTTTGTGTATGTCTTTGTGTGGAAAATGTGTACTACTTATATACATATTTGTGCTATTTGCAAATTCGCATAATTTTAATCCATTTTGTGATGTGACATGATGCAGAGAGTGTTTTCCTGCTATGTTTTCTGTGAAACATTTATTGAATAAAAAATAAAAATTAATGTTGGCATAAAAACAAATAACGATTCATACGATAAAAACATACATTAAAATAATTTATACATTCATATAAATGTTTTTTTTTAATATTATTTTTATTATTTTTATGTTGTAATTTTCATCATTTTTTAAATGTTCCATTTTGATTTGTTTGTTACACTTTTGCAATCTGTAGATACATATTTAATATTATTATAATATTACATTTATCATTTATTCTTATTTTATTTAAATAACATAAATATGCATATAGATAATATATATATTATATAATATATAAATTGTTAATTAATATAAAACAAAAAAAAAATATATATATATATAAATACTTATATTTTAAATTAAAAAAATTTATTATAGATTAAATAAAAATACCAATAAATGGGAATTAATTGCCGACACAGCACTACAAACAAAACCAAACAAATAATACCAAAAATATATATATATAAATATACCTATAATGGAATATATAAATATATATATATATATATAGAATTAAAATTTCCAAAATATTTACAAAACAATACAAAGGTTTAAAAAAAAATTCAAATATGCAAGAAAAAAGAATAAAATATTATGTTAAATAACACATATAATGCTACATATATAAATAAATTTATAAATTTATTTCAATTTTTTTGCATATTTATTATATTATATATAAATAATTAAAAATGCATGTTTATTATTTTTTGTTTGTTATTAAATATTTCTAAATTTTTAAAATTTTAAATTTTCTTAAAAACAATGTTGCTTCTTTATTACATATATTTATATATATATGTATATTGTATATTATAACAATTTAATACCTTAAAAAACATATATATATATATTTATTATAATTAATTCATTAAAAAAAGTTAATAAAAATTAATAAAAAAAATAATTAATATAGTGCATATAAATATATATATAGCATATAATATACATATATATTTAAGAATTATATAAAATATGTATTCTAAAAAAAAAAAAAAACCAAAACAATTTAAATATATTTAAAAAATGAATGAAAATTACATAATAATTAATAAAGTAATAATAAATTTAAAAAAAAAATTAATAAAATAATAAAAAAAAATAAATGAAAGTAAAAAATGTGAGTAACAATAATGGGATGCTAAAAAAAATATATAAAAAAAAACAAAGGAACGATCGAATATGACAGAAAATACATCAATAAACGCAATAATTTTAAAATATTTAATTTTTTTTTTTTTTTTCAAATTAATTAAAAATATAATATACAAGTATAAAAAACAAATATACATACAAAAATATAAATAAAAAATATTTAAAATAAAAATTATAATTATAGTTAAAATATTAGTTAAAATAATTGATTATATTTATATTTAAATTTATTTTTGAGATACAAAATGTTATTAATCAAGGAAAAAAATTAAAACAAATACATACATTTAAAAAAAAAATATAAAATTTATATATTAAAAAAAAAATTTACCACACATGAAAAATATTTAACAAAAAAAAAATCAAAATTAATTGATTTATGACCTTAATTAAATAACTTTGACAGTAATATATTTTATTATTCAAAAATAAATTTTAATTTAATTAATTACTCTTGGTACATATAAATTGGGAATATATTTTATTTTTCGGATCCAAATTTTAAATTTATTAATTATTTTAGAAATCTATTTTTAATCTGACATCTGATAGCTCAGTGGTAAAGTGACAGCTTTTCAATCAAAAAATCTCTGGTTCAAACAATGATCAGATCATATCTAATAAAAAAAAATACATTGTATATTAAAATAATTTAATAAAAAGTCCAAATGTCAAATAGACAAAGGATAATTATTATCAAGCAATATTTACTATTATCTGGTACTACAAATAAATAAATAAATCTATTTTTAAATTTAATAATTGCCAAGTTGATAATTGAAATTAAAATTAAATAAAACTTAAAGGAAAAAACAAAAACTGGTTATGTTCAGATCGCAGATAAATTAGTTAAAATTGAATAATTTGAAGTTTGTCGCTGCGGGCCTAACACGACATAAACTGATAATAAAATAATTATATAATGATTCCGAAAAATTTTTGTATTTGTATTCCAATTTTCCACACATTCAGAAACATAGCTGTCAAATATAACCCATGAAACTTTATTTGTGGTTTGGTTTTATAAAAACAATTTAATAAAAGTATTTTTTTAAATATAAACCCTTTGTTTTATAATTAATTTGCCAATTGTCACTTGTCAGGACAAATTAAATTATAGATTTGTAAAAGTTAAAGTTGGTTAAAATAAATATTAAAAATAAATCCATAATTATAATATTTTTTTAAATTCTCAATATTTATTTTATTATATTCACAATAAATATGTCAAATCATTACGTACTTGATTTTTAAAAATGATTGTCATTGTGAAAACCTAAAATTTCAATCGATTATTTAATAAAAAATAATCGAATCGATTTTAGGGTTTGTGAACGTACTAATTACGATTAACTAGTAAATTTTCTTAAATGTTAATTTGACATTTAAATTTCTTTTTTGACATTTATAACTAGCCATAGATCCATAGTTTTTTAATGAGCAACTTAAATTACGTATTCTTACGCCATCTTTTATCAATACATATAGAATAACACCAGATAATATATACTAATTGTTTCTTTCAAGAAAGGGTATATATATTAAAAATTTATAAGTTAAGTTATAAAAGATATTTGAAAGACTAATTTATTTTTTATTAAACATACTTCAAATTTTATTTTACTTTATAATCAACTTAAATTCAAGATTTTTGGAACTTGTTTTACTTTTTTATAAATATTTCAAAGATTTTTTTAAACAATTGAGTCATAAATCTATAACATAAATTAAATAATTAAAATCAAAAATATATAGATGAAATGTTAAAATGAATTAAAAAAAAAAACAATTTTCACACAAACCAAAATAAAAATTTTAATTATTTTTAAAAATGTTACTTTTTAATATTTAAACATAAAAAATTAAAAAAAAAAAAAAATTTTTTATTTAAACTTAAATTATTCATTTATTTTTTTTCTGATTATTATAGAATATTATTAATACACTTTAGTCAGTAGTTACACGTCAAATTTTTAAATATTTTCGAATATTTAATATTCGATTATGTGTTTTGACATTTTGTTAGTTTTAAAATCTACTAATTTTTTTAAATTAAAATTAAATTAAACAAATTAATTATTTTCCAAATTATAAAAAAAAATTAATTTTTTAATATAAATATAATTAACAATATATAAAATTAGACGTGTAGCTAGTGCCTTACTTCAAAAACAAATATAATTACTTAAATAAATTTTTTCATATTTTATTTAAAGTTACATATTATAAATATTTAATAGCTATATTAATATATATAATAAAAATATAATATATATGTTATTAATAGATCTAATATATTAATTACAAATATGTATATATATATTTACATATATAAAAAATTAATATTTACATATTATGTATATTTTAATTGTTCAAAAATTTTATAAAATAAGCAAGCAAATGTTTTAAAATTAATTTAAAAAAAAAAAATTATATATTATTATATATTAGACATTTTTAATTTTTTTGAATCTTATAATTATTATTATTATTAATAATTATAATTAATAATAATTATAAATATATATTTCAAAAAATATTTCAAAATTATGTATCTATTAATGTGTAAAAAAAAAAAAAAAATATGAAAATTAATATAAAATTAAGTAAATTTCACGCATACAACACCAAAATGCACTCAAATATGTATGTATATATATATATATATATATACATATTTTGTTGCTTATATTAGTTAAATATTTATATTTAAAAAAAAAAAAATTTGATTTAATTGTAACATGACACAAAAAAAAAGATAAAAATTAAATAGTTAAATTTTTATTAATTTAATATTAGTTAACAAAAAAAACTATTAAATATATCTGAAACAGAATATAGAAATTTGAAAAACAAAACCTTTGACTTAAAATACAGAATTACAAAAACTATTTCTTAGTACCTTCAGAGTCTATTGTACCTCTTTAGCCTTAATTAAAAATATTAAAAATTTTTTATCTATCTATTAATTTGTTTAGATCTTATTCTATTCTTCTATTATTTTATTAATTCGTATATCTCAATTTTTAACATAAGTTTCTATACTAGAATTTCTAACTATGTATATAATATTTTTTATTTTACTATGAATTTTAATTAAAATAAAAATTATAAATCTTATGATTCCCTTTATGGGTTGAGTACAAAATCTCGCGTCTCAAAATCGAGCGTGTCAAAATCTCACCTTTCAAAATCTTGTTTTTCAAAATCTCGTGTTTCAAAATAAAGATATATTATATAATTAAAAAATTGACTAATAATTTTTTAATAAGCAATATTTTTTGTTTTTTTTTTCAAATTTTCGAAAAAGAGGGCAACTTTGAATACAACTCTAAATTCCCTCTTAATTTAGAATCTTACACACCCAAATATAATAAATATTCTGGAAAAAGCGTATAGTCCTGCATTTGAAGTCAACCCTAAAATCCCTCCAAGTTAAGAATCTCGTATATACATATATACACATAATCTGTAAAAGTCGTACAATCCTGATTTTGTACCTAGTTTATTTTAAAACTAAAGTTAAAAACTCTTCTAATTATATTTTCTACATTAATATTTGAACTACAAAACTTTTAAAATAGTGAGGGATGCCACCTTCAAATCCCCACTAAAGAAACCCTTATTTTGAAACCAACTTTAAAATCGCTTCTAATTATATTTTCTACATTAATATTTCAACTACTTTTAAAATAGGAGGGGCTGCCACCCCAAGCTCCCATCAAACAAATTATTAAAACCCTGAAACCAATTCTAAAATCTCTTCTAATTATATTTCCTACATATATATAGCATTTCAACTCCAAAATTATAAAAAGCACGAGATTTTGTAACGCGAGATATTGAAACAAGAGATTTTGACACGCGATATTATAAAACTCCAGATTTACAAAAGCACAAGATTTGGATAAGTAAGATTTTGATTCGCAAGATTTTGATTCGCTCCCTCCATTTATCCGTACAGATTTTTTCAAAATGGTGTCACAAAAACCTATTCGATAAAAAAAAATTATTATTTGATTAGTGATAAGTTTTTTTAAACTAAATTCTGAAAATCAGTACGTATATAATAAACTTTCTGAAAATCTTAATATTTAATCTCTTCTTTTTTTTTTTGCTGTTACAATTAAATAAAAATTATAGAATTAAAAAATTAAAAAAAAATTTAAAACAAAATTATAATTATAAATTATAAGTATATTAGTAATTAAAATTTGTGTCTTATCTTCTCTTCAAATTGATTATAAATTAATTAAAATACTATTTTATTTACAAATTAAAAAATTAAAAAAAAAAAAAAAACTTAAAACAACCTTTATTTAAGGCGAGAGCTTTTTGTCGTGTATGCGTAAATTCTTAAAAAATATTTCAAAATATATACATATATATATATTATATAAATTGTAATTTAAATTTAAATCAAAAAAAAATATAAAAAAAAATTAAATAAATAATTAAATTTAAAAAATAACACAGAATTTATGTAAAAATAATTAAGAATTAAATAATTATAAATTATTAATTGGAAAAACAAGAAAGTGTGTAAGTTTAAACTAAATGTAAAAAAATAATTCTTAAACTATATATATTTAAATATTTATTTAATATTCTCTTTCTGTTAAAAATTTAAAAATTTCCAAGAATTGATGGAAAATGGAAAAACAAAAAATACAATCTTTAACATAATTCTTTCAAGAAATTTTATAATTTAATTTAAAAAAAAAAACCAATAATCGCATATTAAATCAATTTCTTAATTAATTAACTGGGAATTTTATTCAATACACAATAAGACAAAAATTAAAAAAAAAATTAAATACAAAAACACTATTTAAAAAGAAATTAAAGATAGTTTTGAAAATTAAAAAAATAAAAAAAATAAATGAAAATTAATTAATTAAAAAAATTTATAAAATAAAAATTTTAAAAAATTAGGCGCCTTTTATAATTGAATTTCTAAAAAGCAAAATCCCAAAAAAAAATATATATATATATATATATTAAAAATTATTAAAAACAAAATTTGAATAATATTAAAAAAAAAAGAAATTTTACATTAATAATGAACAGATGTGAAAAATTAATAAAAAAGCTAAAGAAGACGAATATAATATAAATTAAAATAATTTAAATAAGAAAATATATAAGAAATAAAAAAAACTGCATCCAATTAAAAAAACACAAAATGTAATAAAAAAAAAATTATGTAATAAAGTCTGAAAAATTCAAAAAAAAAATATATGTAAAAATGTTTTTATTTTAACACAATTTAAATCATGTTGTCATGGTTACTAATTAAAAACAAGTGTCAAACAAAACTTTGAACTTGTAAGTTGTAGCCAAAAAGGTTTACTGGGTTTACGCAAAATAAATTTTATATTTCAGATTTAGGTTTTAAGAAAATTTGCAGGGTGATTCTTTAATGAGTGTCTTCAGATACCCCACTCTTTAAGGAATAATGTGACTCTTTAAAGAATTATGATATAAGAAATATTGTGACTCTTTAAGAAATAATGTTGGAACTTTTGTATGGATATTATATTGTGTGCTCAAAACTTTCAGAGCAGTCGGACTTTAAAGTAGATTTAGTGCAATTAATTTGATTAGAATATCCGTTAGTTCTGCTAAGAACAAGTTTATATAGCATTTCCAAAAATACTTGTAGCTTTACAAAATGGATTCATTTAAATTTATATCTTTTTTAGTTTTAAACCTATTAGAGTCTTGGAGTTTTTTTAAGTGTATGGATGAGATCAGAATCGAAAGGTAAGTAGCTATGAATGTCAGTCTGTTGCAAACAGAACTTCAAAATCCACGGTAATCCTAATATAAAGCAATTTTTGCTCTTGTAATTGAAGGAGTTTACTCAGTAGAGGGAGTACTTTTTAAGGTGGCAGTTAATATATAGGGAGTACCTATATATAACAAGTTTTTGTCTTCTACTTGTTTCTCTTACCAACTTTTAAATACTACTTAGCGGAAACCCTTTATAAAGCTAAAAATACAAAAAATGATCGATATGTAGGTAGATATTAAAAAATTAGAAAAACATTTACAATTAATACAATAAAACAACTTGGCCCATCCCATTCCAAATTTAATTTGAACAAAAAAACAAAAAAAAAGAAAGGTTACACCCAAAATTGGTCTGGAAATTTTCTAATCTTGTCAATCTTTAATTGCCTATTTTTAGTATTGACTTAACCTCGTAGCTGCGTTTAGACCCACAATAATTGGATGTAAGTGTAATAAGATCTAAAGATATATAATAAGGGTTCATAAACTCTTTATGTCTGTTACCCTAATATGACCTTTTGAAACTTCAAAAAGATTCTTACAGATTATTACACAAACTATGCATCCAGCTGATAGCGCGAATGTTGTAGCCCCGGGTTCGATCTCTGGCTGGGTAAACTTAATATAGTTAGTTTATAGTTAGTTAGAATATAATAATATAAATTATATAAAAATAACTTATAATTAAATATCTAATAATCTAAAAAATAGAAAAATAATAATTAATAACAAATAAAATATCAAATATTACCTATAATCATGTTCCCGAAATAACTTATAGCTTTAATAATAAATAACAAATAATTTTGTCTATTTAAATATATGCATCTGTCAAATTGACACCTTTGACATTATGTACATGCGACATGACAGAATCCAACAAACATCTATTCTGTACGTTAAGAGATAGGGTTATTCAAAAAAGCAGTAATACCTTGAGGGAATTTAGCAAAACGCAGTGACATCTTGCGGAGAAATTTTGCGTTGTCTTTTCCACAAGGTGTGAGAGTGAAAATCATGTGGAATAGCTACAGCAGACCAAAATCATATAGCTTAGTGAACAAAACGATTAACGAAACGGAAACAGAGCCTCGGATACAGAAGGTTTGTGGAAGCCCTATTCTCCCCCTGGGAGTAAAACAGGAAAAAAAATAATTTGTATTACAGCTATCCAAAGCAATTGTCCGATTTTAATTTTAAAAACAATAGCCAAAATTTCTTTTTGAGATTTGACAACATATTTGAGGGTAAAAGTTCTGTACAGCATTAAAATATTAACTAAACTTACAATTATAATCTTTCTATTAGAAATTTAAAATCAAAAAAAAAACCTATAATAAGATTTGTCCATATGGCCTTACATTTTAATAAATTTAATATTATTTGCACATTTAATTTCAATCTTATGTTAAATAAAGATTTCTTAATTGAAAAATAGAACAACTAAATAATTTAAATCCTAATCTAAATCTTTTAGAAATTGTTATTCAATTAATAAAATCCAAATGTATTAATTGACACAAAGATATTAATTTTCTTATATTGATTATTAAAATAATCATTATATGATTTATTATTTTATATTATAACAATTTAAATAATTCTATAATATTATACAAAATTTAATGAAATTTAATTCATAAAATTGTATTCTTAGAACCCCAAAGTGCAAAGAATATAGATTTTATATTTGCATAATAGAAAATTTATATTAATACAAATAGGCACAACATTTCATATTAAATAAATCAAAAATAACTTACTTTATCTTAAATATTTAAAAAATATATCTATAGGATAATAATTCAATACCACATCAAACAATTTCATTACTAGATAAACCTTTCATTAAATTATTTATCTATATCAAAGTTAATTATAGAATTTTCATACCTTGTATACATTATTATTTATTTTTAATATTTATTATTATCTATTAATTTTCCTGAACACATTTTTAATTAAAAAACATCTTAAAATCAAAGTAAAATTATTTTATTAAAAGATTTTATAAATAAAATCTTAAAAAGGATGGATACTTTGAATTAGATAATAATTTATAATTATAAACTAAAATTGTTTATGTAAATATAAGCTATTAATATTAATCGAATTTATATTTGGAAATCTAAACAACCATATATCTAATTATTCTTTTTAATGATATTAAAGTTAAATAGAAGTTATTGAAGGAAATTATGGGTACGTCTATTGAAGGGACCACAACAGACGGATATATATAAGAGTCACATCAGGCAATTACATTCAATGTAATAATCCCAACGGGCAAATAGATAAATATATACTTAAAAATATTTTTAAAATAAAAATTAGTACGTTAATGTAAAAATCGGACTTGATAATAACTCCGCCAACAGAAGTTTATATAAGCCCATTAATTGGTTCTTGATTCGATTCAGCTACAATTCAGCAGAGGATTAAAACAATTGACATATAACCAATAATTAATTATTTTATGAATATTTAATGTATTATTGAGTGTTTGAGTCAATTGTATATGAAATATATAAAAAAAACTAGTAGTTTACTTTAAATTTTATTAAAACTTTTTAGTAACAGACTTCTTCAGTGCTAGGTCTCGATTAACGAAATCTATGATTAAATTACAAATAAAAATATAAAATTGTTAAAGTAGGCACTGAAAATAATTAATTAAAATTATAAAAAGAATAAGACTCAAAATTTAAAAATAGATGTTTGAGAAAGAATAATAAAAATATTGAACTTACAAAATAAGAAAATATAGGCATAAAATTTTCATAATTAACATTCGGGATTTATAGTTCATCCAACACTATTGTATTAAACTATAAATAAATTTAATCTAACAAATGTCTTTATATAAAAAATTATAAAGATAATCTGTGAGTTCAATAATTAATAAAAATCCGCTAGTATTTTCATAATTGGTTTGGTTAATTGAAATACAGTAATATTTCGATAATCCGAAACCTCTATAATCCGAATGACAGGACAGTTTAAAAAGCACTAACTATTCTATAATCCGAATTGATTGCAGCTTGGAGATTGTATAATGCGAATTATAATTAGATTGTATAATCTGAATTATTATAAGTACAAATATAAATTTCATTTATTGGCGAATATATTATTCATTTAGACATGATTACTCTTTTAAAATTATTTAAAACTTAAACAAATATTGCATTTCTCCAATTTATTTATAGGATGTCCACCACAACCAAGCTTCCTGATATTTAATTGATTAAATTTACTACTGTACTTACTAAATAATATTATATTTTCTTAATCTAGTTTTTAAAATATTATTAATATATTCGTCATAAGTTAAAGCTATACGATGCACATTACATACTGGCGTCAAAGTTGTTAAAGAGTTGAATCGTATCTTGTGATATTTTTAGAGCTTTAATAGTTTTCTTACTATATCCATTTTAAATCCACTACTTCCATAATATAATTCTTCTTATTTTTAATTCTTTCATTGTTCAAAGGCCAAGTTATCGACCTGCGTATTATGTGGTTGAAAGCAGCCGTTTTGTGTTAGTGACTGCGATTAGTGCATCTATGATTCGGTATGACTATTTTTTTATTTGTTGGTTTTCGGTAAATCTCGAATACCCAACCATTTTGATGGTGGCTATTGAGAATATCTAAAATTTGAAATTCATGGTTTCTTTAATTCATGGATGAATTCAATATTTTTGTGGGTCGATAACTGAAAGGTTTTTTAACTATTTTATAACAATAATTTAAAATAAATTCTATTAATATTATTAATAAATAAAAAAATATTTCAATTGAATAATATAACTCACAGATAAAGAAATAATTGTATCTATTTGAAATCCAATACGTTTTACGTATAGGCCCAGTAATATCTCATGTAGTAATAGAATGTAGAATTAAATAAGATCAATTCTAATTATAAGAATATAATATTCCCAGGGTTTGACAGTTATATGTAAAATCTTTATTCGTTTTCAAATACAACCGTTTGGTTGAAGTCCCTACGTTGGCAACATTGAATATAACAACACGGCAACATACATTGCCTATATCAATATCTATAAAAAACAGAAATTTTAAAAAAATTATATCTCAATTAAAAATTTGTATCTTGAATCTTCATTAAAATTTAATTTAGTGTATTTTGTAATTTTTAGTGTATTTATATCTCAATTTAAGTCAACCAAAATACAAAATTTCAATATTACTAATAATAAAAATTCAAAAATTAACCAATTTAAATATTCCCAAAATGTAAAATTTTATTAAATAGAAAATTATTTCCAAATCCTAATTTTTACATTTCCTATTATATATAATCCATAGATTTTAATGACTTTTTTCATTAACTAATCATTAACCCTTTTACTATAAATATTTAACTAATTTTTAGCAAAAAATCAAAATCACACCCTTTTCAGCAATTCTTTACATTATGTCTTAAATTTATTTATTCTTTCTAAAAACTTCAGAATCATTCAGAACAATCTCGGAATTAACTTTATATTTTCTTCCTTAAAATTAGTTTTTTAATAGTTTTATTTCACATTACATAAAATTAATGCACCACAATGGACCAATTTTTTTTATATTTTTATGTTCTGGAAAAAAATAAATCTTATAAAAATTTTTATAGTTTTCTTTAACTAATATTCTTGTACAAAGCATCCATCCGACCCATTTACCCAATTAACAAAGAACTATGTACTAAGATTTGTTAAGTCAAGTTGTATAATATTTAAACAGAAAATATAGGTCAAAAGTGTGATGAAACTATTAAAAATGATTCCTTTTTTTTTATTTTTATTACAGATTGCTATGTATATGTGTTAAGTTAATAAATACTCTGGAAACTAAATAGAGTTACGGATAAAATATTATAAATTATTATATTTGTACAAAATAGATTTTATTAAGATCTTCTTAATGCAAAAAATAGTAAAACTTATGGAGCCAATCAAATTTAATGGATTACAGTTTTCGAACTTTGGAATATGTAATATAAACATAAAAAGAAACTTAAAAATTATCCATTCAGTGGATCGGGGTGCAGTGAGGTTTAGAACATTAAAATGATAGTAGCATTGGGTTTTGAACATCGGGATGCAATGAACCACAAGCAAAGGTTGCTCGGCCTATTTGCACTGAATTAATTGTAGATGCTATACGAGAAAGTGTCAACACGGATCCATCTGTAACCACTCGTGAATTTGCTACTCAATTAAGCATCTTCAGAACATTGGTACTACGCATTCTAAAAATTTGTCTGAGGATTTTTCCTTGCAAAATACAATGATACAATCTTTGCAAATGACGAATGATGTAATGTACCACAACGATTACAATATGCCAATAGATAAATTTTTCTTGCGGCAGAAAATGTTAACTTCTTGAACAATCTCAGAGTTGAACCGGTTTTACGCTGGATTAAAAAAGATTAAAAAAGTTTAGATTAAAAAAAATTATTAATTCAACAGGCTGGATGGCACAGTGGTTAGAGTGCGACCTTCATGTGAAAGGCTCGGGTTCCAACCCCAGTGAAAGAAAAAAAAAACTTTTCTGCTTTTCGACTCAACTCAGCTACCATTCGCCAAATTCGGGTTCAAATTAATGTCTTAATAATTAATTAATAATTATATCTTTACTAAAAAATACATTAATATAGCAATATAAATAAATGCAAAATATAAACAAATAATTTAATTGAATAATATAATTCACAGATATAGAATACCATATAATTCAAATACATAATACTACAATATAAACAAAAGTGGAATTGTATCTATTGAGAATCTAAGACGTTTCTACATGTTAGGCCTGGTAATATCTCATGTTTAAATTGTATGTGGAATTCATTAGGATCAATTCTAATAACACGAATATAATATGACCTATTGTTCCAACATGTACCTATGGTATAGATAGTTTATGGTATTATTAGCCTAACAGATGAACAGTTAGATCCTAAAAAAAAAAAAAAAATATACTTTAATAAATTATCAAAACATAAAAGTTACTTATCAAACCTAATTCCATGTAAAATATCCATTCCTCTTCAATGTTTTTAAGCTTCGCATCACGGCTTGATGCATTTCCACCTAACATATTTTGTTCAATATTGTACATTAATACAATAACTCATCTATTTTGATCATATAGTTCATACAGATGTTTTTTTTACAAACATTATGCGGAACGTCTAAAATATTGCAAAAATTTTTTTATTATCTTATTTATTCAACGAGTTTCTTTTTCCTTTTTTTGCAATTTTTCTTATTTACTTATTATTTTTAATACATGATTATCAACACAATATACTAGTACTTTCATTACATATTCATTTAAAAGTATACAAACATGCCGCCTTTATCATAAACATAATTTGTTATGAGTATCAGATGCCACTTTGAAGAGAAGAAGAGGTGATCTGCCGCTCCTTTTTGTCTTGATCAATTGCCCGTGTTATGAGTTAAGGGGATGAATCATTAAGAAAATAAATAAAACTAGTTTTTTTTTTTTATTTACTTGTTACCCAGTAAAATTAGGGAGTTTATTCTTATGTACTTATATTTAATGAAGTATGTATCCATAATTCAAGAAAAAAATACTAAAAAATATTTTATAGTCAATTACAACTTGCACAGAAAAAAAAAAATCGGAAATAAACATATTATAGAAAATAAAAAATTGTTTAACCGGCGGACATACAATAAACTGAGAATTTCTAACGATCTGTAAAGCGGAAAAATTTTTGTAAAACTATCATGTAAAAATTTCTTGGTTGGTTTCAAATCGTTTTATATATTCAATTGCTGGGGATGTAAGAATTCTAGATTTTTAAGAGGGGAGTTTATGTATTTCTTGTTCCAAGTCCAGTTTAAAATGAATTTTTGATTTAAATATTGTTTGCTTTTGAATACATATAATTTTCATACTTAAATTTCAGGCCATGATCACATTAAACACCTTTCAAGCAAATAATTTTAAATTTTAAATGTAACACAAAAACGAGGAAGACAATTGAGTAGATTGGGTCAACTACCCGGCCGAACATAATGTAAACATTATAAGATTCGCCCGAACATAAACCTTACAAAAAATTTGCACAATAAATACACAACTTGTTAGATGCAATTATATATAAAAGAAATTATAATTTGTATGGTAGCCTATTCGAACATGACAGCAAATAAGACTCTTGTATAAAAATGATTTTATGAAATTTCCAGAATCCTAACTTCTTCAGTTTTGAGTTCTCGTGCTTGACAGACAGACGGAAATATAACACTAAATCAACTCACTTTTCCATTCTGATCAGATGTTTATATTTGAATCTGTATCCCCTTTCCTCTACATTGTAAAACACATAATGGCAAATTTAGTATATCATAATCCTGATGTAAAAAATGTAAAAATTTTAATCTATAGAATAAAATTTAAAAGCTTGTGGTCCTATTAATTGGCCAAATATTGTCTAATATAAAACAATACTATTAGTTTTGTCGACCCATCTTTAATACATATATAGTTTAATATTATATTCTTATATTGTCACTGATTTTAGTTTGTAGTTTTTGGAAAAAACATAAGCGCTGACTTGAGATTTAAAAAAATTGATTTTAATACAAGCATTTCCTAATTACGAACTCTTGTAACTTCTTTAAATAACCGAAAGCAAAATGACACCTTAGTTGTTCACTTAGTTATTTAAATCAGGACTATGGAGTCTAGATTTAAGCCTAACGACACCAACTCCACAACCGATTTATTACTTTTCTAAAACCGATTCCGAATCTGACTTTTGAATATAACAATGTTTACATAATTTATCAAACTATATATTATACACTTATAAACAGTAAACCGCAAAAATCCTATCAGCACCTGTAAGGAAATGTATAAATATAAAATATTCGATAACCTATATTATGAGTAGGTTTTTAATTTATTTTTATGGAATTGGAGTCGGCTGATTTTGTAACCAACACCGCCCACGATTCCAACTTAGAGATAATGAAGCACTCGACTTCACAGTCCTTATTTAGAATGTAAGCCACCATTTCGTTAATTATATTATATAATTAAGACAGTTAGATGTCTATTATGAAAATTGTATATATTGTGCGCCCTAAGTTGAACCTTTTTATTACAAAAACCTCAGACAGTGAAATCAAAGTAATTTTATATTAAAACGAGGAAGAGTGTGGTAGAGTAGACTGTGTCAACTCTGGGATACCCGTATGATCGTAACATATACATTATATTATCCGGTTAATTACTTATTGCAAAATTTCAAACATTCAGCTTTATTAGGTGTAGAGTAATGCTCATATAACAGAAGGAGTTGTACGGCGGGTACTCGAACCCACTGCAGTAGACCAACCAAATTTTGCAGAAACTTTGGCCATTAAACTATTTTGGCAAAATTTCAGACATGAAGCTCTAATAGGTACAGAGTAATACTCATATAAAAAAAGAAGTTGTATGGCAGCTACCCGAACCCATGGGCCAAAATGGCTGGAGTTAAATAGCGATGACGGCTATTGAAAAAAACTAATTTGCGAAAATTTCAAGATCCTACCTCGTTTAGTTTTTGAATTATCGTGCGGACGGACAGACGGACGGACGGACGAACATACATAGCTAAATCGATTTCTTTTTCGATTCTGATCCGATCCATACACTTGAGTCTATATCTACCCCCCCTCCTTCTCTGCGTCACAAACGTAATGGCAAATTTATTATACCCTTTGACTATATAGTCATACGGGTATAAATATACTAATCATATCTAATAAAAAAATATAGTGTTTATCAAAATAATTTAATAAGAAGTTCAAATGTTAAATAGGCAAAGTATTATTATTATCAGGCAATATTTACTAGTATCTGGTACTACAAACAAATAAATAAGATACTAATCGTTTAATTTTTACTTTTCATGTCTTAATACCCTTTATACCAACGTTTTTTTTTAGTATACCAACTTTTTTTTCTTAAAAACTCCTACAATTACTTAAAAACCTCAACTATTTAAACTGTTCCAGACAATTCAATGTAAATATTCTATTTTTAACTTAAACTTTATGTTAATTTCATCCCACATTGATTTAAAATCAAAAAAAAATAAAATAAAATAAAATCAGCAACAAAAATCTCTAATCCCTCTATTGACAAATATTTAAAACAAATTAAATTTTTTGTAACCAAATACAGATCATAACAAAATTACAAAAATTAGGAATTCTTGGAATTCCTTTATTTATTTTTTTCCTTTCCACTTCCTTCACTTTTTTATTCCTCTGATTATATTTCGCTTTTTTAATTTACCAAAAAATTTCCGATTATACGAATTTTCTTTTGTAATCTTCGACAATACAACCATTACATAACTGTTGTTTAATAAAATTATTATTTCAATTCCTATATTTTACGTTTTTGCTTTTTTTTTGCCTTTTTTGCAATCAAAATTTTACAATACAATAAAAAAAAATTGGAAGTTCGATAAAAAAAAAAAAATTGCCTCTTCTTTTTTTTACAAGAAAATCAAAATTAAGACATCATCGCAAAAAAAAAAAATACAAAATAACAACAAAACTAATCTAATCGATTCAAATTGAATACAAAAAGTGTATAAACGTAATATGAAACATTTTAAATAAAATTAAAAGCAAATTTTCTCATATTTTTTACCGTTTTTTTTGCCTTCTTTGTAACAATTTTTTTTGGGTTTCTATTACCCCCACCCTCCATAAATATTTTTTTTGTATTAAATGTTCATCTTTGAAAACAAAACATCTTAAATTTTTTAATCCATAAAAACATACGATACGAAATTTTCCGGAAAATGAAATTTTAAAGTAAATTACATATACTTATGCCTAAAAAAAATATCCCTACAGGCTGTTAAAAAATAATACAAAAAATATTTTAAATATTTTCCGTTATTTTTTTGTTCTTCTTTTTTAACAAAATACAAAAAAAAAACAAAATCAATATGAATATTAGAAGGTTTTTTAAAAAATACTAAGTAAATCGAAAGTTTAAAAGAATTAAAATCGATGTCAGATATATGAATCGATTTTTGATGATATTCTTACTAAGGGTGGTAACAGTGGGTTAGGAGTTGTCATTAATGTGATGAGCTATTACTGTGTTATTTATGACATTAAATTAGCTGCTTTTTAAAAAATACTCAAAAAATATGACATAAAGGTTTTGGGAGCTTCTTGACAAGTAATTTAGAATCGAAGGTGAATGAAACTTGCCAAAGGGTAAAAAGTTTGTGAACTTTAGTACATTATTTTTCAAGACAAAATGTTTTATATGGTGTACAATTTTTATTTAAAAATTTCATGTAGATGGACTAAACGTCTATAGTATATTTGACATTTGACTACTTCAAAGCTGTATGTGTAATTTAAAATGAATACAATATTAGATTTTATATTATTTTTTATTCCTTTTCCACTCCTTTAAGGAATATAGGGCATTCAACAAGTCTATTTAGACTAGGCTGCAGTTCCTTTAATCGTTATATTCACTGAGACGTTGATTACACGACTGTAGCTATTTATAACATACACAAGATTATGAATACACAAATGTTAGTTTTTTGCACCATCTATTATCCTACACAAGAGTTATTTACATAAAATATTTTAAATGAGTAAATCTTATTTTATATTACGATATTAACTATTACGATATAATTGTAAAATGTTACGATATTTTTTTATTAGATATGATCTGACCGGGGTTTGAACCCGAGACTTTCTACATGAAATGCAACGTATTTATAACTACGCCTTTGATCAGACTCAAAATTAAGATACATATATTATTGTTGTCCAGCATTAGTTTGAATATGCTGCTTAATAACAGAACGTCAGAGAAACTCTCGATATTGCTCAGATTTTCTTATAAAAAATCAAAAAAAAAATCAACCCTATAATAAATACTTAAAAAAAAAAATTGTAATAATATGTAATTATAATAATTTCTTAAATATGTAAGAGGCTTAGAATTTTTTTTTTAAAATATATTTTAAAATTTTGCATGAAATCCTCCAAATAAACAACCTGTATTTTAATCGGTTATTGAAATATTGGTTTTCTTTAGTTTTTTTTATACTCGTATGAACAGTAAAAACTCGGATATATTAAAATTGCTCCTCCGTTTGTAACGTATTGATCTAGAGATAATAAATATTTAATAAAGTTTATAGATCGGCTTATCATTGATTGTCCATGCCTTCGTCCTTTTGCTATTACGATAATTTAAAAACGTTAAGAGGTTTTAAAATTCAACAAAAACATTTTTTAAATAATATATATACATTTCCTATTGGTTTTGAGTAAATTTGGAACCCGACTCCGGCTAAATGCCATACGAATTTTGAGAATTTTGATAACCAAAAACACTCAGAGTTTGAAAATTTTATTAAGAACTTTATGTGATAGGACAAGAACTCGTGTGGAGTTTCAAAATGTTAGGTTCGGGTAACTGCCGGATAGAGCTTTGAACTCTGCTTGTATATCTTTGGAACCAATTACACCAATTACACTAAATATAATTAATTTTTAAAACGGTTATGGAAAGTGGCCAATATTGAAAATGCATTTGTACATTCAAGTTCCTCTGAGCACATCAAAGTTCAGCTGCCATAGACGTTGCTCAACTCCAAAAAACATATGTCAGCAATCAACAAGACTAGAAGATTGAAAATCCATAGGTAATTATAACATAGCAAGTAATTTTGAAAAATTTTAAGATACTTATTACATACGATTATTTTTTTAGAAGCTGCTCGTAAAAGCTATTGACCCGATTGCTGTGATATGTCAAACCAATCAGATCATGCCGTTAATAAAACAGGTAAGTTTAAAGGTAGTTTTTGGACGAACATTTGGAGTGGGACTCAATTTTTTACTTCATTTTATTCATATTCTTAAGACATCATCTAATTTATTTTTATTGTATTTGTAATTTGTTTTATTTTGAATATAATAATCAGCAAATTGATGGTTCATTGAATCTTAAACGCTATAACTGTAAACCAATTAAATACCCCGCGTGTATCTAAAAGTTGACAAGAACAACTATAATTTTTTTTTCATTTTAACTGATTTTAAATATACAAGTATAAGAATATAAACATATTAGTAAATACTTACAAACATATGTTTTGCGTATATTTACATTTATTTTAAAAAATTTATTATACAAATATAAATGTATTTGTACATTGGGTTTGGTGGGTTGGAGATTTTGGATTTGGGTTCGGTATCTAAGAAAAGAAGCAAATGTTTAATTTAGCAAAATTAGCTTTTAATTTTTTTTTTTCAATATTTTTTGATTTCTTTTTTTAAGATAGGAAAAAACTTAAAGATTTTCTTTTAAAATTACAATTTAAAATAAAATCTATGAGATAGAAAAAGTTTTTTTGAAAATTTAATTCAGTTTTTTTCTCTATAAAAACTTTTTCAATCATTTATATTTCTTTAATAGAATATCAAAATATTCAAAATAAAATATACTACTATATAAGATAGAGGTTTGAAACTTTAAAGAATTTTAAATAAGTATATGGTTAGAATATGTATGGTTACTATATGTATGTTTAGTGTATTATTTTCTCTAAAAATATTTATTTAATAGTTAGATAATATTTTATATATATGTATATAATACATATACTTTTTTATATAATTTATTAATATATTCTTTAAATCCTTTTATTAATTCCCATCAATCTATTTTGTGTTAGGAAAATCCCCATTTCCATTTAAAATTCCTTCCTGTATAAACCAACTATATAATGAGTAAGATATTAAAGAATGTCTTTTTAGTTATAATTTGAAATATCTTTAACTTTTTTCAAGTTATAGAATCTGTATCTTTACTCCCTTGAAACCTCAAACCAATATCTATGGAATAGGGTTTTAAAAAAAGTTGAAAGAATCCTTTGAAAATATACAAAGCATAAAATACAGGGTATTGATTTAGATTGATAGTAAAATTATTAGTTTTATTATTAATTCATAGAAATGTAATTATTGATTTTGTTAATAAGTACATGTTAATTTAATATGAAAAAAACTTAAATTATTTTTAATATATAAAATAAAACTTTCTTTTGATGTTTACAATCAATTTAATTTATAGTTAATTTCATTTAATATAGTCAGTTAGTACAAAATTGTAATGATATATGCCTACACTGATATATGCCTCTTAGTAATTTTCCTAGTATTACCATTTGTCTGTATTTTTAACTAACATTTATTGGTTATAAAATAAGCTTTCTGTAATTTTAGCTGACTTTGGCTAATTTAAATTCATATGTTCTTAAACACAACTTAAACTGCACTGATTAAAAGCTTTTACAGTAAAATTTTAATTGCTGGCCGTCGCCAGTTGCCATTACGTTAGCAGTTAACGTTTGTTTTGTATGTGGTAACGTCATAGAGACAAATCGAGGTAATAGGTGACGGCGGCGGCGGAAATTTGCTGTCAAAATGAAAATTTTTCCATTTGAACAAGTAATCAGTGTAAATTAAGATAGGATGCATTGTAAATGTAATTAAGTAATAATTATAAATAATTAATTAATAATATTTTGAATATATTTTGTATGTTGATAAAAAAAAGTATTTATGTATGAAAGTATTTACGGCTGGGTGGCACAGTGGTTGAGTGCCCAGCTATCATGAGCCATTGGGTTCAAACTAATGGCGTAATCAATAATTAATAAATTTATATCTTTAATAAAAAATACATACTTTAATATAACAATATAAACAAATAATTTAATTAAATAATATAACTCCCAGATATAGAATACCATATAACTCAAATACAAAATATTACAATATAAACAAAAAATAGAATTGTATCTATTGAAAATCTAAGACGTTTCTACATGTTATAAGGCCTAGTACTATCTCATGTTTAAATTGTATGTGGAATTCAATAAGACCAATTCTAGTAACACGAATATAATATGACCCCCTGTTCCAACATGTACCTATAGTATAGACAGGCTTATTAGTCTAACAGTTGAACAAAAAAATATATATTTGTTAAAATGTCACTGGAAAAGATGTGTGTCTCTGCTGCCTTTTAATTAAACCTAAACGTTAGTTCATTTAAAACATTTTTTTTAAATTTCAGCCCCATAGCTTTTCTAAATCTAAACAAAACTTTCATTAGATACTAAAGCCATCATTATCTATTTAATTAATAATTGATTCTTAAAATTAATGTATTGAGATCCTTCACAAAAGTTATAGCTCAGCTCGGCTGAAAACTCAGATTTATAATGTTATTTTTTGTTGTTGTTTTTGTTTAATAAATAGCATGTGCCATTCCAACACGTAGACCTTGCCGGACGTTGATTTTTTGATAATTTTGTTACTTTTTATTAAATATTTATTGACCTGCATATGAATATCGAACCCGCTCTTCGCACCGCACTCTCTCGATTAGTAAGTCAAATGCATATCCAATACCATCTACACCCATGGGGCTTCTTGTTTATATTTAATTTAAACTTTTTAAAATGAATGAAATGTGAATTCATTAATATATCAAATTAAGTAGTACTACCTACATAGCAATTTAATTGTTTATAAAATTTGAATATTCAACAAAGGAATCCATTTATCTATTTCGCACGTCTTATTTATTTTATCAGACATAATTCAAGAATCATAGAAATATTATTAAATATCTTTTTAACTATGATATTATTTTAAAAAATATTTAACAATATCATAAGGGACAAATGTTTTTCTTTTCAAATTTAATATAAAATGTACATGTCATCTTATGTGTCTTATATTTTATGTTATTTTGCTGATCCAAAATTTTATTTAGAAAAAGTGACATAAAAAACAAATTTCTATTAAAATTTAATAGTTATAATATAAGTCTTTTATAGTTTTAGCCGACACCAATGTAAATTAAAACATATTTTTGTTTTAAAACATGAAATGTGTCTGACATTCACAAATTCAAAATTTTTCATTTAAAAAAAGAATTAAATAATGTGTTATTCTATAGAGCTTCAAATTGACTGGGTGTCTTTTACAAAAGACTAAATTGTTTTAAAGGACTATTTGTAACGAATGTAGTCATAAATGGCACTTTATTGGTAGTGTATTAGTAAAGTCTTACACTGAATACTGAAAAGGAACTCTCTAGATTTATAAAAACATTAAAGCTTCAATTTTAAGTTCTATAGCCCTTGAATGAGGGAAGATCCCAAATTTTTACTAAGCAAACTTATGATGATTCTAAAGGATCTGATCAATCACTCAAGCCCGTCCATTTTGTTAGATTCTAGTAATTAAATTGTGAATTCCACTAAAATTTGGAATTTTACTTAGAATTTTATTATCAAAGCAAAAATTGTTAAGAGGAGACAATTTCTTCAATTTAAAGAAACCATTTTAAATTCAAGAAAAACCTTTTACATATGTTGAAATAAAATCTTTCATCTTTAAATTTTGTATAATACTAAAAAAATTTAGGCGGGTATTTAAGTTACAGGTGCTTAAAGATAGCAAAATTTCAATTTTCGATCTCTTACAGCTCCTAAACAGGGAGGGGTAACAAAAACATTTTGTTAACTGACTCCTACTAATTTCTGAGGATCTACAGATTTTCAATCTGTAACTTCGACTGTTTAGAAGATATATGGGCCAAAAAATTGGCTTTTTTATAAAGTTTATAAAAGCAGCTGTCTTTTAATGTTTTCAAGTTGAAAATAAACCTAATAGAACTCTTGTTATAACAATTAAAATTTCGGGCTTTCTCCGAGTTTTTGAAATTATTTTTTTTTGCAATAGCTGTAGTTAAAATTTCTTAACTCTATTTTAACGATGCAAAAGTTTTTGTAAACATACGGACAGACAGACGGACAGAGTGAAACTATATAGGCACATTTTGAAAATGTGCTAAGAAATAAGTACTGCCATTGGAAATGTAAATACTTGCATTGAAGAAGTACATAATTGTATTTAAAATAAATAATTGCAATTAAGACACAATTGCATTTAAAAAGAAAAAACTTGCTTTTGAAAAAGAAAAACTTTCACTTAAGGTGGAAGCTCCTTTCTTAAATTTAAATATATAGGTATATCTTTAATATCAAAGTATTAACAACGATTTTAGTTGTTTTAATTAAGACATAGCATACGCTGTTCTAACATCTAAGCCTTGAAACTGTTATGCATTATATTTCGAATACTTTTTATAAAGTTATAAGTAAAGTATGATTTATTTAAGTCCCACTAAAATTCTTGGAATCCAGTTGTCGGATCTCATATTTGGAAAAATAATTCAATTACGGTTTTTATAGAATAGAACATATACATATCGTAAGAAAAATTAAAAAGTTTGGACTCTTAGGCCCGCTTTAAGAAAAAGAGTCCAAAAATTTATATACCGTTTTTGAGATTTAAATTTTTTCCTTTGTTATATTTCTTTTACAGATTTGTTATGTTTCTATTTACAGACTTGTTGTTTTTTAATTATGTCAGTTCAAATTCTGAGTATAATGATACAAAGGCGTTTTTAAAAAATGGTGCGAATAACCTATGTGGTAATCGAACTTCTTCGGTTAATAAGTAATTAACCATTACATTACCGAGGTTCCTGTATGAAAAATTCATTTAATCAAAAATATTTTTAAATTTTAATATCTCGAAATTGTTTTTTTTTTTTTTTTAATTTTCAAAAAATACTTTAAAATTCTTTTATAATTTTAATACGATTTAATATATATTTTTAAACTATAATTATGTGAAAAAGTTGATATAGACATAAATATGTAATACTATACACCTATACATATGTAAATAAAATTAATATTTAAATTCTTTTCAATTTGTTACCACTCTTTTTTTTATTATTTTAATTTTTGAATTTTAATCTTTTAAATTTTTTAATAAAATCCACACGCTTTATTTATATTTGACAATTTTTAATTTTTAAAGTAATAAATGACAAAAAAGTAATCAATAGTTAAATAATTCGCTACTACATATTTTCACTAATTAATATTAATCAAGGTATACAATTTGATTGAATAATATTCAAAAGTGTTATTAAATTACGTAAATTTATATAAATTTATTAATAAGCTTTAATAAATATATTTTAAAGTTTGTTAATTTAATTGACCTTAAAATTTTATTTAAAAAAATTGTTCGTTCAAATAATTATAATAAAATTGGACATTTTTAAATATATATTTTTTTAAGCCTGTCTATACCATATAGGTACATGTTGGAACAGGGGGTCATATTATATTCGTGTTATTAGAATTGGTCTTAATGAGCTCCGCATACAATTTAAACATGAGATTGTACATGTATAAACGTCTTAGATTTTCAAAAGATACAATTATATTTTTTGTTTATATTGTAATATTTTGTATTTTAATTATATGGTATTCTAGATCGGTGAGTTATATTATTCAATTAAATATATTGTTATATTATTGTATTTTTTATTAAAGATATATAATTATTAATTATTGATTAAGCCATTAATTTGAACCCAATGGCGAATAGTTGCTAAGTCGAGTCGAAATTCAGAAAAATATTTTCACTTTTACTGGGATTCGAGCCCGGGGTTTTTGCATGACTCGGCACTCTAACCACTGTGCCACCCAGCAAAATATCGTAAAATATCCCGCCAAATGTCTTGGAAACAGAAGTATAGAGCAAATTACCCTACATCTCCATATCATATATTTACTAGAAAACACAGCACCAATCACAAAGATCTGGATAAGACCCTAACAGGAGCTGTATAAGTATCATTAATAATAATAAGGTCATAAATAACTTAATTCATGGCTGCTTGTCTTTTTTATAAATATCTACTTATAGGTATATGACTTCAGAAGAAGTTAAAAATATTATGCTAAAAATATTGAAAGTTTAAACCGTATACTCACTGAGCAGCTCAATCTAGTTTATATACCGTAGAGCCCTTTCGAACTAGAAGTTTAGAATATTCTATTTTTTAATTCACACTTCCAAATTGTGGGCCACACTACCATGTGTTTCCCAGTTCATATAATCATTATATTTCAATTATTTTGTTGACTGTAGTTGTTGTACAAGATTAAGAAAAAGTAAATTATCTAATATTTTAATGTACTTGACAAACTCACATGACACCTTAGTCTCATTTCACCTTGTTCTTCAAAAATCATAGAATATTCTATCAAATGCGATTAGCTATACTTTTTGCATAATTCTGAATATGTAACACTATTATTCTGAATATGTACATAAAAAAAACCTTTCGTTCGATGGGTCTGCTGTTTAAGCCCTTGTGGGCTTAAAAAAAAATAAAAAAATATAATCTATAATTTATATCATAATATAACGACTGTGTAAAAACTTTAGATAACCGTATGACCGTAATATTAACATTATATCATCCGGTTAATTACTTTTAAAATTTCAAACATACAGCTTTATTAGGTGTAGTGTAATGTTCATATAAAAGATGGAGTTGTATGGCAGCTACTCGAACCCACTGCAGTAGACCAACCAAATTGTGCAGTAACTTTGGCCATTACACTAATCGTTTTTTGGCGAAATTTCAGACATTAGGTGTAGAGTAATACTTATATAAAAGAAGAAGTTGTATGGCAGCTACTCTACAAAAAGAAGTTGGTTGTGTGGCAGGTACTCAAACTCGTGGACCAAAATAGCTGGATTTAAAATAGCGATGAGAGCTATTGCATAAAAACGAATTTGTGAAAATTTCAAAATCCTAGCTCTTTTATTTGTTGCGTTATCGTGCTAACGGGCGTACATACATAGCTAAATCGATTTATTTTCCGATTCTGATGCGATCCATACACTTGAGTCTATATCTAACCCTCCCCCCTCCTTCTCCCCGCCACAAACGTAATGACATATTTAGTATACTCTTTGACCTATAGTCATACGTGCGGTTTCACTCTCTTATCATATTGTATGTGGTGGGGGACTGTTTATAAATAAATAAATAAATAATATTACTTATAAATTATACTAGAAAGTATTGGATGCACAATGAAAGGCCTACGTGCAAAGGTTACTTATAAATTAATGGAAAATATTAGAAGATGGATACACAATGGGCAGCGAGGTCTACGTTCAAGGATGGTACATGGTATCTCCACTACAACATATCAATTTGTCAGATAAAATTTAGACAAAAAACTGGATAAATCGGATTAAAATAATTCATAGAGTGTTATATAAATGTGTGAAAATACTGAAAAGCTAATGTATAAAATGTCTATCAAACGTCAAAATTAAGTGGAGAAAATAAACTAGAAAAATTGTTCGACATTCAAAGAAAGTGAACAAATACAATTTCTTTCTATTTTTTTTTGAATTTTAAGTCTTCTGTTAAACACGTTATTACCATAAATTATTAAATTTATTGAAAGAAATTTTTAATTTTTATTTTCTTTTTAATGTAAGAAAAACAAAAAACAAATATAAAACTTAATTAATGTTTCTTTATTTTAAAAATAATAATTATTATTATTATCCAAAATAAACAAATCATAAAATTAAAAACAGTCACAATATGTGAACACAGACAGGCAAAATAGACATGTTTGTTTTCTCTTTCCTATACACGTTTTTGTATAACAAATAAAAAAAAAAAAAAAAAAAAAAAAAAAATCAGAAAATAATTAATACACAAATATAACCCAAAGACCCAATGAAATTTCATTTTAAAAATTAAAACCTATAAACTATATACAATTCAATAATAATATAAAAATTTTTAATCCCACAAATACAATGAGTTTCCCATCTGCTATTGGTTAAAAAAAAAAAAAAAACTTCAAAATTTAAAAAAAAATCAAATAAAAAAAAACAAATACAAATCTCAAATCACGTTTAATCTTATAAGTGTGGCACTTATGTTTAAATTTACTTAAAAAGCGAGGAAGAGTGTAGTAGAGTAGACTGTGTCAACTCTGGGATATCCTTATAACCGTTACATAAACATTATATAGTGTAAAGCTAATATAAAATAAGAAGTTGTATGGCAGCTACCGAAACCCATTGACCAAAATGGCTGGAAAATAGCGATGACGGCTATTGCAAAAAAACGAATTTGCGAAAATTTCAAGATCCTAGCTCCTTTAGATTTTTAATTATCATGCAGACGGACGGATGGACATACATAGGTAAGTCGATTTTTTTTTCGATTCTGATCCTATCCATACACTTGAGTCTGCATCTACCCTCTCTCCTTCTCTGCATCACAAACGTAATGGCAAATTTATTATACCCTTTGACTTATAGTCATACGGGTATAAAAACAAACATCTATAGATATACTCTATACTACTTTGAATTACATATATACATAATTATATACAAATTCCAACGTACGATCAAATACTCAACTTATATACAGTTCAGATATGATTTCAGAATTAGTTTTTCTTTTGACAAATTGCATTTGATAATGCTTTCAATTTTTTGTTTTCTAAATTTTATTCTTTTAGACTTGCACTAATTTAAAAAAAATCATCTTAATCCATATACCAATATAATATCATACAGTTAAGATGTATCCGTGGTTAAGTGAATCATCTCATCAATCTCATATATCGACAACTGCACAACATAATATTAAATTTAATTCAATTGAATTACAAAAATCATCATCATCATCAAATGGATCATATTTAACATCATTTCCTCATTCAATATCAAATCAAATTAATCAACATAAATATGAATTAAATAATAATAATAGTAATAATAACAGTGGAAATAATGAATTAATTAATTATATTACTAATAATAATAATAACAATAATAATGATGAAATGAATTCAAAATTAATTATAAACCAAAATAATTTCAATTGTTTTTATCAACCTCATAATTTTATTGAATCAGAAAAATCAGTTGAAACACCGACTATAGCAACAACTGTACCTGCTGGAATATCATCTCTTGGATATAACAATCCCATTGCAATTACTTCGCCTCCAATAGCCTCCTCAAATGGGGTCGTTAGTAATAATAATAATAATAACAATAATAGTGAAATTAATTTAAATAAAATTTATAATCTAAATGGTGTTCATAATACTAGTATTGGTAAATTTAATAATTGTCCATCTAACGGCAATTATGATAATTATAAAAATTTATTAGAATATTTTCAAAATAAAAATTATAATAATTGTTTTTTAAAATCATCAGCAGAAATTTTTCATAAAAATGCACAAAATACATACAGCAGTAATAATAATTTAATTAGTGACAATAATTATTTAATTGATAAAATTAATAATAGTTATTATTGTAATGAATTGACAAATAAACCTAGTCAAAATTGTAATAAAAATTTATTAAATGAATTAAAAAAGAAAAATAAAAATGAAAAAAATCATAAATTAAATGTTGAAGAAATTGATCAACATTATAATAAAGATAAAAGTGATTTAAAAAATGGATCAGAATATGGTAAGTATATTTTGAATATTTAAAAATTCATTCGACTTTATTTTCTTTAGCAGAGTAATAAAGTCGAATCAGTAAAAGATAAAAAACTTCAAATCAATTTACCTAATATTTACAGTTTAATAAATCAGCCTAAAATTAAAACTAAATCTTTATTTAAAAAAGAAATTGTCAAAAAATTAAATCTAAAAAAAAAATAAAACCCGTTTTGACACAAAGATTAAATTAATTTTTGAATTTTTGGTGTTACCGCAAGTTAACCTTTATTCCAAAAGCTCAATTAAAAAATAAAACTATGTTTTTTGCTCTCCTCAAGTAATGCAAAAGCTAAATGAGATACTTTGGTTGCAATATATTAACCCGTTTGGGCATGATGCCTAATGACTTTTTTTAAAGTATTATAACAATATTTTTAAAACTCTTAACTTTTATATAGTTCTTATTCCATAAAAAAATTTCAATGCAAATTTCTATTATTAATAATAAAAAATATTAAACTAAAAAGAATCCTAATAATCATAATATGTTTAAATTTAATTTAATAATTTAAATAACATAACATTTTCCATCTTTACATTTTTTCGTAAGTCTTTGTTTTTTATCTACTTTAAATTTTTTGTTCTTTAAAAATAGATTTCAGTGTCAAATAAATTGCAGTTTTCTTTTCTTTCTAAAAATCAAAAAGTTCAATTTCGTATATTTTTAACAATATTTTTGAAAATTATGCTTAAATACATAGTATTTTAAAACATTTTCCCAAAAAAAGCCTAAATTCCTTTCATAAAATCATGGTTGCGTGTTTCTGCGCCTCTCTAAGTGTTTTCAATTAAAGTTGATGTTATAGAAAAAAAGTAACACAAAAATTACACTTTCTAAAGGGTGGCGAAATAAGTTAACAATCAACTTGAAATCAACAAATGTTATATTAAAATTTTTTTTGGACTTTCTAAATTTTTTTAGATTGATCATATGGATTAACAAATGGATTAACAATATGGATTAACAAATTTGAAGCCTATTAGAGAATGAACTGCAATGTCTAACAACAATACGCATATATGCATTCAATCGTTCACATCTTTTATATTTTACCGCAAAAAAATTTAAAAAGTGCTCCAATTTTTAGCGCAAAACACTTCCCGTACCCAAAAACCTAAAAATTAAAAAAACTAAATTTATACATAAAATTTTAATGACAACTGGCGGAGCAATTTTGGAGTCAATACGCTATAAAAAGCAAAGAAACGTTCACAATATAAATTTAAATTTTGACAAATTGCACGCTCCCTGGCCACTCCGGGTAAATCTGCTAGTATAAAATATGTATATGCGAAATTCTTATTTAGAAAATTAAATAGTTATAATAATATTAATTGTATTATAGGGATGATACAATTTAAAAATACCTAAATTTTTTCAATTTTATTTGAAAGGTTACATTTTGCCATTATATATGGAAAGTAACATCACTCAAATGACAACTCCGACTTTTCCTTAAGTATACTGATAAAAATGCTCATCATTTTCAAATTGTTGAAGTATAAAATGAGAAAATGACAAAAAACGACGTTTATTGTGATCTAATGGCTTCAGTTCTTGAAACTGTTGAATTTTGTAAGAATGTAAACCCATATCTTTTCTTAAAATTCCATGTTATTGTTTAAGAAAGATTTAATTATTGAGAACGAAGTGAAACTGAGAATATTTGGATTATTTTTGGATAAATCGATTGTGAACCCTTTTCGAGACATGAGGGATTAAAAATTTAAGGAGACTTTTCATAAAAAAATCAATAACTTTTGAACAGCTTACTGTAGAGAGATAAAAAAAAATCCATTTTGTAGACTAAGTTGTCATCTTTAATCCAATAACATATTTTAACGTGTATAAACTGTCTTCTTTTAAAAACCCCTGAGTTTTATTAATTACTTGATTTTTTACTTAATCAATTAAGTAAAATTTTTAAATATTCTAATTTTAAACATTATGAATATCTTTATCAAATATTTCAAATGACTATATTCAGATTTCAAATTATTTTTAAATACTTTAAGAATGCAAATAGTGTTTTTTTTAATCAAGGGAATCATTTCAATCCCTCACAACTTTTCTATACAAACAATACCTATATTGAAATTAAAAAATTTAAAATAAAAACATTTACCTTCATGGAACGTGATTATACATAATAGATTGAAATTATTTTCAGAAATTTTTTTTAATTAATTTATAAAAATAAAAAGGTCACAAAACTTCTAATTAACAATAACATAATCAAAAAAGTTCACTCAATTTTTTTTTTTTGTATATTACAGTTGTAGGCAGTTGTAGGCTATACTTATATGGTTATAGAATCCATAAATCCAGACCAATTCAATAAAGTTAACAATCTTTAAAAATCCACTCAATAAGTGTTAAAAAGTATATAAGAGCATACACATAATAATTTGTATATATGTATAAATATTTATATTCAACTGGTTCAACACTTATCTATTCTGTAACTAAAACATATGTGTATTTTTTATGTATAAGTATAAGAAAATGTTAAAGAGGTCATCTACCTGTTGTTGGTATTTGCTACCTAAAATTTCAAATATGGTTTCTTCACTTAAAATTAGACCCTTATCATATTGTTTTATGATAGGATAATAAGGACTTCCTGAATATTTTAAAAGTGTGTATATCTATATATATATACATATATATATATATTGTAAATAATGTAGAATATATTAACATTGTAAATATTTATATTGTTTTATATAAATAGGATAGAGGCACGTGCTCTAATTATTTGGTAATGTTAATGGTAAAAAAAACAACAACAATTAATAAATAGACTTTAAAAAATTTATATTTTCTGTGGGCATTGTAAGTCCATAAATTTACAATACTATATTATATTTTATATATAAAATGCTAAATATATTTATCTTCGTTCTTCAAGTGTGCATAGACATCAGTTCATATCTTGAAACGTTTACTTTTAAATGATTTTTCTTTTATGAATATTTAAAACAAGGAATGAAAAAACCCAAGTGTTTTTAAATATCACATTTCTAAAATAAAGAATGTTCCATACAATAAATTTTGGGGAAAGAGTATAATGTAAAATAAATTTATAATAATTTCTTAGAATTTAAATTGTATACGCACAAATTATAAAAATCAAGAGACATTTTCTTCAGTTTTAAGGAAATCCCGTTATATTTAAGAAAACTTATTAACAAATGTCAAAATGCAATGAACTTTAATTGTTATATACATTATTTAATTTGGATAGGTATTTGTGATACATATGTTAGCGAATTTTCAATTTGAAACCCCTTTCAGCCCCTGTATGACTCATAGTTCCTAGGGGCACACACAGAGGCAAACATTTTATGTGACTGATATTTATTTAAGAATCCTTTCAGATCCTGTATGACTTACAGTTCCGAGAGGTACATATTAAGGCGCACATTTTATGTGATTCATATTTATTTCCAAGGATTGAACTCCTGTCATAAAATTTCTAACTTTAACTGTATAAGGCTTAAAAATTTTGCAAAAACTAAGTTTCGCATTACGGTAGATTACAGTACTGTATGACAAAACTATACATTTACAAAGCTTATGACGGCAACTGTCATTTGGCGTTTCTAAAATTCAAGATATACCTTATAGAACTTGTGTTTATAACAAATAACTGGATCGACTTAAAATTAGCGTAAACGTGGCACAACAAATCCTTTCATTGCAACATAAAGTTTCTGAATTAAAGAAGAGTAAGGAATTTTATTCAAAATTATAATTACTCCAAACCCAGATTATTCTTCTCGTAATACTAAGGGAAATTTTTTAATAGTACTTTTCAAAAATGTAGGAGGGGTAGCCCTGCAAAGGATTGAGGTGAAGAAGAGAGTTCTTCCAAAAAAATAGTTCAAAATTTCATTTCTTTATTTCAAAAGGTGTCAAAATTTTCTTAACACCCGAACGGACAAACTGAAGTTGCATAAGTTCACTTAAATTATTTTTTTAAATGTACTAAAAATATACACTTGTTTATTTTTTAAATATTTATACTATAAATGTACTTAAGATTTCTTGACCTGAACTTTAAACTCACAAAAAAAAAAAAAAATGGTAAATAAATCTCAAATTTTAAAAAATTTATGCACTTCTACTTATACATATTTTTAAATATTATTTATTATGTGACATTATGAACTTTCTTTTACATTTATAATATTTTTTATTAAATTTGTTAATTTAACTGCAAATAAATTTGTAAAGTAGATTTTAAATTTATCAGTTAGTAATTGTTGCATTTACAGTTATTATCTTAAATGACTTTATTTAAATCGTTGATGAACCGTTATAAGAGTAAATAGCGGTTTTACTTAAGAAATGATGAATGAAGTTATAAAACATTTTTTTTGAACTTTAAAGAAGGAGTGTTGACAAATGCTAACGAAGTTCTGAGTCTTTGGCAAGAAACCAAATATCAATTGGGTGAGATTAGAACTGTATAAAGGCATTTGGTATAATTAAGCCTAAAAAATTAATGATAGTATATTCGTTTATAGTAAAAGTCCGATCTTTATCCTTTATCCAAATAAGGTAATATTCTATAAACGAAATTTGAAAATTAATACAGGGTTGCATTCACTTGTATATTTTTAACTCTTGGCTTTACACAATTTTGAATGAAAAATTTGTTGAGAGTTTTAGTGTCAATTAACAAGTATTTGAAAAGCTAATCTCACTATTATGTAACTCTAATTTTTTTTAGAAGTCCGTCTCTTTAAATTTAAAAAAATTAAGAAGAAGTGTGTCTCTTTAAATTACAATTAAACAAAAAATGATGAACACAACATCCCATTTAACAAAAAAAAGTGTCCTGTTGCGCTGTAAAGATTCCGGAAAACAAATTGTTTTAAATTACAAAACATAACCAAAAGTTAAATAAACATTGAAATTAACCCCAATTGCAATTAAACAAATAATTATTATTATATTTATTTTATTTTAATTTTTTATATAAATACAAAAATGTATATATATATATACACAAAACATGTGTTTATATATGTATATATATTATTCATATCCTGTATTTTCATTATATAAAATCATAATATATATATACTTTCTTTTAATTTTACAGTTCGAGGACACATGATAACTCCAGCAGTGTCAAAAATTGATATACAAAAAATTTTAAATACAAACCGGAAGGAAAGAACTGCTTTCACTAAGGATCAAATTAAAGAATTGGAAAGTGAATTTTTACATTCGAATTATTTAACCAGATTACGTCGTTATGAGATTTCAGTTGCATTAAATTTAACTGAAAGACAGGTCAGTTTTCATTATAATATTTTTTTATATATTTATTTTTATTTATTTAATTTTTATTTTCTCAATATTTATATTTGTTTTTATTGTATTAATATTTGGGTTCAATGCAATTAAAATCTATTTTTTTTTTTTTGTTGCAATAGTAAATTAAAAATATCCATAAATTATTCTTTTAATTCTTGTGTTAAGAGAATAATAAAAGAAAAAAAAAAAATATTCTTTTGAAAAATATTTTTCTGAAATAATATCGTTCGATGCAAGTACGTATATCCATAATGTTCATATATTGGTGATATGGTAGAAGTCCCAGGGTCAAAAAGTCTTACTACCGTGTGACAAAACTCCCTTAATAAAAAGGTCAAAAGTCCAAAGGGCTAAAATTTCTCCTAATTCAAAATCTGACATTTACATAAATATAAATATTCTATAAAAGTCGTATAAAACCTTGGTTCTGAATTAAATTCTAAAATCCCTCCTAATTCAGAATTTCGGATATTATATAAATAATATTCTAAATATAATATAAATATTCTTTTGTTGTAATAGAGCGCCCCACACGAGGATCGAACGCACCACGCGCATTCTTGGAGCATCCGGTGGTTTCGGATAGCCAAGCGGCGAAGATTTGATCGCAGAATGCTAAAGGTTCACCGCAACGCGTGAGCTAGTGTGCAAAGGTGCCGCTCGAGCTGCGACTGTTGCGTTCGTGGATTTGCCCAGCACAACCAAAATATGAAAAATAATTAATGTAGCTGTTGGAAATATTCGGATTTTAGAGTCGATTGCAAAATCACATGGTTATACGCTTTTTTCAGAATATTATGTAAATATATGAAATATTAAATTGGACTTTTGACTCATTAAAAAAATATATCGAGTCCCATTAGACTTCTGTCTCAGTGTAGTGAGTCAAAAGTTTCAATGGGACTTCTGGCCATGGAACTTCTGATATATCACCCATATATTGTATAAAACAGGATCTACAATACAATTTGAGAAATTAAACCACAGTATGAAGTATATCTATATGTGTATAAATAAATATACAATATATATATAATGTATTTTATTCATAATAATTTCAATCATACAAAATTCGTTGAAAAGTTTATCATTTTAAGGACATTCGGATCTCAGAATAAAAATTCCTGCACAATCACAATATGCGACATATTAATTTTTTAAGCACTTTATATAGAGTTTAAATAATTTTAGTTTATTTTCAATATTTTGAAATTTAGTCTAATAGCAAATGTTATATTTTAAGTTGATTGTTATTTGTTAGCAAAAGTGCAATGCTGTTGTTACTTGGTTTTTAAAAAATGTAGACTGGCGGCTAGAATAGCTTCTAGACGAATTTATAAAAATTTAATCTGAGTTTGTCGGTCGTGGTTACTGTTTCCACCTACTTATTTCTACTAATACCTATTTATATGTTTCTCGAAATCATAATTTTTAATTTCCCGAAGCTTACTTATCCATGTTTAATGTAGGCGGTATCACATGTGTGTTCTATTTCTGGAACACCACTTAGACTGTGAATATAAATGTAAGGTAAATTGGAGCTTTTTTTTATTTTTATTTGTTTAGTGCAGAGAAAAGAGCTGTATAGACAGTTGTTTCATAATCCATTAATTTCACTTGGATAATTTTGTTTTCATATTTAATTTAATATATAATATCAGCTGAGTGATTTATCAAAAGTATGTACATAAAAAAATTGATTAGACCTCTTTAGAAAACAGCCCACGGATATAATAAAATTTAGTCCTACGTTTGTAACACATTCAAATGTATGGATTTCATCAGATCGGATATTATTTTAAATATTTATAATAGGAAAAACTTTTGGGGTTCAATCGTTATCTACTGGTTGATCTCATAATGATTTTAGGTCGATCGGTAATAAAAATTCATATTTCAGTTATTTCTTTTCAAGTTTCCATTTTGAATTTCGACATTTTAAAACTATTTAAAATAAGTACGTTCAAAAAATCACTATAAGAAACTATTAAATAAGAGGCTGCTTTATTATTTTTTATTAATTTTGTAGGATTGGATATTTGCTAAGTATTTTGCCAATTATAATGGATTTAAAAATATTTCCTATTTTCGTTTTATTGTTTGAATCTAGTTATCATTCGATATGGAGTAAAAAAGTGATAGTAATCAAATTAATATTAATTGATATTACATACTTTACTTTGAATAGCTATAATTCTGCGTTTAGAAAAAGTAGATGATGCATAAGTTTTACAAATATATATCTTATGGGAAAATTAGTTGATGGCCCCACCCCGGCCCATACATAAAACTTTTTTAATTCTTAGCAATTCTGCCTCTTATCTCCATTAACAAATTACATACAACATTAATTTAACTTGAATTCACCTTACATAAGACAACTTCATATTTATTGTAGACTACTTTGAATTAGATTTCCATTAACATTTCTTTATTTTTCCTTTAATAATTAAATAAAATAAACATTTTGAAAAAGATATGATTTCAGTCCTTTTATTGTTAATTATGACAATGGTTTTAAAACTGATTCAAAATTTAAGACCTTAATATATCATGCTTTTTCCCTTACATTTTTCCCTAAGTTTTTTTTAATATATTTATATTTATATATAATAACATCATAATATAAATTATTTTTTTTTTTTTATTTTAGGTTAAAGTGTGGTTTCAAAATAGAAGAATGAAATGGAAGAGAATTCGGCAAGAAAAGCCCTTTTTCAACGAGTCATCAACAAATTCATATAGTTAAAGCAATTACAAATTAAAAGAAAATATATTTTATTATAGTCTAAACGTTATTTAAATACATTTAACATAAAATAATTTTACATACATTTCTTTTACAATCAAAAAAAAAAAATTACGTTCTAAAGATTTGAAATATTTTATAAAATTGCAATGAAAACTTAATAAAAATGATATAAAAATGAAAAACTAATTTATTTAACTTTTTTCTTCATCTTTAGATCTGTTTTTTTAACTTTTTGTAAATTTTTCTCTTTAACTATTTCACCCGCTGCTAATGCTTTCATTTTACCTAATTGAACTGATTTTTTTGCTGTCGTTTTGTCACTTTTTGGTAAAACATTTCTTTTGATTATTCCTCCAGCGCCTGGTTTCCGACGTATTATTTTTTCTAAACGACTTTCTTTTTCAAATTTAGATTTTTTTGTTTTATTTTTTATATCAGTGTGCTTCGTTTCTTCATTATCGCTTTTATCCTCTTCTTCAGTTTCGCTTATACTGCTATTCATTTCAAATGATAAATTTTCATCTTCTTCTTCACTTTCCATTTCTTCATCATCATCTTCTTCAACATCTGATAATTTAAATGATTCATCAGATTCTGAATCTGAAGCGACATCCTTTAATTTTGAAGCTAACTTTTTCGACAAAATATTAGCAAAACTGTTTGGTGGAATTTCCAATGTTTCATTTGGATTATAATCTTCTGTTGGTAAATAATCCTCATCGGCCTCGGTATCTGAATCATTTAAAGTTTCTTCAAGTAATAGCCTTAATGGTTCCTCTAAAAACGAAAAACAATTAATTTTTTACATAGATATGTTAAAAAAAAATTATACTTTTCTTTTTTTGTTGAGTTTTATCATCTGTAGCAGTTAAATTTTTACGTTTTTTAACAATTAGTAATTTTCCTGGTTTTTCATTTCCGTCATCACTGGTTTGTGAAGTATTAGTGGTATTTAAATTTTCAGCATTTTGTAAATTTTCTTCAATACTTGGCACTGCCAATTTTGGTTTAATTACTATTGAATCAAAATCTATACCTAAATCAGAATATTTTGTTTTCATTTTTTCTAATTTCTTCATAGCTTTTGCTACTCTTTCACTATATGCTCTTTCGTTCCAATTATTATGTTTTTTAGCTAGTTTTGATTTTGCTAGCATTTTTTTGGACGAAAATACAGTTTTACCGTGACTATTGACCACAGGTTTTATTTTAGAACGTAGATAATCAAATTTTTGTTCACCGGGTGGAATATAATGAGCTTTAACAAGTTTCTGGAACATTAAATAATTATCCATTGTTTCGGCAGCAATTTGTGCAACTTCTGGAACCCTGAATTCAATGAATGCAAAACTCTTTGAACCACCAGTTTTACGTGATCTAGCCAACCGAACGCGAGTAACATCTCCAAATTGTGCAAAATAAGCCTTGATTTGTTCTTCGAAAAATCCTTTTGGCAAATGACGAAGTAATACAACACCACGTTCTGCCCTTTTTCTATATCTTTTCTGCTTAATCTTTCGATCAATTTTCTTTTGTAACTGTAAATTAATTGAAAAATAACTGCGTATTATATATACCCAAACTGTAAATGAATATTATAGTTTTACCTGTGCAGATACAACAGCTTCTGGTTGTGAATTTAAATTTTTAACTTTTGGTTTAGCATTTTTTGCAACTTTACCCATTGTAAAACAATTAACAAAATTTATCAGGAAATTAAAAAGAAAAATAACGTACTGCACACCGGAATTTTTTGACTTTAAATAAGATTGATAATGCACGTGTTTATGTATTAATTTTGTTCTTATATTTGTTTATAAGAAAATAAACGTCACTTTATATTTTGACAACAGGCTTTATGAATAAAGAAAGTGCTTCCAGTTCTTATTAATAATTTAAAGATTTGACATATGAAAGGCAAATTAAATTTTATTGTTAAAATTAATTTAATTATTTTCGATGAATTGTTCAAGTAAACATTTATATTATATTATATATTATCGTCATAATACATTTCACGAAACAATTAATTTATCACTCAACAGTCAGCATTCACTCAACACTCAACAAAAAACGATATGTATCTTCAATCATTAAATAAATGTCAATGTCGATTTGTCACAACTGTCAAATCAAGTATTGAACAATTCGCTGCAAATATTTATTTAAGCGAATTTGTAAAATAAACAAAAGAAGAAACAATTTTTTAATTTAATTAAGAATAATAAGGAATAATTACCATAATAACAAAGTTTAAGTTAAATTCAACAAAATGTCCAGAAATTTGTTAAAAAGTCTTTTAAACGTAGCAGAAAAGGCAGCTAAAATTGCCAGAAAAATACGGGAAGATGAATCTTTATTACAATTATTAATACAGGAAAAAAGTGAAGAAGAAGCGAATCCCCGGTAAAAAAAAATACTTAGTATAGTATCATTCAATTTTATATCTATACATTTTTAAGATTTGTGCAAGATTTTAAGACGTTAGCTGATGTACTTATTCAAGAAATGATAAAACACGATGTCGGAAATATAGTAATTTCAACTGATCTTCAAAAAATAATTTTTTCATTAATTTTTTTTTTTAGTTTCCAGAGTTAAAAGCTAATATTCAGGGAGAAGAATCATCTATGTTTACCAATAGTTTAGGTGAAACAGTTTGTGTTCAAATAGGTGATAATGAAGAACAGACTGCATCGTGTTTAGAACTTGTATTAAATGGAAATAAAAATGCTTCTAATATTTTGGCTCAAATGGTTCACCAAGATGAAAATGTTTCCGAAAGTATGAAAGATATTCCAGAGTTTCCTGAAGAATTTGATTATTTAAAATTAGGGATTTGGATTGATCCTATTGGTTAAATATTACTTTTTATTTATCATAAGCAAAATTCTTATAATTTTATTTTAGATGCCACATCACAGTATATTGCAGGTGATTCGATATTTTCTAATTTTCCTGGAATAACTTCAACAGGACTTGACTGTGTTACAGTTTTAATTGGTGTTTATGATAAAAATACTGGTACACCAGTTTGTGGTATTGTTAATCAACCATTTGCCAAAAAATTTGACCAACAATACAAAAGTAAACTGTTTTGGGGAATTTGTCTTGGTGATATAAAATCAAATAATTTATGTGATAATGATATAGTACCACGTTCAACTAAAGTTGGTTTATTTTCAACATCTGAACATTCCGATATTGTTGATGTTTTTAAGCAAGAAAAATATGAAGTTGCATTTTCAGCTGGAGCTGGTCATAAAGCATTAAAAGTAATAACCACAGAAGCAGATATATATTTATTATCGAAAGGTACTACTTTTAAATGGGATACTTGTGCTCCACATGCAATACTTTTATCACAAGGTGGTTGCATGTACGATTTTAAAGAAAGTTTGAAAAATAAAAAATTAATTCCTTTAAAATACAACACTGAAGACGGTAAACAAAATGAAGGAGGTGTTGTTGCTGTTAAAGATATAAATTTAATAACGGATTTATTAGAAAGACTTTCATAAAGCAAAATGATATAATAATTTACATTTTAATCAAATATAAAGTAATTAATTTAAGAAAAAAAAACAAAAATTAAATTAAGAAATAAATAAATAATTATTGTTATTTATTATATTATTACATACGTATTTTAAAGTTGTAGTACAATACATTATATGTTAGTTAATTTTATTGCTAAATTATTGTTTTAAATTTAAACTATATGTATATCTAATTTAAATTTAATAACTATTACATACCAAGCCATTATATTTCCAAAGTTTGTGAATAAATGTGTTTTATTATACAAATATATTACATAGTATGTATTTTACAATTATAAATAAAAATAAGTTAAAGAACTGCTGATAGGGCATTAAGGCCAATTTTCATTACGGCAGTTTCCTGGGCAAAAGTTAGAGCATAGGCAGAAGATACAAAAATACTATTTGTGCGATAAAGAAAAAACGATAAATTACTGGGAGAAACATATAAATTACTTGGAGAAACATCAATTTTGCTTAGCCCAGTATTAAGAGAGCGCCATAATCCATGTCAAAAAGATGTTCTCTTAGGTCTTTTTCCTATAAAGTTGCTACTACATACAAAAAAAAAGTGTATTCTACACAAAAATTTTTTGCATACTATTACATATTTTTATGGATACATGACATTTGAATTTTGTATACAAACAAGAGAATGTAAACAAAGAAAAAAAACATTTTATATTATGGTTTGATGAATGAAATTTTTATTTAAAATTATTTGCAATTGTTTAAAATTTTATTATTTATTTTAAATTAATAAAATTTTAACTTTGAATTGAAAAATTCGCGAAATATAAATTTAAAAATTAAAAAATAAGGTTATGTAATTTGTTTTTGTCAAAAGATATAAAAAAATTTTAATATAAATTTAATCATTTTACTCTTTCTCTCCTATTGAGAGTATACTATATACCTCTCTCTCTAAAGTCAAGTTTCCTGGGCAAAATTTTCTCATGAAAACCTGCCTTTAAACTTATTTTACGTTTTCCAGTGCAATAACTTTCCTACTAAAGTGTTAGTACTTCTACTTTATTATTAAAAATAGAAACGGACACTCCTAAATGTGTTTTTAAAAAAATATGATATGGCAGTACTTTTATTTATATTTTTTTATAAAAATGGAATGGAAAAGGAATTTAAATAGTTGTTGAAGTTAAAGAGGGACAGGGAATAAAAATTGAATGAAAAGATAAAAAAATAAGTTCAATACTTGAATTGAATGGCAAGCAAAGCACTGAGCAGGGAATTTGAAATTGAAATTTAAAAAGTAAAGTAGTTTGTCCAAGTTGGTTGAAACAGTAACAGTGAAATTTTTTTTATAAACATTTTAATTATTTTTTAACTCGTTATTTCCTAAGTGTGTAACTAATACCAACAAAACAAGGTAAAGATGGTTTTCTATATTAATCTATATTACCTTAATAAATTATATTTAATGATTTGTTTTAGAATGACTAATTATTATTTAAGAACTTAGGTATTTAATAAAAACATAAGATGTTTTCTTGCTGTTAATTTATATTTTTAAAGGTGAAATAAAAGTCAAATGTACTCGTCATAAAATAAATAAAATTGTTGAATAGAATTAGCGGCACTCAAGTCTAGATTTTTTTTATTATAAAGTTATAAATTATGTTATGCATATATACAGTACAGTTAAAATTTACAATACCCATTTACCTACCTAATTGTTTTTTTTTGCGAATTTTTTATATTTGGTTTGATTTTTGTTGTTTAAAGAGCCGCTATTACATCATCGGATATTAATTTAAAAAATATAATTTCCATTAATTTGTTAAATCTTAAGATTTTTTTTCTTATTTTTTCTGTTTTTGTTGAATCATTACGTTTTTTGTTTTGGATCTTCTATAATTAAAAGCTTATCAACAAATTTGAAATTAGAGTAAGAATTTGCAATACATTTATATTAAGATTTGTGAACTTAAACATTCATTCACCTTTAATTTAAATATGTACATTGTATATAAGTATAAAATATTTTAATTAAATGTAAGTGCAAAATATGTAGATAGTAGGTGTTTTATTTGATCAAATTAAATGATTTTTTATATAATTTGTATCATCCGATTCTATGGGAAATTGCAATCTTTTCACTTATCAGTATTCATTACAATCACGAATAAATTTTGTGATAATTTTATTAAATTGAATCATAACGTAACTACTATGTAAGTATATACTATATACTATAACTATACTATCTATGTACTAGTTTGTAGTTACTTTATGATTAAATGCAAAAAAAAAAATTGATAAAAATTTTATTTGACTAATATGGTATTAATAAATCTAGATTAAAATTTAAATTGTTTTAACAAAAATACATAAAAAACAATAGATGATTAAATTAATTCTATTGAATTTTTTTAATTTAAAAATAGTAAGTAGGTATTAAGGTATTAATCAGTTTTTTGTCAATAACATCCTTATTAGAAATGTTTAAATTTTAAATAAATAAAAAGAAAACGTAAACCTAAGTATTTAAAATGTATTTTATAATAATACTTGGTAATATTTTTGTTTACGTTTGTTATTGACCTTGAAAGGATAACATTATTGTAATTTGTATTACTTTTTTGGCTTCCTCTAGTATACTACAAGAATTTTCTAATACAATTCCCATATTCCTTGTTCTTTCAAGTTTCATTCAACATTTATTTCTACTTTCACTTTCAAATGTCATTAACTTTTAATGTTTATTGCATTTTTATATTTTTGTTAAATTGTCTTTCTAATGGCGCAAGTCCAAAAATAAATCTGTTTACTTCTTATTTCTGTGTTTTTATTATTGTATCCATCCAATTCAAAAATCTTTTTTTATATCATATAGGTAACCTATGTAGAGCGTACAAGATGTATTTTAGAGTAAAATTTTAAACAACACAACAAAAAAGGAGAAAAAGAAATATGTTGTATTCCAGTAGACTTAAACGACGTCATCTTTATTTCTATCATATAAAATTTAATTGCAAGAAATCTCTCTGAAATGGATTTTTGCGTTTATTTTTATACTTAATTAACTTAACCTAAATTTATTTAATAAAAATAATTGTTTTTATAACTGGATAACTGAATCTTGCTAGAATAAAAATTTTAACACCCAATCCCAAATTAATATTTATTTTTATTAATTAGAACCTTCTAAAAAACTGATAGAAATCTATATAATAAAAACAAAACTCCGGATTAGCTTCATATCAATCGGGTTGAGCGCTTTGTATAGTAGGTACTTAGCTCTATGTCGGATAGCAATTTTCCTCATCCTTAGCAAACGCGCTTGTCTCATAATTTCAGAATTCCTATTTTAGTTCTATACAAGCACGATTCAAAATTTCTATGACCGAAAATTAACACTTTTTTCAATTTGATATTCTACAAGTGTTCATCGTGTTATATAACTTTCTCGATTAAACTTTGAATCTTCTGGTTAATTAGCGTTAGAGATAGGCAAACTTGTTCTAAAAATTTGTTTGGGAACTATCCGAAATCATAGAGTCTGATTTTAACGGAAAATAATAGCAAACCTACAAATTGTTTTCAAAACACCATGAAGTTGTTAATACTTTTGAGTAATCGCGCTGGCGAACAGAGGGATGTTCAAAAATAGCTCAATCGTGTATCTTTTTGATACAGACTCAATCCATTTGTTGAGTTCATATCAATTAGGTTAAGATCGATGCATTTCAAACGGAGGAGCAATTTTAATATACTCATGACATATACCCATCGGTTAATCGATAAGGTTCCATAACAAATACATATATTGTAGTATTTATTTAAAAAAATAAGTTTGGTTCTTAGTAAATTAACTAATTAATATTTCATTTCATAATTCATATTATACTTATTGGAATTTTTTAAATCAAATAGCAAAATTAAGTTTTTAAAAATGTTTCTTCCTAAATTTCTACTGGATAATTCAGTAGGCTTGTAGTGTAGCATTAAAGTACATTGCTTAGAAAAACTCCTGATTTAACTTTGATTGATTTTAACAATTTAAATATTTTATATTAATTTAAAAATATTTAGTAATTCATGATGATAAATTAAATATGTACATGTAAACAAGTTCAATATACTTTCTATTAACAGTAGATTATATCTTAATTCTGAACTATACACCAAGTAACTAATTAATATAATTGAAGCTGTAAAACATTTTTAGAAATGTTTAACTAAATTAATTTGAATCCTTAGAAAATTATTATTTAATATTTCTTTCCTAAAAGTACTTAATTGATTTTTTTTATTGTTCGTATGGAGTATTATTGAATATCGTTTAACAAAACGGGATTAAGTTTTATAACATATTTATCAACTATTAAACAATTTAGTATGTCAACAGTATTAAAAAAGCTTTACAATTCCGATTAATGACGTAACAAATCACAATATACAAGTTTATATACATATGTATAAAGAATTAATGCGCAAAATCTTAAATTACGAATTTACAATGTAATGTAAATATAAATTCAATCTCTCATAAATATTTTTTCGCTCACTCAGAATCAGAAGTCAGAAAACAACTATCTTTAGATATATAAATAAATATACATATATTATAGAATATAATATTTTATATTCTCTTAATATTATGTTGTTATATGGTTATATTTCTATTTCCTTAAAATATTATGTAACTTTTTTTTAAAAAATCATTTTTAAAGTTTTTGGATTGAAAAATTGTAAAATACCTAATATTAAAAAAGTTTTTAAAGCAATAAGTGTAAAAATTAATTGTAAAACTGAGTATAGCTGATACTGAGTATGCGTTATCTACTAAGAACTACAATCTAATAATGTTGACACATTTGCAGTCAAAACCATTAACGATTACTATTATATTATAACTCGTTTTATTTTGCATCATATGAATATGATATTAATGTGTAGTATATGTACACAGACACTTTGTACAATCCACTGTATTCCAACACGAACCATATTAATGTAAAGTTTAAGAACAGAGAGCCATAGAGCAGTCATCAAGGAAGTTATTTAAGTTTCACGAATCACTATTCATTATTTCAACTAAGTTTTCAATTCTCGGCTTCCTACCAATTCTACAAGATTATCAGATAAAAATGCACATTTTCTATTCCAGTCACCGGGGTTGAATTTTATATTTTAATACTTTCATGAAAATAAATTTGATAATGCATATTTCTTCTTTAAAATTGGAATAAAGAATGCTTATTAATATTATTTTCTACTATGAAGATTGTTTTTTGAAAAATTTCTCATATTTAAAATAATTAATTTTTTTTTTTATAAATTTCAATAATATTATAATGAGTTATGTATGACTTATGTTCTAAAGTAAATTACAAATTTATTTATTTATTTATAATTAGTACCAGAACAATAGTAAATATTGCCTGATATTATTATAGTCCTCTGTCTATCTGGCATTTGGGCTTCTTAAATTAAAAACTTTATATCTTTTTATAATTACAATATTAATTATTTTGTTTATATATTATCCCTTGGTTTAGGAAGCCAAATGCTTATCCACTAACTTACTAAAACCCGAAATTTACAAATTTAAATACTTATTACGTAAAATTAATGTAAATAATAGAAATTATACAACAAAAAAAAAAAAATGAAAATAAGAATAAATGAGAATCTTAAGTGAAAATTGTATTTACAAAAAAAATATATATATAAAAAAGTACTGCCCTGAGTGTGAATTAAACCTTACAACCTAAAACTAATATATTTCATAGATTACCGCCCAAACCATTCGCAACTTTAATTTTTTTATATATTACTTGCTAAGTGTTAATTTTTTTAAAAAGGGAACGTTAATTATCAGCAGTATCTAGTATTTTAATTAGATGTATTAATAAACTAGTTTATAGAAAATAGAAATGAAGTTTATTATAAACTCAATTTAATTGAATTTTAGCTATTAAAATAAAGTACCTATGTAGGTAGGTATTAAATTAAAAATAAAGTATTGACAAGACAAAATAATTTTATCTCCATTATTGACAAGAAAAAAAGTTTCAGGTTCAAACCCTGGTCGGATCATATGTGATAAAAAAATATAGTGTATATGTATTAAAATAATTTAATAAGAAGTGTCAAATGTCAAATAGGCAAAGGATTATTATTATGAGGCAATATTTACTATTGCCTGGTATTACAAATAAATAAATCTCTAAATTTTTTATTTTTATTTGGAAACTTAACTGACTACCTTTATTGTGAATGCGTTCCCTATATGTATTACCTTTATAATAGCTTCAAAGTATAAAGTTAATATAAAATAAAATGTTAAAAAGTTACAAGGTTGATATGTGTATATAATCACCCCTATTCTAAATTCCTTCGTAGACTTTCTACGAAAAATTGGCTACGCTACGAACAAAAAGTTCAGTGATTCTAAATTTCCTCGTAGAAAATTAAATTTGCAATGGCAACTTTGACGTTTGAATTCATATTTTTAAGTAAAAATTATGATTATTGTTTTCAAATTCGGTGTAATAATTTTTAAAAAATATTTTCAAAAGAGATTTAAAATAGGTATTTTTATAAAACAAAATTAACTAAACAATTAAATAAAATTGTAAATTCATTTAAAACTTTTTATTTACATATATGTACAGAAGTGAACTGATCACTAAATAATATGAAGTACGAATATGGTACGAATGAATATTTCTTTTGTAGATTATTGTAGTTTTCGTAACGTTAAGTCGGAATTGAGAATCACTTTTTCGTAGATTATTTCCGACTTAGCTGTACGAGAGAATTTAGAATTGGGGTGAATTATTGCCTAATTGTATTCTTCTAGTACATTATATCAGAATAATTAATTAATACATTATATCAGAATATTTATTAAATTTTAAGAACAAAACAAAAAAATCTTTATTTTCTATTTGATAGTTTTGATTCTTATTTGATAAGATGATAGCACGCAGCAGGCGTACATAATAAACCTTAATTATTTTACAGTACATACCTACTTAGTTCAAATTGTTATGTACCTATCATAATAAAATAATAATTGGTAACAAAAACACCTTTCACTTCTCTAAAAACGAGCTGTAATTTTAGTTTTCAAAATTTTGTTTACCTATAAAACAATTTTCTTTTTTTAGTTTATTCCTTAGTTCTTTTTTATTCTAGTCGCTTTAAATTTGCTTTCATATAAAATTAGAAAATATGAAATTTATGATGACAAATTTGACACATAAACTCAAAATTTAATTTAAAAATATGTACATACATACACACCTAACTTAATACCTATTACATATTATGTATTTCTCTTGAGTGAAATTTTTTTTTATTATTTACAAAAATTTGTAAATAATAAAAAATTATGTATAAATTTTGTTTTTTTGTTTATATACAAAATATATACATAAAAATACCTATAAAACATATGTATGTACATAAAACATTTTGATTCTACTCTAATTCAATTTTAAACGTTTCGCGTATTTTTTTAAAAAAAAACTTTTAATATATACATAAGAAGAACTCAAATAATAACAAATATAGGTATACCGGGTAACTTTTAAATAAGAACTTAAGAAAATATATAAAACAACAACAAATTATAAAGAAAAACCCCATAACCATATGATTTTTATTTTATATATATTATACATACCTACTTCATTCATTATATATAAATAAATACGTATATATTTTGTTTTGTTTTTGTTTTTCAAAATATATATACATATGTATGTAGATATATAAAAAAAAGTTTTTCCTAACTTGATTTCTTTTTTTATCCGAATTCAGTCAGTTCTTTACTGTCGGCCGTCGGTTCATATAAGATAAATTTAAATTCCTAAAGAATTTTAAAAGTAAATAAATTTTTTTTTTTAAACGGATTTATCTAGAATAAAAATACATAATAATAATTATATTTTAAAATTTATACTCAAATTTTTTTTTGTTGTTTTTTACAACATAAAAAAAAAAAATTAAAAATTTCCCCCATATTAAAGGAAAATTTTTCACATAAGTTTTTCACTTTAGTGTTTTATTCTTCTTACCATAATTTTTTTTTTCTTTCTTTCTTTTTAAATTTAGAAATTTTCCAATTTTAATTTATTATCATTAAAGTGTTTTATTTTTTTTTTTTGTAAAAATTATTAATTTAATAAAAAATACCAGAATAAAATTAAAATTATTTGTAAATTTATTTAATAAAGGAAGATTTTATAAAACAAATTCATACAGGATGGTTTACGTAACTGTACATGATGAAAAAGGAAATAAGGTAAAAAAAAAAAAAAATTTTGTAAAATTTCAAAAATCAAAATTTTGTAACTAAAAAAAAAACAATGAAAAACAAATACTCCCAAAAAAGGAAATAAATGAATCCTTTTTTTTTTCAAGTAATTAAATTTTTTATATTGTCATAAATGTCATAATAATTTAGCTGACATGGCAACATTGTTTTATATAATATATTAATTGAAAATTTGAATAATTCAAATAATAAATGAAAATTTCGAATTTATTCATTTCAAATGAAAAAAAAATTTAATAATAAAAAAAAAAAAAGTGTATTTTGTGTTCCTTTTTTTTTTTTTTTTATTACACAATAAAATATGAAACGGAGAGTTTAGGTGTTATATATGTATTATGTGTATATTATTTTAGTTTGAAAATTATATAAATATCTACAGATAGGTACAATATTATATTTTAAAAAGCTTTTCTAACCGAATTCTATTTCTATTTTGTTTTTATTTAAGTTGTTTTTTTATTATATGCATTTTTTTTTTTAAAAAAGAGACAATAAAATTTTCCTATAAATTTTCACAATATTATGTATGTAAATAATACGACATTTACACACCGACGCACATACAAGAATAATAATACATTAACAATTTGTGTACATATTTTATATAAAAAAGAAAAAAATAGTTTGAAAATAATGTGTGTGTCCTTCAGCAAGGGCACATCATTAGAAAAAAAAAAAAACAAAAAGAAAATTGTTTTTCATTTAATTGAAAAATTGGAAAATGTTTGAAAACATTATAAATTATATTTGGATGACATTTTTTTATTTTGCTCAGAATCATTGTTCTTTTTTTTTTGTTATTTGTTTGTCAGAAGATTGGTTTTATATTATTTTGTTAATTAACTGCTATATCTTTCTAAAGAAACTGAAGTTCTCAAACGTTTAAAACTATATATTATAACATTGTAAAAGTAAATATTTCACTTTAATATTTTACCCAGATTTAAGGTATACAATATTAAATGGAAATTCTTTAAATTTAAAGTTAAGATTAAAAATTAAATTCTAAAATCCCAATTGAATGTATGTGTATCCTACCGCCATACCGGTAAAAAAAAAGAAAAACAATAAAAATTCAAAGAAAATTTATGTATCTATTCTTAAAAAAATGGGAAAATTTTCAAGATGTTAACTATATATTGATGGTAATACAATTTTTTTAAAGGTCATGAACAATATCACGAATTTCCCATGTGTTTTGTTTTTAATTTTTTTTTTTTTTGATTTCTAAAATAAAAAAAGTAAATGATAAGGTAGAGGATCCAATTATCAGCCTCTTATCACTTTTTAGGATTTAAATCCTTGTAAATAATTTAATTTAAAGTAAATTGAGAAAATATGCAAAAGGAAAAACAATTTATATACCTACCTATTCATTTTGCTTACTAAACGACGGGATGTGGGTTCGATTCACGTACGGGTCATGAATTGTTTTAATTGAAAATAATTATTAAAAAAATAATTTTATTTTATAAATCCCCATGGTGACCAAATGTAATTTTAAAATATACAAATATGTAATATAAATAAAATAATTAATATTGTAATTATAAATATATAATAAGTTAATACTTAATTTAAAAAGCCCAAATGTCAAATAGAATGTTATTATATCAATTATCAGGCAATATTTACTATTGTCCTGGTACTAATTATAAATAAATAAATTAAAAAAATTTTTATGTAACAATTTTTATTTTACATTTTATTTAAACCGAATTAGGTCTTAAAAGTGAAGGTTGAATATAAAAGAGCAGTTTGTTTATAATTTTTATATTTTATCAGCTGAGGAGAGCTGAGTTAATGGGTTATCCACAAAATATATATGTATTTCAAACTCAACCGGCAATAAATTAATAAATTACAAACATTTGTTTACCTTGTTTAATGAAAAATTACAAAAAAAACCTAAATTTAATTAATTTGCCATATTATTTTGCAATTAATTGACTATTTTCTATACTTACATTCACAAATTCAACGAATAATCTTCGCTATTACCGTTTACATAAATAACGTTTTTTTTTTTAAATAAATTTGGATAAAAAATTTTGATTTAATATTTTACTATTAGATAGAAGACATAATTAGATATTTTTTTCGAACTCAATCCAATTTTAGGATTCAACTCAATTTTTTAGATGCATGTTTATAAAACCCATTAAACACTAAATTAGCCTATTTTGTAAAAAGAGGAACTGGGTAAAGGGTGGAATAGGCGCTTCTACCCTATATATACTTAATATTTGATTTAAATTATTAGTTTTCTTCTTAACTTTAACACATATACATATATGTATATTATATTTATTAACATTATATACATATTAGTAAAAAATTATCATTTAATTATTCTTGTAAACAAAAACTAAATATTTTAATATTAAAGCCGGTATATGCACACTAATAATATTATGTTGACTTTTAGCAAAATTATTATATTATTAAAAGTTTCTATTAGATAATTTTTTCTTTTTTTTTAATTTTTAAATATTTTCATTTAATGAATATAATTCACATAGTGTAAGATAAGTAGTTTAAATAAAGAATTGGTACGGTTTTTTTAAAACATAAAAGCAAAAATAATTTATTTTATTGTTGTTTTTATTATTATTTGTTTACAATAACATATAATTCATATCAATTATTGAAAAAAATTTTTGATTTATATGTAAATCTTTGATCTATTTTTACAACTCACAGATGATCTTAATAATTTTTTATATAAAGACATTTGTTAAATCAAAATTTATTTCGAATTGTTTGGGTTGTCCAACACTAATATTACCCACTGAGGAGAAGTCCAATAGTTTTTAATGGACAAAACACTCTAATTTGACTTTTTTTTAAGTTTTTTTAATTCACAAAAATATAGAATGCTTTTGTTGGTATATATATTATGTCTGAATATATTCGCTAATAAATAAAATTTATATTTCATTCACTGTTTTTGTAAAACTAAAAATTTTGAATATTAAACATATTCAATAACAATTTCACTTAAAGAATTAGTCATTAAAATTTGTAAGACAAACCTAACCAAATACTGAACACTTTTTTTTTTAAGGTTCATTTCTTTTAAGCCCCAATTTCATTAAATTAATTTTTTTTTTTTAAATCAATATTCTTTATGTAAACTTCCTATTATTTAGTAAGTTTACACAAACAATAGTTTTAATTTAAAATTAATTTTATTATCAAAAAATTTAATTAGCAGTACTATAAATAGTTAATATATAATTATTAATAAATAATAGGTAACTAAAAACTTTAATCTAACTAACCTATTTTTAATAAACAATTTAAGTTAACATTTTCATAATGTATATATGATTATTATTATTATCTTTGATAATTTTAGAATTAAAAATATTTAATTAATTTGTTTAAAAATAATAAACATTATAAAAACAATTTTTATTTATTTATTTTAAAATTAATAAATTAAAATAAAAGTTATTTTCTCAAATGGTATTTTATCATGTTAGAAAAAAAATAAATAGGTACCTACCTAAAAATTTAAGTTTAAATAAATAATGTATATTAGTTATTTTTATTATACTATAAAAATGAGGTAATAGACTTTGAATATCATTTTATACAAAAAAACGCTTAAGCGTGAAATTTTAAATATTTTAATTTTTTTTAATAAAAACATGTTTGCAATTCGCATCGGTTTTTATTAGAATTCCATTTCAGGTAGTAAAGATTTAAAAAAAAAGCAAATAGTTTCCAAAGATTTATCCAACTTTTGACTGTTTCCGATAATAGGCAAGTCCTACAATACCTCCTTGAATTAAAGTGTTAGAAGGTTATTATTATTGAATTGTATCAGACATTTAGCTTAATACAAGCTTCAGTTGTATGTTCATTTAGAGAACTATCAGTAACTGATTAAGTCATCATTTACAGGTGGTAGCAGTTTGGTTAGTTGGTTTACGTGGTTGGTGTTGCCAATCGTGACAGGACCTCAAATAGCACCGTTTTGCTACCACTACCGTGACCACAAAGCTTAAGTTAGGTCTATATTGGTTTTAATTTTAGATCCATTTCGTGGCATTCAGAAACCTTACCATTTCTGCAGGTTGCTTAGCTACCAGATCGCTAAGATCGTTAAATTCATGGCTATCCAGAGCCACTCTTCTGGCCCTGGCCACCGCTGGGCATTTACACATGAAGTGTATAATGGTCTCTTTCTCATTCTGTTCACCACAGCTCCGGCATGATGTGTTGAATGGGATACCTAATCTGATCGATTGTTCGACAATTGGCCAATGTCCCGTGATCACGCCTATTGTTCTTGCTATATCCCGGTTAGCAGGTTAATAAATGAGAAAAAAACATGTTAAGTTAAAATAAAAAAAATCTTAAAATGTTAAGCAATAAAACTACATGTGATACTTGTAATGTGAGAAAAAGAAAAAAAAATATAACAAAAACAAAAAAACATGCAGATTTTTAGATTTTAGACGACGCTAGCTACTTAATTTGTGCCAGACCACTATTAACGTTCATGCTCGTGTAAAGTCTGGCTTTTAGTGTTAGTTTGATAAAATTGAAATCGAAAAGCTCAGACAGTGAGTTGGTCTCTCAAAAAATTGATCATAAGATAATAAAAAGTACTTAAATATATTTTGACGTATTTATTATTATCTAAAGATATATAAATTATATAATATATATTTTTTCGCTTAAGATTCTATATTCTAAATTCTAATACATCTATTAAAATATTATTTATGTGGTTGATTCATTTTCAATATCAAATTATCATTTGAAAATTAAAATTAGGTATATCAAATATTTAATTTTTTTTTTGAATTATAACATTGTTTTGAGCTGATTTTATAGTGTCTGTTTGACTAGATTCAAATTAAATTATCATCTCAACTGTGACGACATTGACCGACACGCTATAATATCATATGTGCAAATTAAGCTTTTAATTCCAAAATAAAATATATAATATTTAATTTGTTCAATCTACATACGTTTGGTTAATTGTCTGTCTATACAATATGTGGTTGGAGTTACTGAAATTCGTTTATTTATTTAAATAAAAAACAAAATATTAAATTTTTTAGTTATAATATATGTATATATGAGTGATTCGACTGGATTTACTATAGGAAAAATAATTTATAAATTGAGATTGAAAAATTCCAATTAAAAAATGAGTAGTTGAAATGATTCATTATTAGAAGTATTAATTTAAAAATAAACTTTAATTACTTAAATATTAGTTTTATATTCGGTGAAGTTTTTTTTATCTCGAACATATAAATAATTACTAAATAAATAAATAATTTTTTAAAAATTTAATTCTTTGGAAAAATAAACACTATTTATTTAATCAATCTGTGCATTTTAATATTAATGTGCACGTACGTATACTTATTGTAAAAATATGAGCTTAATAGCATTTAATAATTTTAAATTTAATTATGATATAGATAAATCTTGAGATAAGTCTTGAGATAAGTCAAAGTGACCTTTTCCCATTTTATAGAAGTGCCTTCTTGGTTATAAGTTCCGTTATTGTACTTATAAATTGATTATTAAAAATTTGTACTTAACCCTTAATATATATAATTGTAACTTGATTTTTAGTACATATATATTTGATATATGTAGGCAATGTAGGTTACATACTTGAAGCTGCTTTAAGTGTAGTTTAAGGCCTTTAGGAAAGGTTTTTTTTTAACTTGAATATTATATTGGTATCTTCCATATATATTATGCATTTCAAATTTCAACGTATGTGTATAATTTCGACTTCATCATGAAGATGAATAGAAGAGTTACCAGGTAGATTAAAACTTTAAATTAAATTAAAACAAAAGGTTAATATCATGTTCACACTACGTAAAAAACCTACTAAATAGCCTAGTTTTAAAATCAACCGTTCAGACTATCGTTATGCATGAACCTAGTTCTAGTAGTAGTACTGTTTAACGTTTCCATAACAGCAATATTTTTTAGAGTAAATAAACAAAATTGACTGTAAATAAAATAAATTAATAATGAACAAGGGTTTCCCCTTTTTTTTTTAATTATAATTTTGATGAAATTTTATTTAATAATAAATAAAATTTTTCTTTTAAAATTCAAAAAAAAAAAAAGGCTATTTATTTATTTTCAAAAATAAACAACAATGACAATTTACAACAAAATCACGTAGGGATGTAAAAAAATTCAAACATTAATCGAATATATCAAAAAAAATTATTCAAAAACCTAGTTATAAATAACCCTTAAACTTAACTAGGACTTTCAAAATCCTGGTTCATTTTGACAGCAGTTTTAATTATGAAAAACCTTGTTACAAACCACGCACGAACCTGGTTCTAGTTCATAGTTTGAACAGGGTATTAGCTTAAAATTTTAAAATGCTTTACTACGTGTATATAAAACAAAATTATATAATAACTGAGTTTTTTTAATTTTGCAAATAATTCCCCCTCCAATTAGATATAAAGAGTCTTAATAATTCATATTTCATATCGTCTGAGTAAACAAAAAAAAAAACCATTCATAAAATATTTAATTTCACGTGAAAAAACATGCGATAAAAATAAACAAAAACTTTCTTAGTATTTTATTTTTGTTTTAATTATTTCAAATTGTATATTTAATACCGCGTTTTAAAACTTTAAAATATATATTTTGTATATGATTAATTTAATTTATTTCAATGGTATTTGTTTTTAATTTGAAAAGCTAGGTAAATAAAAATTGAAACAATTTTGTATTAAGAAATTAAAATCAAATAAATATGTAAATAATACCAAGTATGTATATAGTAATTTACTTTGGTTTTTGTAGAAATTATATATTTTGCCGGCGTTTTTAACCCTTTAACATTCTAACAAAACCTGTGTTCTTTCTCAATAAGATGTAAATTGCTTGATATGTTTACTACACACTTACCAAATGTACGGTAACATTCAACCATTGTATGCATCTGTTCATTATACTCTTACAATTTTCAAAATTACTTTACTGACCTTGTTATATTCAGAAATAAATAGGAGGGCTGAAAAGATTCGTTTTTTTTTATTATAAATCTAGTTTTAAAACTACCTTTCCTTTTCATAATAAGGAATGACACAGATTTCAATCATATTCTCGCAAAATAAACTTTATTGTGAATATGTACTTGTAAGAGTTTTGTTCTCTAATGTAACCGACACATAAGATATACGGTTTTGATGTAATCAAGGTACATAAGATTTTGAAATTTTGAGAGACTAAAATTTTTTGAGAAAAACCTTTTATAGTTCAAATATATAATTAAACATAACCATATGTTAAAATCTTTAAACACGATAAGTTGTCTAACACAATTTCATTTAAAATAAAAATTAATTTAATCTGTACTTACCATAGGATACTTTATCATATAAAAATCAAATTTCATTAGATGGATTTTGTTAAGTATTTTTAGGATTTACTTTTGATCCAATTAGACTAACGTTTAAATTACACATAAGTGAAATTAAAGATAAAACTAATAATTTCATTAAGAGTACTATATCCGTTAAAAAATAGATCCATCACCTTTATCTATTGGTCATAAAATAACTAGATGCTATAAAAACAATTATTCAACCCAATACTTTTGTATGAATCTCCAATGTTGGGTACTTGATGTTTTTAGGGCACATTACAAAATTGCAAGTTATGCAAAATAAAATACTAAAACTAAGGCTAAATTTACTTTGTCACTATTCTACTCGCATACTTCATGATAAGGTGTGCATGGACACATATTAGAACATTCTATAATAGACTTTTATTTAATATCATAGTTTTAAAGGCATAAATATTAGGCTGATTATATATACATATATAAATATATATATAATAGGCTTTGCAATGTCGCTCGATACACGTAGGGCTCGACTGCTAATACATAATAACTTAGTGAAAAATTCTTTTGAAAATTAAATTTATATTTAGTATAATATAAACCTTTAAATAATCTTCATACATTTCAAGTTTCTAAAATCGAATAATTAAAATAAAAGTAAAATTTTTTTACTGGTAGAAGAAACCCAGGATTATAAGGGGTTAAGGGATTTTTTTAATTTCAAATAATATTTACTTACAATGTAAATGTTTTTATTAGTAAAACAATAATAATTAACAAATACTAATAAAATTAATTTAAATAAAAAGTACTGATCATATTTTTTATTTAGACAATTTATTTGTTAGCAAATTCTTAACTGTTAATTTTTATACCCGTGTTCAGCTATTTTGCTCCACGGATTCGAGTAGCTGCCATACAACTTCTTTCTTTGTATGAAAATAACTCAATACATGCTAAAGCTGGATATTTGAAATTTTGGTCTTATGCAGTGGGTTCGAGTAATTGCCGTACAACTTCATATTTTTATGAGCATTACACTATAAATTAGATGTCTGAAATATTGTTAATTGTAGTTACCTTAATGGCCAACGTCTTAATATAATATAGTCGGTGTAGTGAAAGAGGTTTGAAGAGCTGTCTTTCAACTTTTATTTTCTTTTGTTCATAACTGAAAGCCTAATAAATTGTGTATTCAAATTTCTCCAAATCTATATTACGGCTATACAGGTATCTCCCAGAGTTGACACAGTCTACTCAGTTTTTCTTTTAGTTTTTAACATTTCTACAAAGTTTTTATTTGCAAGACAAATCCAACGCTTGATGAGCCAAAATAATTTTCGTAAATAAAATCTTTAGATAATTTTTTTTAATTATTTTTTATTATTTCTCTTATTATTTATTTAATTTTAATATATAAGGTGCCTTAAAATTTTTAAAGGTTGTTCAGCTCCATAAAATGAATTTTGTTCGTACTTGATTAATAGAATTCGAATTTCGAACGTGTACTCAAGTTTAAATAATATTTTAACCGAAAATAATGTTTTTAAAATTCTAGTTTTAAATTATCTTGGACGGGGTTCTGAGAAAAATTACAGGAGAGCACGGACCATATATGCTTACAGCCCAACCAGAACAGTTCTTTATGTTCTATATCAGTGTATAATATTAGAATTTGTGAAACTAACAACGTTAGGCGGGATATACTGAGAAATAGCTATGAACCTTCCTCATTTATAAGAAAAATGTTATGTTACGTTATGTATATATACAATTTTATAATTTTTTACATTTTTTACATATAATGTTAATGTATAAATGTTTTTATATTTTATTATTTAAGAATTTATTTAATGACAACTAAGTGTATCAAATTTTAATTTTTAATCGATGCTAAATAATTTTGTTTTTTTTTTAATCGAAACCCTTTAAATTATCAAAATTTATTTTTCGTTATATAAATAATTAATGTTAATTAGTAATTATAAATATATAATTTATTACTAATTATTATTTAAAAAAATTACTTATTTTTATAGAAACTTTTGTATTTTTCTGACTTACGGATTAAGTGATGTTAAAATTTAGAATTAGTAACAATATTGAAAAAAAAAACCAATATTTATTTAATTTGTCCACATAAAGAATTAATATCAAGTGAAATATATGAGCACATTATTATGGGAGCTCTATTACTTATTCTATTTTAAATTAAAAATGTAATTGTGTCTAGAATCTAGATTGAATGGATTTTTTTTTTTTTAAGTGAAGAAGCTCCGCTCCTTCACCTCACTATTATTTGAAATCAGGTTTTAAAAATTACAAGTAACTGTATATATATTTCTTTATTTTATAAAAATAATTTAAGTAATCGATAAAACTAAATTCTATTGAATTTCCTTGGTTGCCGTTGTTGTTTACTGCAAAGTTGTTGTGTGAACTGAGAAAACAAGAATTCTATACTATTTCAAATAAATGGTATCTTATAACTTATAGTTATAAGTTATGACAAAATTATAAAATTTTTTCCCTTTTTATTAATTTAATTAGTAACTAATTTATTATCTCTCTACTGAAACGGAAACTTTTTTTTATTAAACCAAGTTAACCTTCGTTTTTTATTTTTAAGACAAAAATAAAAACATTATTGACATAACATTATTATTTTATGGGAAACCTTAGGGTGAAGTACTTACTTAGTGATGTGAAATGAAAAGAAAACCCGGATTTTTTATTTATATTGACACAACATTTAAATTGAATTTTTAAAAATCATATTTAGATAACAATAATACTAATTTATATTTATTTTGTTTCATATACATATATTATAAATAGTAAACTTGAAAATAGATTTGATTCGTATAAATAAACACATATAAGTCGGTATTTCAATTCTTAAGAGAAACTAATATTACACAATCTTTTGCAATAAAAATTTATTTTAAATATTTAAAGAAAAACATTTAGTATTGAACTTTATCGAATTTGCACCTAAACCCAATTATCTAATTATTTATTCTGTCTCTAAATCTCTATAACCTATATATTAAAACATTTACGTAAAATAAATTCAATTTATATTGTATATGCATACTGAATTCCTACTCTTTACAAAATTTTAATCTATTTTTGGAATACATATATTATGCACATATTATATAGAACCTTTATATACTGAAGTATAACAATATATAGAAGTATAGAACATTTATAGACGTAAATTCATACAAACAACATTATTTTATAATAAATTTTTAAAGCTTATATATTACATATGCATAATATAAAATAAATAAAACGTATAAACATTTATATTTACATTTATAATTTTTTATATTATGTACCTACATAAGTGCAAATGCAACTAAAAATAAAACTAAAAAAATGCAACAAAAAAATAATACATATTACACAATACTTATGAGTTATAATAATTATCAACTTTTTCTTTATTTATATAATATTTTATTCTTACATACTAGAATCTGATGTTTTAATGTCATATAATTATATACCTACATATTTATTTATAAACTAAAATTACTGATAATTGATAAATACTTAGTTGAGGTTGCATTTTTCTAACATAGATTAATTTTATATCATTTTAATTAATTTATTAAAATACAAAATGATTTTATTTAAATCTGTTGCATTAAATACATAATCCAATAATAATTTTTTAATTCAATGGTAAAATATGAAAATTAATTATTTTAATTTTTTTTTACATTTTAATTGAAGATTTACAAATAAAACAAAAAAAAATTTATTATTTTTAATCAAAATTTGACAAAATAATTATAAAAAAAAAAATAAAATAATAAAATAAATTTTTCATTTGTTTTTAATTTTTTTTTTTTGTTGTTATATTTTTGTAGATGAGCCAAGTTCCCCAAATGAAGGCTAACGAAGCTGTTAATCAATTAGAACATATGTGCCGCTTGGATTTCGATTCTGCGGTACCACATGTTCGTTTATCCGGTATTATTTGTACAATTGGACCGGCATCCGTTGATGTTGGTATGCTTGAGAAAATGATGGCAACTGGCATGAATATTGCACGTTTAAATTTTTCACATGGTTCATATGAATATCATGGCAATACCATTAAAAATATTCGTGAAGCAGTAAAGAATTATTCAGCTAAATTGGGTATTCAATATCCATTAGCAATTGCATTAGATACTAAAGGACCAGAAATTCGTACTGGTTTAATTGATGGTAGCGGTTCAGCTGAAATTGAATTGAAAAAAAATGATACCATTAAATTGACAACAAATAAAGATTTTTATGAAAAAGGCAGCAAAGATTTAATTTATGTTGATTATGTTAATATTGTTAATGTTGTTGCACCAGGAAATCGTGTATTCGTTGATGATGGTTTAATTTCATTGATTGTTAAAGAAGTGCAAGGTGATACCTTAGTATGTACAATTGAAAATGGTGGTATGTTAGGTTCACGTAAAGGTGTTAATTTACCTGGTGTACCAGTTGATTTACCAGCTGTATCAGAAAAAGATAAAAGTGATTTGAAATTTGGTGTTGAACAAGGTAAAATAATTTTAAAATTTTGATATTTTTAATAATCAATATAATAAAAAAATCATTATGCATAAATTTTTTAGGTGTTGATATGATTTTCGCATCATTCATTCGTAATGCTAACGCTTTACATGAAATTCGTCAAGTATTAGGTGATGCTGGCAAAAACATTAAAGTCATTTCAAAAGTTGAAAATCAACAAGGTATGCACAATTTAGACGAAATTATTGCTTCCTCTGATGGTGTTATGGTTGCCCGTGGTGATTTGGGTATTGAAATTCCACCAGAAAAAGTATTCCTTGCTCAAAAAGCAATCATTTCCCGTTGCAACAAAGCTGGAAAACCAGTTATCTGTGCTACACAAATGTTAGAATCTATGATCAAAAAACCAAGGCCAACACGTGCTGAAATTTCTGATGTAGCTAATGCTATTTTAGATGGTGCTGATTGTGTTATGTTATCTGGTGAAACAGCTAAAGGTGAATACCCATTAGAATGTGTATTAACAATGGCCAAAACATGCAAAGAAGCTGAAGCTGCATTATGGCATAAGAGTTTATTCGGTGATTTAGTAGCATTAAACCCAGTTTCATTAGATGCTGCACATTCAGTTGCAATTGCTTCTGTTGAAGCTGCCGCTAAGAGTCAAGCTGCTGCCGTTGTTGTCATTACAACAAGTGGACGTTCAGCACATTTAGTATCAAAATATAGACCCCGTTGTCCAATTATTGCTGTTACTCGTTATCCTCAAACAGCTAGACAAGCCCATTTATACAGAGGCATTGTACCAGTTATTTATACAGGTAAATAATACAAAGATTTTTTTGAAATAAATTAAATTAATCAATATATTTCTTTTGTTTTTAATTTTAGAAGGCCAATTATCCGACTGGCTTAAAGATGTCGATGCTCGTGTCAAATATGGTTTACAAGTCGGCAAAAATAATGGTTTTATTAATACTGGAGATAATGTTGTCGTTGTAACTGGATGGAAACAAGGATCTGGTTTCACCAATACAATGAGAATTCTGTATGCATTTTTTCCTTCAGATTTAAATGATTGCTAGAAAAAAATAATTAGTGAATGAAATGTTATGTCAAAGAAAAATTTTTAAGAACTAATTTGGAAATGAAATTTATGAATATCAGAAATATTAATGAATTGAAGAAATTGAAGATTAATTTAGTATTGCGTGAATCTGTTTTAATTTAATTAGCTTTAATTTAAATAAAATTGCTTAATTATATGATTTGAACCATTTTTTAATGTATATAATAATATAATTCTTTTTCTGAATGATTTTTTTCTAATCCAATCACAATTAAAAATGTTCATCAAGAGGATTTTAGTTAAAGTTAAATATTTAATATCGGCAATAAAATTAAAAATGGTTTTAACAATAATATAAAATAAATTATTAGAAGTATAATAAAGAATACATATATAGCGAAAATATGGCTAAATTATTCTAAAAATTCCTTGAAAAATTTAGTATTATTTTTTGAACATAAGTCTTTATTAAGAAATGTATATCTATTGGAAAATTGTATTTCATAAATACATGTTTTATTTTTTAATGCATCTTGTAATGTTTGCACCGCGGAATTTTTAGGAATGAAAATTAGATTTTTGTATGGCAATGCAAAATATTTCAAATTTTTTTTGCAAATCATTATAAAACCTTAAAAATTTATAAATTAGAAAATGGTTCAATTTCAACTGAAATAAGCTTCTAGAATAAATAAATTTTATTAAATTAACTTTTTTTTTAATAATTTCTTTTTCTTTCTTTACAGTGCTGTTGAATAAATTCTTTTTTAAAAGAGTTGTATCTATTTTGGATGCGTTGTTCTATCCAAAACCAATTAATTCTACACAACAGAAGAAAACAATTTAAAGTTTTAATTATCCTTAAAATCAGTGTTATATATATATATTTTTTTTTTAGTTTAGTATTTAAATCAAATTAATTTTCTTTTTGTGAACAAATTATTATATTGTATATAATTTGATTTGAAATTAATAATTTTAATAATATTGATTATTATTAAAAAAAAAAAAATCTCTCTTATTTATAAAATTTAATTAAAAAAATATATTATATATATAAAAAAAAAAATATCACATCAAAACAAAACTTGTATTCTTAATTAAGACCTAAGAGAAAATGAAAAGCAAAACAAATAAAATCTTACAATTTAAAAATGAAAAATTTACATACTATAAAAATCACATTATTTAATAATTGTTACATGTTTCAAAAGATAAACTAAAATATTTTAAATTTCGTTGATATTAGATATACGAATAAAGGTTAAAAATTAAAATTATGTATTGTAAATTAAGGAAAAACATAAATATAAAAAAAGAACTAACAATAAAATTATGTCATCAATGGAAAATTTTGTGTCTTTTTATTTCATAGCAAAGTTAATCTGTAAATTGTGAACGAAATTCTAGATTGCTACTCAGAAATAATAATTTTTTTAGTACATATTACAGAACTTGGAATTACATAGACAAATATAGAAATAGTTTTGCCAATTTGTTAAGCCTCTAAATTTAAATAGAAAATTAAAATACTGTCGTGCAACACAAGGTATAGGATCATAAAATGTGAACATAGGTATTCAATTATACAACGATCAACCTTCCAAAGTTAAAGCTTCATGTGCTCAAAAATTTAGAAAAGCACAGTAAAAAACAAACGACACCAATATTATAATATTACACCAATTAAACTAATCATTGAGCAAACCTAAAATTTTTGTATTTTATTTGAGTTACATTTTTTGCATCTTGCATCATTTCAACGTATGTAAAAAGTACATACACATTTAATATACTCTATAAGAGCCTAGTGCTCTTTTTTGATAAAATCAAAATAAAATAAATTAATAGCTTAAAAGATAGTTTAAAACCGAGGAAAGCTTTTACATCAATAACTTTAGATTTAGGAAGTAATTTCTAAATTCTGAGTGACCTACATACATATTCAACTTGAACTATATTAGAAAAACTTATTATATATTTTCCAAATTCTAAACTTATTGCACTAAATATGTTGCTTTATGTAAATACGTCCATATTATTTTTTACTATTTCTTACTTTAATACCTCAGTAACCAAATAAATACCTTTTAAGCAAAATTCAAAATCAATTATTTTGAAATGAATTCAGACCAACCATATCAATTCAATCCAATCTCTCAAAACAAAATCCCAACAAAAAATAATTCTTTTAATCTTTTTTTATTAAAGAAAAATAAATTTTTATGTCAGAAGTGGGATTCGAACCCACGCCCACAAGAGTGGACTGCGACCTGAACGCAGCGCCTTAGACCACTCGGCCATCCTGACTTGTTTGAGCAAGTGTCAAATAACACATTTGTATTGAGTATAAAAAATTTATTTTAATTAAAATTAAATTTAGAAAATAAAAATAGAATATTCAAGAAATTTCTTTATTTTGTATAAAAATAAAAATAATTAAATCATAAATTTAATGAATTAAATTTGAATATAAAAAAATCGATTTCAACTAAAAATTTATTTTTAGTACAAATAAGAAAAACAAAATAAATGTTGCACAGAAACATTTTCATAAATAAATACGGTCATACTTATTGGGAAAAGTTATTTGTACTAAATTTAAAACTTTGTACAATTGTACTGTCTCTACCCGTATAACTTTCAAATACAATGTACCTATATATTCATAATATTCTTAGTTTATTATTCTAAATAAAAATAATTATAATAATTGATCAATATATTATAGTACATAAATATATTGTAGGTATCAGACAATTGCATGAACTATCATAATAAACTGATAAGCCATTATTAACAAGGGTTAGTGTGTAAGTAAAATGATGCTTCTCCTTAAAATAACTAAAAATTAAAAGTAATACATACTACCTTCTATTGGTAATTAAATGTGTTAAACAATTATACTATATGTTAAAAAAAAAAAGCATTAAAAACCAATGTTACACGACCACCACTAAGCCAAGCAATGCAAACATGCAAATTAAATTACAAATGCTAGATCAATCGATAGTCATACAATCTCCGAGAGGATAGCTGCTCATGCTCGCGTAAACTCTGGCTCTCAATGTTAATTTTTTAACGTTTACCTATGTATATGGGTGTTTAAATTTATAATTTTAGGGAAAATGTACATAAATACATATAGGTATGTTATGTACTAATAAAATGATAAGATCAGAACATCGGGAGTCATGAAAATTTAAAAAAACTGTATGTTAAGTATATGTGACGAATGTACATATAGAATTTTACTTACAAAAATTGTTCATTTTATAGAAGGATTATCTTCAGTACTTTTGATACTAATAATCTGATTTTAAAATTTTATGTTCGAATTCTTTCTTATGTTAATTATAATCGTTAAAAAATGGATTTAGTTAATTATATATATGTATGTAAACAGTAAATGTATCTATAAATACATGCTATGTACTTCTTCATATTAAAAAATATTTTTTTTTGATAACCCTTAAATAAATTTTGATAAACTGATACGTGATACTATACCTATGTATATTTCAAAATATTTATTCATGGTATCTGTGTAGTGTTGTACATAAATATATACGTATAGTTTTGTACCTATGATTAATTTGAATTTCTGTACATTCATACATATGGCATTAGAAAATTATATTTAATTGAGAATCAGCTTTCCATTCCGCCCTTCGAAAATTCCTTCAGTACACAGTATAGATTTTACGTTAGAAATATGTATATAATCTGCTATTTAATAAAGACACAAGTTGATAAATTTTTAATTAAAAAATAACATGTTCAATACGCCTCTAAATTAAAAATAAATAATTATAGATTTTTTTCTAAAACAAGCATCTTTACTTATTGATTGATAAATTCCTTTTCACTTATTATGTGCGTTAACCATATTTTCAATCTTTTGTAAAACGCATTAAATCCATTTTCGCCTATTTGAAAAGAAAACTGCACATATGTTTTTTTTTTTCATATAAATTAAAATCTTTTTAATTTTTATATAAAATAAGTCTAAAACAAGATGTTTAGAACAATTTTATTTTTTATAAATACAGTTTGATTTCTTTTATAACTTAAAATTGAATGCCAATTAGTCTAAAAATAACAAATAGATACATTAAATTTAATAACATAATATAATGAAATATAAATTATTAATTATAATATATTAATATACATATTTTAATTTGGGTATAAAATGTCTATATATTTTTATTTATTATATATTCAATATGTTAGAATTTGATATTCCTATTTGCGGTAAATTAATTTAAAGAATTTTTAAAATTTTTCATTTTTTGTAACATTTTCCAGATGTATAGCTATTGAATGTGTTGTAAGATTTGGCTCTGAATTAAACAATGCTTTATTACTTGTTGTAGATAAATTATCATCTGAATAACTGCCAACTGAACGTGAAATTCTTTGATCATTACATAAAATATTAGATGATGGGCTATTCATAATATAATCAACAGCATCAATCGATTTACCGGCAATTCCTGATGGTATTGGAACTAAATTTAAATCCGTTGCAGATGTTGAAACTGAACTTTTTGAACCATAAATATTTTCATTATTTTCATCAAAATTAGGTAATTGTAATAAAAAATTACCCATTACACTTGGTCCATTTAATAAATTTAATAGATTTTCTAAAGTTGCACGTAAATCACATTGATCAATGCCATTACTTTGATAATTTAATTGAGCTATATTTTGATTTAGTAAAAAAATAGCATATAAAACTGGTTTTGGAGGAGGATACGTTCTTGTATATAAAGGGAATTCTCTTGAAGTATTTGGTATATCTCTATTATCAAAAATTTTTGATCTGGAACCTTCGCATTTTATTGGATTACGTAACGATATATTTAAAACAATCGAACACATCTGCACAACGTGAGCAACATAACCAAGAGCTGAACTTAATGAAATAGGAACTACAACAAATACCGAATCTTGAGAATGTCCACTTTCACTCAATTCATCTGCATTTGGCAAGTAAATTTTACATATTGTATATTTATTTGATGTTTTCTTTTCTATTTGAAAAATTTCTTTTAATTCGCCACAGAACTGTGCTTTTACTTGACGTAACATTGCCTGTATTTTCATTAAATTTTCTTTTTTATCAATAATCTCAATATTTTCCATTTGTAAATGTTCTTTTTCTTTATTTAGTGCATGATAACGGGACATTAACCATGAACCTGTTTCCACATTATTATCAGAAATATCATTTAATTTTTTTTCTAAATGCTTACAATTGTTCGTTAAGCGTTCTTTTTCTTCCTTTAAAATTCGTAAGCGCAATTTGGCATTTTCTATTTGTTTTTTAAGTCCCTGTGCTTTCAATATATTTTCAGGTTTTATTTCAGCCTCTTGAAACAGTAGTCGATTCAAAGTTTTTCCCATTGTTTGCTCATTTTTGGATTTGTTATAGTTATGATAAATTGCTCCTGGTTTGATATTAGATATTAAATTCATATTAATACACTGCACGCTTCTTAAGCAGATATATTCACTAATTTCATTTATGTCTTTTAGATGATGCTTTGATTTTCGTTGTTTTTTCTGTATTTCTAATAATTTATCTAAACCATAGCTAGTATGAATTTCATTTGTATGAACGTTATATGAGTAATACCGTGTTTTTAATATTTTTAAAGTTTCATCAATGTCCAATTGCAGATTATTTGATTTTTCATTGCTGACTCCAATATTTTCTGTTGACAAACTATGTCCTCTTTTATTCGCTAAAGTAATAGTACTTTGTAAATTATATGTACCGAAACTACTACTTAAATTAGATGATAGTATGCTATTTATATTTTCGTTTGAATTTCTAATATCACAGTTTTTATTTAAAATTGAATCGTTGCTATTGCATTTAGATTCATTTTTAAAACTATTTTTATTCCCTAAAAAGTTAGATGTAGAATTATAATCAACATGTTCTTTTAACAATTTACTTGTATTATTTATATTGATATTATCTTTTGTATTCGCTATTGTAAAAATTATTCTATTTGATGAAGTAAAATAACTATCATGAATTTGAAATATTAATGTATTTGGTTTATATTTTATACCAGATTGTTTCGATATTAAAACAAGACCAGAAAAATTAATTCCCCAAGTAAAAAGTATTTGATCATGTTGCTTTTCTATTAATTCATTGGTTTTATCAACAGTATTAGAGCTTAAATTATTTATTTTATTAATTTTTTGCCAAACTTTAATACATATACTACGATACGGTCTTTTATTTATTAAATCGCAATCAATTTCAGGCCAATCAGCATTACCATTTCCAAGAACTGTTACTAATTCACTGATATAAATTGGATCATCATTCAAGGAATGATGTAATGTATAATATATTTTACATTGATTTTTTGATTCATTTTTATTGAATTCAATATTTTTTCCAATAATTTTTATCACATTTCTTAATCGTAGCTGTTGAGTTAACAAAGGCATCCAATCACGACAATGAGGACGAGTGAACATAATACTTATATTAATAAAATAGTTCCCTTTTATATGAACATTAAAGTTATTTATTATATAAAACTAAAAGTTAATTAATTTTTGCAAATTTTTAAGATTTGCATAATAGATTGTTAAATAGTACAACTTGGATAAAACCAAAATATCACTTCCAAATATTTTTTTCATTGAAATGTCACTTCAATCGAATTGTCAAACTAAAATTGTCAACAAATGTTCTAAAATCAAATTAATAAAATACTGGTAAGGAAGGTTACTGGAAATAATGCAGTTTTATTGAAATTTATGATAGGTATACATTTCAGCAGAATGGCAGCATTCTTAAATTTTAACCCTTTAAAGTCAGATAGACGAAGTAGGTATATTAAAAAATAACATGATTTATGAAATTTAATTTATATTTAATTCTACAACATATTAAATTACAGAGAAACTTAATAAACCAAAGGTTGAGTTTAAGTTGTAATAAAACTTATGAGTGAATTAAATTTTGAATTGACGCTCGTTATTTTTTTTCCATCTTACGTTTCCTAATAAAAGAATAAAAAAAAGTTGAAATCAAGTCAAGACAGCAAAATTTTTTTTTATCGTAGTAATCCTTGATACTGTTTAAATTTCAAGATTCAAAATTTTAAAAATTTGGTTTTTAAATCGGTATAACATTTGTATAGAATAAGATCATAATAATATTTAAAATAAAATTTGATAAATTTTATATTGAATAATTACGTATATTAATTTATCAAGTAATTTGTTATTACCGCCAATACATAATTAATAAATAAAAAAACCAAGAAGAAATTCACATCTAACATTTTAAAAGAATAACAATGCAAGATAAAAAATCTCCAAAGAAAAATCTTAGACCTGTGATTTTACCTGTAGCTATGGATATATGTCCATCTAAAGTAGATTGTAGTTTTGCTTCTACTAGAATTATATTACCAAAATTTGTACCGGTTAAAATACCTATATTTAAGTTTGAAGGGAAGTTAACACCTGAATATTCCAGAAAAATTACGGCATTTTTAACTGGGTGTTTATTTAGTGAATCTATCCCAAGTGAAAATGAGGCAGATCTACGATATGTTTCAATGTATCTATCATTAGGTGTATTTATAAATGAACAATTTACATTGAGAATTCCTACCTCATTAGAATCATATAATATGGTGTGTGAAAATTTTGATTTGAATGAAAAATCGTTGGATTCTTTATTAGCAATTAATTCAGAATATCAAAAACTTTATGAAAAGTTCTGTTTAGATAAAAATAAAAAATCATATGCCGTTACAATTATATTTGTCAGTTTAGCATTCATTTTTATGGGCAGAAAGATAAGTGTTCAAACTAATGAAAATTATTTTTACAGTCGATATAATGCTATTGGTTCTGAAACAGAAAATCCAGGAGTATCCGAAATATTAAAAAGAGCTGGTCTTAGGCCGGTAAATACCTATTGTGAAAGAGCTTATACTACTATATCAGGTTTATTTCGAGTAAGAAAATCACTATTTTTGAACATTGTTACAGCTGCTACAAACAAATCAAGTATGTGGACCGAGCCTCTTAAAATAGTATTGAAATATTTAGCTTTTTCTGAGATGAGTCATATTGAATTGATAAATAAATATCTGTTAGACCAGAATCCTGAACTTTTGACTATTAAATGTTTATCATATTACAGAAAATATTTGTTAAAGGCATTAGAATACATTTCAAGTATTGATGAGAATGAAAGACCTTTCATCAAATTATTATATAATACGGAACAAACACGGTTTTTAAATCGAAATTTATTCGATAGTTTAATAGTTGCAGCCAGAACAGTTGAGGCATTCGGTCAAAAAAAATCATTTGAGTACTATACCGGTGAATTAAATCCTAAATATGCTCATCAATTGATAGATATTATAAATTCCTATTTATTTTCCAAGCAAATCGAGGACATTAAGTTATAAGTCAACAGCAATAACTGAAAATACTTAAGCTGAATCAATTAGCAATCTTTCAAGACCATAAGCTTATAAAGAGTTAACAAATACAGCTAAGGATTAAGAAAAATAAGGAAAACTTCTTAAATTAAACAATTACTAATACATACATATTTAGTTTTATTTTACGTATTAATTAAAAAATTATAATTTAACAAACTTTTTTCATAACTTGATAAAAATATACATTATGTATAACAAATCAAAAAACAATTTTACAAAACATAAAATACATACAATATTCATTACATGATTAATTTAAAAAAAATATATATTTCTGCGTAGTCTACTTTTTTTTATTTTTATGTAAAACTCAGTCATTTTTCTTTTTAGTTTTCTTGTTCATTTTCTTCTAAATTCAAATTCAGTGGATCAATATTTGGTAAACCTTCTTTGGATCCTTTTTTTTCTTTAAAAAGCGTTAGTTCAACATCTTTCCTTGCTCCTAATATTCTATGTGAATTTTGCATAAATCCTGTGTCTGGTATTTCATATCGTGTATTATTTTTTAATACTGGATAAGGTGCGGCAAGATTTTCAGAAGAATCATTATTCTTTATTTTAGGGGGAGATTTAAAGTCAATCGCATTACCATCTTCACCAACTTGTATTTCATATGGATGTTTCTTATTTGATTCTAGTATTTTAACAAATTCCGCTTTTGATATAGCATCAGAAACAATTAAATTTGGTTTGCTCTGACTTGCTAAATTAGTAGTATTTAAAGTTTTATCTTTATTAGAATTGTTAACGTCTACATAAACAAAAGGAGATGTTAGTTTAGGTGGACGTTGAATATTTGTATTAATCATAGTATTTCCTAAAGAAATTTTGTCCATTTTCAATTGGTTTTCATTTGCTTCAAAAGCAGCGTCAACAGGCAATGGTATATTTGAGACTTTATCAACAGCAAAATTGATTTCAAGAAAGGCACATAGTTCGCCGATTCCATCGATAACTTGACATAAATCGTCTGGGCAATTATTAGAATATTTTTGAAGGGTTTCTAAATATTTTCCTAGTTTAATACGACTTACAGTAATAACAGTATGAGCGTTTTGTAATTGCAATCGTAAATAGTCTGGACTCTAAAAAATATATACAATACATACATTTTTAATTTTAAGGAATATTATCAACATACTTGTTCAGAATATCCATCTAATATCACATTTTCATCAGCACTTTGATAAGCTCTTGATAATTGTTCTATTTTGGCTAAATTAACTACATTTGCATATTGTAGTTCTTTAATTGTGGACTGAATATTTTGTTTTTGTTCTGTTAAATTTTCTAACCCATTGGCGTTACTCTTCATATCATTATTTCGTTTCAATGTTAGCGAAGAAGAACGATTTCTTTGTGATATTTCGGAATCAAATTTTATATCATCTTCTTTAGATGCGGATCTTAGTGGTTTTTGATGTTTTTTCGGCAGTGTATTTATTTTAAGTTGTCGATAAAAATGCGGTTTTCCGCCAATTTTAGTATTTTCATGTTCCACTGTTACATAAATAAAAGCATTGTGTGGTCTTTCAAATCTCTGTTGAAATGAAAAGCTGTATTTATGAAGAAAAAATAAAATGTTAAAAATCTTACGTTTGGTGAATGCATATGTAATGCATGACGTAAAATCAGTCCAATATCAACATTAGTTGGATATTTCATTAAATATGTTAGACAAGATGTGTAATCATTTAAAAGTACTAAAATGTTTTGTAATTTTAATAATTATTAAAAAAAAAAAAAATGAAAAGCACATACATTTATCTCTTATTCTAATTAGCATTGCAACTAAAATATAATTTGGGAGTTGAAAATTATCACTTTCTGCAAAAATAGCATCCCATAACATTAAAAGATCGAGTAATGGAAACTCTCGTCCAAAAAGAAGACGTAACCAGCGACTAAAATTATGAAAAAATAAATACATAATTTATATTATTTTTTACTAAAAAATTATATTTGCTTACATCCCAAAAATATGTAAAGGGATTTCTAGTTTTTGCAAATGATTATGCAAATGTTGATCTTCCCGTGCCAAGATTTTATCTCTTATAAGATTAAGTTGCCCAATAACTTCAACTTCAGTTTGCTGTAATTCTTCATTAGATGAATATTTTGCTGTAGGAAAATATGCCTCTGATGTTGGCATCATATTTGCAATACGATAATAAGATTCAATTGAAGACATTAATCTTGAAAATATTGAACTAAAAATATAAATAAATTAATTAAAAAACTTATAAATTTTCGGCTTTATTTTAAATATTCAGTATTTTTTACTTACTAGGAGTCTTCCTCTAAATAATTTGGATTAAGAACGCTTGCAAGAAGTGGACTGCAAAATAAAAGGAATTAAAATTTGTGTTTTCTTAGATACAGACAAAATACTCAATATTTTCAGAAAGCTCCTTAAAATGTAATAATGATTGATGATCATAAAACATAACAAAGAGTATTGGTGCAAGGATTTCATGCATTCCTTGCCTATACGACATATATGGATGTTCACGAGCATAATAAAATAAAATATTTGTCATTGCTTCTTGAACAAATGGTTTTCGAAAAAAATCAACACCTGGAAATGTTCTAATAACATCTTGCTTAATAACAGAAAAAAGTTCTTGATCACCAAAATATTGATTCCATAAACTCTGAAAAAATTAAAAAATAATAAACAAAAAATTTGTAGAAGAAATAGCTTTACCTGTTTAGATTGAGATAATGGATTGTCATTTGTTGAATTAATGTTATGAGGATTTTTAGCAAACTCTTCTTTTAATTTTTGATATCTAAAAATTATTATGTTGACATAAATTATTAATTAAAGTTTTTGTTAATCAAACTAATCAAACCTTTGCCGCTGTTGTTCCCTTTGTCCAGGCCAATCTGATGAATTTGATGACAATACTCTTAAAAGAATTGACCAACAAATACTACGAAACTTTGATACCTTTAAATCTCCATTATAGGCTAATTGACGTAGTTGATCTAAATTAGGATCAACACTTGCTAATAGAGATCTCCATTCATGTCTAGTTTATTTCGTTAATTTACACTTAAAATTTATCTTTAACTTTTAAACTATATAAAATATACCTATACTTTTCTCCAGATGATAAATAATTTTCAATTTGATCAAGTTCAGTCGCCTCCATTCCAGTTTGAGTCTGCATATTGATCCAAAGTTTGGAAAATTACTATTAAAATTGTTTTAGTTTTGTTTTCTTGTTTAGTAGATGTTTTGTAGATTTTTTTTGTTTTGATTAAGATAAGCTAGTTCTTTTTATTGTTTATTTTCATTTTTGGTTTTTGTTTTTATTTGCTTTTATAATGCAAACAAAAGTAAAAAAAAATATATATATATATTAATTTGAGAAGTAGAGAACAACTGCAATAATTTATAAATATTTATCAACAATCAAAAGTCAGTGAACAGTGAAAATTTAAACGTCAAATTCAGCTGAGCTGAGTTATAAAGTATAAAAGGCCGAAATATAATGGCTGTTCATTTCTACGCTTGTATTTTAGTTACGCGTGCGACGCTACCTGAAGATTTTTGTAAATTATACGAACGCGACAAATACACACTTGACATTTATAAAAACATAAACAAAAGTAAGCAAAAAGTTTTTGTAAAGTTTATAAAAAGTGATAAAAATTTAGAAAGAATTAAGAAAATTAAAGTGGATAGAGATTTTATGGATTTCATCGATATAATCTAGAATGGTAATAAGTAAAATATCTTCAGACAAATTTCAAAAATATGTACCTGTAAGCTTTGTATGTTTTAACAAGTTTCTTCGTGAATTACAGAATTTGAAAGTGAAATATAAAAGAAACTTTTAAGTAAATACTCCAAAATTAGAACTGCATGAAAACAAAACATTGTGTACGAAAATTTACTGGTTTGTGTGTTTTTTTAATGTTATTTAACTAAAACATATAATATAAAGTTGATAAAATATAACTAGAGATATTTAATTTAATATAGAATATAGAGTTGAGTTGATAAATTTTTATAACTATAAAATATTTGGTTTTTATTTGACAGTTAAAAATATTTTATACATTTTTTTAGGTTTCCTTCTGCATAAAAATTATAGTTTAAATGAATCAAGCCATTTAAAGCTTAAATATGGAATTACAAGGATTTAAACAAGCAAAAATCGTTTGTTTGTGGGGATCATTTTTCTTTTAAATATTCACGAAAGACCGTTATCACAGCTTATTTTTTTAATAAACAACTTAACATAAAACTTAATATAAAAATAAAAATACTTTGAATTTTGATTAAAATTCCATTATTTTTTAAAATAATTGATTACAATTTCTTTTTCCATTATAATTCAACTTTTTTGTTGATGTTTTGTTGAATAATGTACTATTAAAAGTAAATTATTTAAAATTGAAAGTAAATTGAATCAAATTGTAAATATGTATCTATGCATATACGAAATAACTTGCAATATGCAAACTCGCAAATCCAAATGTATTATAATATAAAAATGTAAACAAAAAAACTAATGACAAACTGCCTATTAAACTTTCTGATTTACTCAACTTTAAATAATTAACAGAAGAAGTGTGTCACCGTACCATTTATATACCCATAAGAAAATGCATATGTATATTTTTGTCTGAATAATTCAGGATAGGAAATCACATTAGAAGAAAAGTGTCAGGAATATTTTTTTTGTCATTCTAGTATTATATAATGATTCTATGATCAGGATCTTATTGCGATATTCTTTTAGCCCTTTATTGTAAAGGTCGGACTTGTTTTCAATTTCGTTGATCAGCTTCTCTAATTTAATTTTATTTAATAAATTAATATATTGTATTGATTTGAGTTTAAATAAATGTTTCCAACTGTTTTTTTTTTCTTTTTGACATAATGTGCGCAAAATTAGAACAATTTTATATTTTTTAAAACATTATATATTTTAAAACATCATTATAACTTGTTCTATTTAAAACTATGTATTCTGCTTCATTATATTATGGCCTATTATTACTGGTAAAATTGCATTAGTTGGCTTTAGTGCAGTGTAAATACGTAGATACAATACAAATTACAAATTTTAATCAGAGCAGGCCGGGAGACAATTACCTATGTATATTTTTAAGAATATCTTCACTCGCACTCTCTAATGTCAAATCATTTCCATTTGATAAAATTTCTAAAGAAAATTTATATGTAGGTATGTATCTTAGATAATATTTAAAGCAACTTAAAATTTATAAAAATGAATGCATATTTTTAGGATAAATTTCTTTAAACTCTTACGTGCTCTTATCATAGAGTAAATATTATATTACTGAATGCTCTTTCTTACCTTTTGATATTACGTGTATCGGTGTATATCACTGGTATATATGTAAATATTTCTATATTGCTTTTTGTAAATTTAAAAATTTAAAATAAATTTATTAAATAATTTGGGAACCAAGCAAAATACAATGACAGTGAGCACCTCATTCATTAAATTTTAAATTAACTGGTGGTTACATAATTGAGTTAAGTTTTTTTTGTATATCAGTTTGCATAATTAGATTAAAATTTATTCGTAACAAATTTATTAAATTGCCCTTATTGTTTTAATGTAAAGATTAAACTAAAATCCAATGCATTATTAGTTCTTTTCGCATTGATAACTAATTGTTATTAGTAATGTTCATTACAACTCCCAACCCATTTCAATAGACAAGATTGATTGCAAGATATTTTGTATAAAAAGATACACACAGAATATAAAATTAGTAAGAGTATTTAAAGTTTACATCTGCAAAGTGAAAAAAAAATAAAAAAATCTTTAAAAATTAATTTACAATAACTTTAATTTTTTAAGAACTGATTAAATGTAATCAGATACAGTAAGGATATTGTATTAAAATTAATTATTTATAATTTAACAGTGTTAGCCAAGGCGCCTAAATCTGCGATACATTTATTTAAAGTTTCTTTTTCTTGTGTTGGAGATATGGATTTTAAAACATTGTCAACAACCCATTGTACAAGATGCTTTTGGCTGATACGTCTTTCAACATGGCGACATTCAACTTGGTAGTCTAATCGTTTCTTAACCTAAATAGAAAAAATAAAAATGTTTATACAAAACTTCAGTTAATTAAATTAATGTAACCGTACTTCTCTGTACACGTTCATGACACGCTCTCTGTATGCAGCTTCAAGTTGGAGAGCAACATTTTCACGTTTAGCATCAATTAACATCATTGCACCTTCGGCACGCCATTGTTCTTTCTTTTCATCTTCAATGGCTTGAGCTAAAGCATTTAATTCTGATTCGCGACCTTCAGCCCATTCAGTTTCAATTTTCTATTATAATAATAAAGAAATACATTTCTAATTATTCTCATTACTAATATTAAAAATTTGTTCACACCACAAATAAAAATCTATTAGCTTATAATATATTAATGTTTAAAAATATATATGTACTTACGTCTATTTCCTTATCACAGTATTGTGCAATACCTGGACCTAGTTTTTTAACAGCAACAACAGCCATGATGGCAAGTGATATACCGCTGTAATATTCATGTTCCATAACATAAATTTCTTTGGAACATAAATAAGTAAGTAAACCAACTCCAAATACGTATGGTCCAGTGACACCAGTTTTATTGTAGAATGCGGTAAACCATTCTTCTGGAATGAAACCTAAACGAACTTTACCAGGTTCAACGGGGCGGGTTAGTCGTTCGAATTTGTCGCCACCTTCAGCACTTGTGTTAGCATAACGGGCAGCGATCAACCCAACGGGTCTTTTCGCTAAAAGAAAAAGCATAATTTAGTTTTGTTCAAATTTTCAAGTGATTGTTAAAAAAAAAATGATTACATAAACTTTTAGCAATGATACTTTGACATGTGAATTAATTTTTATCTTTAAAAAAAGTACATTTTAAAAAGTTACATAATTTACAGTTAATATATAATTGACTCACCGGATAGAAGGGCAACCCTTGAAAGCATATTTTTCTAAATTTTGTTAAAAAATAAAATTTAATATTTAATTGAAGTATAAGAAAACGCACTTCACCGACTTAGCCCTATCTGTCAAAGCCAATAAGATTAAAAATTTTTCCTTATTTGCGCTAGCATCAAACGAAAATTGCAAGTGACATTTGTCAAATATTATTAAATGCTAAATGTTGCTGATAATTTAGGGTAAAATATGTTATGTTATTATGGTTATATGTTGCAAGAAGGTTTTGACAAAAAAATAAATTAAAATGATAATTTAAAATAATTTAATTAAACATTTTTACTAAATTATTTTTTTTTATTTTTTATTTTTAATTACCTAAATATTGCTTATATTTTTTTGTTTAGATATGGCCATATGGGTGTTATTGATGAAAATTTTAATTTTTTCAATTGCGTAAATAAAAATTTTAAAAAGGTTGAAAGTAAACTTTAACATTTTTTAAGAGTTACAGAAAAAAAACATCAGGCTTTTTTTTTTTAATAGTCTTTGAAGTAATAACTGATGTTTTATTTTTAACATACATTTGATTTACAAATATATTTATTAAATCACTATCCCATGTAATCTACTATCGTTTTAGTGCTTTTTATTTTATTTATATTAATATTACCAGATATTCCATACACTAATTAATTAGTTGAATTTAATATTTTAAAATCATCGGTTTCCTTAGCTAAACTATTATTGTTTTGGTTTGGATACTTTTTTATAATAATTGAATTTGACTCTAAAGAGGGATCGTTAAATGAAAACTACTTTTTTCTATAGTTTTTCAATTTAATGAACTAAAATTATAAACTAAATAAAAAATTTAAGTTCTTTTTGGTGATCGATAATTTGAAGCCAAGTACTTAACCAGTACGCCACCAAGATCTCTCGTCTTGTGGTAAAAGTTTTATGTAATACTAAGTTTAAAGAATTTGCATAATTTTAGGCAAATGATAAATAAGATGTGCTCGTTCTTTTTGATGGAAGTCGGATTCTTACATGTGGGAAGTGGACCTTACGACTTGCTACATAACGCAACTCGTTACCAATAACTCTATTAAAAAATAAGTAATATTATTTATTTTGTTTATATCATAGATTTTTATATTTTTACTTGATGTATATGTGTATATTTGGTAAAGAGTATTAATGTTTTTTTTTTTTTAGATTTTCCTTCGAACTAAAATTTGTGACCCATACAAACACTATCTCAATTTGTAAGCAATTCACTTACCCCACCGAGACTCCAATAAGTAAGTTTATAAAGTGGATTTAATAGGCATTTTTAATTACATGATTTCAGCAATCACCTGAATTTAAATCAAGTTTTTTAAATATACCGCCTGCACCGTGATCTAGTAGTTAAGACGTCGGACTTTCAATTAAAGTGTTTTGGGTTCAAATCTAAGTCAGACTATATCCAATAAAAATATATAATTTATATATAACATAACAAATATAAAAGTGTCCCAAACTGAAAAGGAAAGGATGAACCACTGACTTATCACATAGTATGTGATAGGGAATTGTACATAAATAAATAAATAAATAAATAAATGAATAAATCTTATCTGACTGTAGCCAGATTCTTTTAAAATTTTTCTCGATAACTTTGTCTTTCATTAATGCTAATTTAGTTATTGAACAAACTGTTTGAAATTTTTGTATTCAGTATTTCTTTAAGTTATTATTAAATATTAACATAATTATTGTAAGTATATAATATTTCCAATTTAATTATATGTTAGTAAAGATGTTTATGTCTAAGGTCTTTTTTTTTTTTTACAATACACAGAATTTACATTTTAATGTAACTCCTTTTTACTGTAAGAATTTCAATAAGATGAATGTGCCCAATGATAAATAAAAATGATTATGAAGTACATTATGACCTTTCTCAACCACATTAAAATTCTAAAAAAAAAATTTATATTGTTTCAGAAATAGGTAATTACTTTAGAATTGCAAATTTTCTCTTATTATATTCTAATTAGGTTCTTAAAAATTACAAAAAAAAAAATTTATCTTTATTATTCATTCATTGTACATATACATACTCGCATTCAATGCAATAATGTTTTATTAAGACAATTTTAAATTATATTTTAAGTGTTACATAATTTTCAATTGCATAAAAATACATAATTAAATAAATAATTATTATAATTTTGTAAAAAAAAAAATTTCCCTTAAATAATATGTTAAAGTACTTTAATTACAAAGTTTGTATACATAATCATTAATAACATTGTCATTTTTACACTCAATAAGTTCCATGTACACACGAATTTTTTTTTTTATATTTTTTTTTTTTTATTTTATAGCAAATTTTAATAATTCTTTTTCATTCTCTTAATAAATTAAAAAAAAAAAATAAAAGAATATTTTTTAATAAAATTTATAAAAAAGTGTGAGAGAGAGGAAGAGTTGTTCTACAAATTCTAGGATGCAGAAAATCGTTCACGGGATTTTTAAACATTGGCATAACTCTCGCACAGACCATCTTAAACTAGTTAGAGAAGAATAATATAGATAAAGTTGTTGGAGAATAAGAATAGATGTTCGTTTCTTAAAATATATCTAAAAATTAATTTACACATCATTTCGATTAAACAGGATGAGAGATTGCAGTCCTGCTCAATATAGCATATGAAATATAGATGGTTTTCAAGTCTTAAAGACATTGTGTGTGGCCACACAAAATTACATGCGCTGCATAACGAATGAATTAGTATCAAAATTTTTTTTATAAATTATTAAAATATGACGATGATTTCATTTACATTATGTTACCACGAATCAGGAAATAATAATTAATCAGTTAATTATTAATAATACATTTTTTACCCGTAAGAACGTAGGCCAAGGGGTATACTAAATTTACCATTATATTTGTGATCTAGTAAAGAAGTACAAATAAAACTCAAATTTATGGATCAGATTCGAATCGAAAAGTAATTCGATCTATAGTTATGTGTGTCCGTCCTTTTTAGCACATTTTCAAAAAATTTTGTAAAAATGTGCCTATATAGCTTCACTCTGCCCGTACGTCCGTATGTTTACAAAACTTTTAAACCGTTTGAAATAGAGTAAAAAATTTTTAACAACGGGTAGATATTACAAAAAAATTCTTATTTTAAAATTCTAAAATTAATTTCGTAGAAGAATCTTTTTTTGTAACCCCACCAGTTACGGAGCTACAAAATTTACAGCTGCAGCATTATATTTCAACACATGTTAAAGGTTTTTTTTAAATTTGAAAGAGTCTCTTTAAATTGATGCATTTAATGCATTATTATATGTAATTTAAACTTTTAAAAATTTTTAGCTTTTTATACAAGTTGGTAATTAATAATTTGAAAAATATTAAATTAGGTTTTTTTTTTTAATCTATAATTAATAATTAATATTAATAGTATATAATATAACTATTTAATGAAAATATTATACAAAAAGGACACTGTAACCACGATACTATATATTTTATAAAAGAAAATAAATTTCAAATAAAATATTAATAGTCATAGTATTGACAAAATTTAAATTTCTTCAATGTATTAATTAAAATATTTTTTTTTGAATATAAAATTAAATTAAAAGGAAAGTTGAATAATTACAAGAACGGTGGGCTGTATTTATTTAATAAAAAAATAATGTATACAGGATGAAATTTACAAAAATAAAATATATATTTAAGGAAGCTCTTGGTAATTTAATAGATTTTAATAATAATTAAAAAATATTTCAATATTTTGCAAATTATTATTATGATGAATAATATTGATTTCAAAAATAAATATTTTTTTTTTTTTTGAATTTTAATTATAATTTAAAAATAATAATTTTAACTATTAATTAATATATTTTTTGAAAATCATTTTATATAATATATATATATATAGTATCGTATAATTAATTAATTATATTATAAAATAATTAAATATTTAATTATAAATTGAATAGGAAAAAAATTTTTAAAAAATTCTGGAAAAAAAATTTTCTTAATTATTTTCTAAGCTTATTTTATAGTAATTTCTTTTTTTTTTTATTTTTTTTTTTTATTATAATTAATTAGTTTATAATTTAATTTAATTTAATTTTTCTTATTATTTATTTAACTTATACATATTTAAATCTATTTTAAATATTTTAATTTCAAGATTTTTAATTTATTTTTTTTTTGAAAAAGGAAAAATAAAAAAATGCAAAAGCAAATACACATTTAATTTAGTTTTATTAATTTTATTTATTAATATTAATAAATATATGAATATTAATATTTAAAAATTGCTTTTTAAATATGTTTTACATACATAAATGAAGTACAAGATCACAAATACCTTCATTCTTTAAGGTATTTTTTTTTTTAATATATGTATATATGTACATTATTAATATGAGGGATCGTTTTTTTAATGAAAATTGTATTGATTAATTAATTTTTTTATTAAATAATTTTATTTATTTATATTAATATTAATAATATACAAAGAATAAATTGTTACTTTTTAATTTTTGTTGCACACTCTTTTCATCGATTTCGGTTGTTTTTTCTTTTATTTTGAATAAAAGTAAAATTTTTAATACAATTTTATAAATTTATTAATTGTTTAACTAAAATAAAATAAAAATTTAATTTAATTGAAAATACAGTTTAAAATCAATTGAAAAAAAAAATAATAAATATATTTTATTGATTAATTATTATTAATTAATTATTATTAAATTAGAAAAAAAAAAAAAAAGAAAAGTTGATCAATTGATAAATTAAATAATTGATAATATGTAAAATGATAATTAAATATTATAAAAATAAATATAAATTTATAATTTTGTGAATATATGAATATTGGAAAAGAGTTTTGAACTTTATGATCAAAGCGTCATTTTAGAATTTGTAATTAATTTATGAGAATATTAATTAAATAATATCAAAATAAATAGTATTAAATTTTATTCTGCAATAAATGAATTTAAAAAAAACAAAAAAAAAATTATATAAAATTAAAATCAAGGAATTGGGTTCTGACCCAGGCCTTCTTGCTTTATTCATTTTTTAATTGTGTAAAAATTTCGATTTAAAATAAAACAAAAAAAAAAAAAAATATAAAATTAAATAAAAAAAAGGCTGATTTATATTTTATTTGTTAGATTAAAATTAAAATTTGGTTTTTGGTATATTAATTATATATTAACTAAGTTTCATTATATTAAGATTGGATTCAAAATATGATTAAATTTGTAAAAATGATTTATAAAGAAATGAAAAAGTAAGAATTGAAATATTTAGAAAGTGTAGAAAATTTTTTAAAATAGTTGTTGTTATTTCTGTTTTAAAATAAATTGATATTATTTCTATTTTACAATACGTCAAACTTATGTTTTTTTTAATTATGTAACAACTGAGTGTGTACTAAAATAAGTGAATATTTAATGTATAATTTATTCCAAATCAGCAGCAAAAGCAGGCAGCACATTTTGCAAAAGCAGCAAAAATATTGAAGATAAGTCACAGCTTTTCTATAAAACTTTTACATACAATTACAATTGACATATCAGTCAAAGGGTTCGACACTTCAAATTAGCTTTTTGAGTAAGCAGACGCATATTTTTTTTTTTTTTAAATCAAATAAATTTTGTGAATTGAAGAATCAAACTGTAATCAAGTATTGAAGTAATAAGACATTAAGTAATAAAAACACTTTAGCAACTGATTAACATTTGACATTTCAAATCACCTGACTTTGGTTCAAGTGAATAATAGATTATGTTATAGGAGCAATTGCTTTAAGGGTTAAGGGCGACAAAAATGTAAGGGTGAGGACAGGAGGGGGTGAGCAGATCCATCATAAATTTACTAAGCAAAAATTTGGTAACATTTCCCATTGAAGGGCTACTATGTCTTAAAAATTAAAACTTTTATCTTTTTATAAAACATTAACTTATTCACCAGTGTAAATTTTTCCAAAATTAATGTTAACTGGTTTTCTTGAGTGAATTTGGGTTATATTCATAATTAATAAATTTATGAAATAACAAAATTATAATATTATAAAATGATAAAGTAAGAAACCGTATATAATTTTGAAAATGTGCTTTTTAAAAACCTTTGGTTTTTTTCCTCACTTGTTTAATATTCTAAAATACAGTTGGTATAATCCAAGAATACCTGTTTTACAACTTATATAACCTTCCATATACAATTGTGTCTAATTAGTTGTATATTTGAAACTTGTCAAAAAAAATAATTAACTGGACGATATAATAAATTTCTATATTACGTTGATGCTGATTATTTACTTTTGTCTTCGGAAAATTTTCTACCAGCTGTTTTTTATTTATCTTTTATTATTTGTGCTAAAACATTAGCCGCTTGGTGTCAATTGTTATTGCCATTAGCCGCGATGTCAAATGACATTAGCTGGCACCCATTACTGATATTTTTGCGTTTGGTTACATAAATAAAAATCTAGGAGAATATGTACGGCCACACATATTTTAATTATAATATGAAAAAATATACTTACTAATTATATAAAATATAACCATAATTTCCAACACCATAAGACCCTTCAATGATAAATGTAATTTTTGCAGATTTTGCAGAAGCTACTGTGGTTGCTACCATCTTTACACAATTTTTTGCAATTCCATTTGCTTCAGCGTCTTTTTCAACCATAAACCCAGTTGTATTTTGAAAAACTATAAGTGGAATTTGCCTCTGTTCGCATAATTGCATAACATTAGCACACTTTAATGCACTTTCAGAGTGTAATACACCCCTCCACAGCAAGAAAATTTCTATACAATTAACAATATTACAATATAAAATAATATAAAATATTTATAAAATGCTAATTTTTAATTTTACTTTGCAAAACCGCAAAATAAAATATCTTATCAAATAAAGTAAAGATAATAAAAGATAAGGATTAATAGCACGTGAGTTTAATTTTTGTAACAATTTAACGTACCAAATAAAGAGCATGCTCGCGCTCTATCTATAAATGCTAAGAATAAGTTACACCAGAGATTTTATAATGAAGATTTGCATCACCCTTGTTGTCAACTGTAGCAGTTTTCACTTTTAATGGTTTAGATCTGCACCACCCAAAACTTCACCTGTAGCAGCTTTCACTAATGATGGTCCAGCCAAAAATATAGTGCTGCATTTTTTGATAATTAAACTTTTATCTGCTATTACTGGGATATATATATATGCAGCTTACAATTACAACAGCTATTTGCAGTATCCTCATTGATGACATATTTGCTTGATACAATCTACTCTATAATCTTCCTCGTTTTTGTTTTTTTTTTGATATTATAAACGTAATAATTAAAAAAATGATTTATTTAATACCCACCTTAAAAAATTTGCATTTTATTTAAACTAAACTTCGTGAAAACATTTTTGGTTTTTATTTTTTTGCATCTCCTCTAAAAAATCAGCATCTAGCAAAGATAACATGGAATGGTCAAGGTGATAAAATTCTTCAACTCTTCATATTGTTTATTTTTTAAAGAAAAAAATTTAAAAGAAAAATAAGCCAAAAGTTTTCTTGAAAAATTGAAAAGAAAACCAAAAAAATTGGAAAAAAAAACACCTTGAAATGGAAAAATTACAACAACAATTACTATTTATATTTATTTGATATATATTTTACATCAAATATACCTATACAAAGGTACAAATATAATCATATATACTATCGCATACTTTTTAGTAGTAAGTAACCTGTGCTTTACCAACGTTACCATATTGTTAAATAATAAATTTGTTCAAATTGAGCACAAAAATTTTTTATACATTCAGACTCAGCCACACACACACACACACAAAGAAATATGTTTAATGATAGAATTAATTAAATTGCAACAATATAAAAAGAAAAAAAATAAAGTTAAAGAATTAAATCAATTTTAGCGCGTGTGAATTTATGCTAAGTGTTATTATGTATATATATATATATATATATATATATATATATATATATATACATTTTATTATAATAAGTTTGTGCTTTAAGCTATATTGTAATTTTATTTTTCAAATTAAGAAAATGAAGAATTTTTATTTTAATTAATAATATTATTTTTTTTTTTTTTTCTAATAACCTTGAGAAGTTGCATCTTAAAAATATAAAATTGTGCCAACAAGTTGCAAAAAAGTTTTAGAATTTTTATTTAATTTTTTAGATAGTAAATTTAAATTTTTTTTAGAATACTGACTGCTGAAATCAGTTCAGGCAATAGCGCGGAGAGAAAATTTTTTATTTTTATAACCGTATGATTATAAGTCAAAATTTGCCATTACGTTTGTGACACAGAGAAGGAGCAGGGGGTAGATATACACTCAAGTGTATGGATCGGATCGGAATCGAAAAATAAATCCATTTAGCTATGGATACCCGTCTGTCCGTACGCCCGATAACTCAAAAAATAAAGGAGCTAGGATTTTAAAGTTTTCACAAATTCGTTTTTATGCAATAGCCGTCATCGCTATTTCCAGCCATTTTTGTCCATGGGTTCGAGTACTTGCCATACAACTTCTTTTTATACCCGTATGACTATATAGTCGAAGGGTATAATAAATTTTCCATTACGTTTGTGACGCAGAGAAGGAGGGGGGGGGGGGGTAGATATAGACTCAAGTGTATGGATCGGATCAGAATCGAAAAATAAATCGATTTAGCTATGTATGTCCGTCCGTATGTCCGTCCGTCCGTCCGTCCGTCATCACGATAACTCAAAAAGTAAAGGAGCTAGGATTATGAAATTTTCACAAATTTGTTTTTATGCAAAAAACGGAATCGCTATTTAAATTCAGACATTTTGGTCCACAGGTTCGAGTACCTGCCATACAACTTCTAATTTTATATGAGCATTACTCTATACCTATGGAAGCTGCGTGTCTGAAATTTTGCCAAAAGTAGTTTAGTATAATAGCCAAAGTTACTGCAAAATTTGGTTGGTCTACTGCAGAGGGTTCGAGTAGCTGCCATACAACTACTTCTTTTATATGAGCTTTACACTACACCTGCTGAAGCTGGGTGTCTGAAATTTTGCAAAAAATAATTTAGTGTAATGGCCAAAGTTACTGCAAAATTTTGCTGGTCTACTGCTGAGGGTTCGAGTAGCTGCCATACAACTCCTTCTTTTAAATGAGGATTACACTACACCAAATGAAGCTGGGTGTCTGAAATTTTGCCAAAAATAGTTTAATGTAATGGCCAAGGTTACTGCAAAATTTGGTTGGTCTACTGCAAAGGATTCGAGTAGCTGCCATACAACTCCTTCTTTTATATGAGCATTACTCTACACCTAATAAAGCTGAATATTTGAAATTTTGCCAAAAGTAATTAACCTATATAATGTATATGTTACGGTCATACGGGTATCCCAGAGTTGACACAGTCTACTCTACTACACTCTTCCTCGTTTTATATGGGCATTACACTACACCTAATAAAGCTGTATGTTTGAAATTTTGCCAAAAGTAATTAATCGAATGTTATAATGTTTATATTATGGTCATACGGGTATCCCAGAGTTGACACAGTCTACTCTACTACACTATTCCTCGTTATTTTTAAAAAAGAACAAAAATTTTAAATTTTGTGTGAAAACTGAGTTTCTTTACAGTCCTTCTAAACTATATTGGACAGATCGCTGGGAGAAAAATATGCTTTACAGCGAAAGAGAAAACCCAAACAGCGTGGTATTTTTACAGCGTGAATTCCTTCTAATCTTAAAAGTAAATCTTCAACTAAATTACTCAACATCTGCAGTTTACTTCAAATTTTTATTAAGTTGTAGTTTCAACTATTTACCACCTGAAACTGTAAAACAGTTTATAACTATGAAAAACGCTACTGAATTAATCTTTGAGAAAAGCGAAAAAAGTGTTTAAAAATTACCCAAAAAAAATTAATATTCATTTTGTAAATTTTCTAATAATAAAACAGACTAAGGTTTTTCCTACTTATTGAAGGTTTTTGTACTTTGAACTATATACCAAGTTTATAAATATTTCATTACTATATAGATATCAGGTTTTTAATGATTTATTTAAATTTCTTTGAAATCGGAAAAAAAACGAATTTTACTTTATTCAAAAATTGTACATTAATTATTAAATACTAGGAAAACCCCTGTATAATAACACGAAGAGTCATTGTAAAGTTGCTGAGTTTAATTTTTTTAAATACATATATTTTACATTTTGTTGCCGTTTTCCTCACCATTTAGCGGTAGGCTAGAAGGTGCGTTTTTTTTAAATAGGTATCCTTTGTAAGCCTACTCCTCCATAAATTTAAAAACTATTATGTATAAAAATAAATTACATCAGTTTTTAATACTGATGTTTTAATTTCAAACTGAATAGATCATGTTGACAATTTAATAAATATTCAAAAACAATCAAAGTAGACACAATCGTTTTGACTATAGGAAAAATAGTACTTAAAAATAGTTGACTGTATAAGAACTCATCAGTTAATAAGAATCAAAACTCATTTAATTCATTTTTAATGATATAAAATAATATTATGTAATATAAATATATAATTGAAATCATAAAATTTTAAAAATCATTCGTATACCAAAACCCAGATTTCATATTTTTTCAATCAATAAGACTTGAGGATGGTAATTTTTTTTGGTTTTTATTTTAGTTTTCTTGTGTGTTGTCTTTTGGCAATGGAGCTTACTTTATTACAGACTTGGAATTTGATAATCGATATTAGCACGATGATTAAGGACGATTGGTTTCCGAGGACGGTGGGTTTCTGAGGACGATGTGTTTCTGAGGACGGTTAGTTTCTGAGCAAGGTGGGCTTCTAAGGACTGTGGGTTTCTGAGAACGGTGGGTTTCTGAGGACGGTGGGTTTCTGAGGACGGTGAGTTTTTAAAGACGGTGGCTTTCTGAGGACGGTGGGTTTCTGTGGACGGTGGGTTTCTGTGGACGGTGGGTTTCTCAGGACGGTGGGTTTCTGAGGACGGTGGGTTTCTGACGAATAATGTCAAATGAATTAAGTTTCTGTGCATCTTTTTTTATCATGATTTGAAACAAGTGAAATTTGATAAATATTTTGTTAAAAAATAGCTGAAAAAAATAATCCTTGAAAAATCGCTTTAAAATAATTATATTACTACATTGCAATTAATATTAACATTCACACCTTGTGTAATTTTAATGATAACTTTTTTCAATAACACAAACTTAAAAAAAGTCCCAATTGAGAGGTGCAGCAACGCGTACTCGGTATTAGCTAGTTTAAAATAAAAGTATAAAAAAATAACATACACTTAAACTCAGTTTTGTACCACTGCCCTCGGAGCCGATCATATCTCTAAATCGCATCTTCGAGACAATTAATACCCCTAAAGACTTGGATTGGTTCCTCTTGTACGAATCCTTCAAGATACTGAAGTCTTCTCAATATCTCTCTTCTAAGACCCTCATTCTTAGGTGTTTAAAAGTTTAACATTCGTTTAGGTTAAGATTACAAGTTTAACTAGGTTTTCATTGTAACATTAGATTATTTGGTTTTCATTATGTTTTCATTGCAATATTAGATTACCTTCTTATAGAGTTTTGATTAGTTACATTAGGTTTACCGTGCTTATTCCTGTAATTAATGTTAGAACCCTTTTTTCAATTTAAGAATCTTTTTGGTCTTCCTGCTATTTGGTTCTCCCTGGAAAAAAGCTTAAAAACATTTTCTTGAATTCTATAAAATGTATTCGGTGAATAAATTCGGATTGTAACATAAAAATTGCTGGAGGTTTGTTTGTTCAAAAATGCTTAGTATAAATTTGCATATTCGAAGGTAATAATAAATTTTTTATACCCATGCATACTAATAAGGCTTTAGTATATGTATTAAAATTACTCCACAGTATGTAACACATCGATCTAGACATGCTAGATATAGCCCCAAAATTATGTATCTAATCAGCATCGAAAAGTGAATCGATTTCGCAGAGTGTGTCCGTTCGCCCGTGTGTCAGTACGATAACTAAATGGGACTTTAGTTTTTAAAGGTTTTGAAATTCACACAATGTCATTTTTAGACAATTTCTAGGTGTCAATTCGATAACTGTGAATCTAATGAAGTTATGAGGTTAAAATTAAAACTGAGTAGGCTACTTGAAAGAGTCGGACATTACTCGGACAAACTTATAGGGTGGGCTAAATTTTTTTTTAATATAATGGCATAAGGAAAATTAATGGTTATAATCTGCGGACGTTATAATAAATTATTTAATAACTTACTTTAGTAAATTTTCTTCTTAAAATTATATTTTTTTTCTAAATGCCTATAGTTTCCTTCTATAAAATTATTTTCTTCTTGTCTCAATTAAAACTTTAGGATAAAAAAAGCTTTTCTGTAAAGAAATAACCGACGTTACTTATATTTTGAGATTTCCTTTTGAATACATCCATTAACTTTTTATATATGTATATATAATTAATATTTATATATTATGAAAATCAATTGCAGGTACATTATGAAGAAATGATTAAAACTATTTTTGATTTGTATTTAATTATATATAATATTATATATAAAATTTAAAAGAAGCACATAATCTTTAAAATGTCAATGCCGTGACATATAAACTATTAATTACCAATATATAATTATTTTCAAATTTTTCTTAAATTTAACTAAATTTTGTTCTGGTCTATGGTCATTTGAATTTTAAAATTAAAATAAACATCATATAATTTTTCTACAAAATTTGTTCAGTTTATTAAAGAAAAGAGTATATAATAAATAAATTAGTTTTAAAAACTTCTTAGACCAATTCTTAGAATTGTTTTGTATAATCTAAAATTGCAAAATGTCAAGAGACACTTTCTCATTGATATAGACGCAAAGCCATGGATCTGATCAGAATCGAAAAATAAATTGATCTAGCTATGTATGTCTGTCTGTCTGTCTGTCTGTCTGTTCGTCTTTCCGTCTGTCCACCTACACGATGACTAAAAAAGTAAAAATGCTACGATTCTGAAATATTTACAAATTTACTTCTATGCAATCGCTATTGAAATCCAGCCAGTTTGTTTCACGGGTTCGAATAGCTGTCATAGAAGTTTTTTTTTTATAAGAAAATAATTAAATACTTGGTACAGCTGGATATTTGAAATTTAGCCAAAGTTTAGTTTTATGGTCAAAGTTGGTGGAAAATTTAGTTAGGGTAGTGAAAGAGGTTCGAAGAGATGCCTTTCAGTTTTCTTTTGTACTTAATTGGAAATGTAATAAGTTGTGTATATAAAATTTTTTCAAAAGTAATTAATCGGATTATTATAATGTATATATTACGGTCATACGATACGGGTATACCAGAGACCAGAGTTGACACAGTCTACTCTACAACACTCTTCCCCGTCTCTTTAATAATTTTCTTTAAGAGGTTTTAAGTATAATAAATTTGCAGTAATGGACCAGAGACTCATTTTTTTATACAAAACAGTTAAGATGTTATCGTTACATATTTTTAGTAAAACGACATTTTTTTAATAGAAAATACTATAAATTTCTGTTATTTCCTAAATTATAAAAAAAGAACAAAGTTAAATTCACTCAATGAACATTTTTATGTTTGTTTTTACTTCTCCTACCAGCTCCTAAAAAAAGCCGTCTATTCGTGAAACACTCTGTATATTAGTTTTACATACATATATACAAATGAAGGTAATAAAAGTAATGAAGGTATACATAGAATAGAACTTGAAATTATAACTTGAAATTTTATAAAATTAAAGACTTTTCTATAAGCTTTAGAGAGTAGTAAATCGGAAATGTGTGGTTCTACAGAAAAGAAGTTGGTTCACCTGTTCGTATTTAAAAATTTTATTGTTCTATATCAAATGGGCTGTATGAAACTTTGTATACTTTTTTTTCCATTTGTAAAAAATTCTCAAATTCATCTGATTCAGGAAGATTTGGAAGCTTTTTCCTTTATATTGAAAAATATCCAACCCAACTAACTTTTTAAAACCCTCCTTACTTTTTTTTTGTAAATAACAATTCAGCAACTATGCGTGTAATATGAGTTAATCCACAAACCCCCACTAAATAAATTATTTAAACCTTAATTTTGTATCGAACTCTTAAAATTCTCCAAACCATTTTACATTAACAGTACATCAGCAACAAAAATAAGGAGGGGCTACCTAATCGAAACCCCTGCTAAACATATTAATGGAACCCCGATTTTGTATTCAATCTTTAAAACTTTTAAATTTAGAATCTCATCTACATGTATATATATGTATAAATATTCCGGAAAATGGAAAATTCTTAATTTTCTTAAAAATAGTAGATTTCCATATGCCCTTACAAAAAATTTTGATAAAATATTTGTCAAAATTAAAAATGAATAAAGTCTCAAATTTTTGGGTTTTGGAACTTAAAGTTTATTTTGGGGACTTTTTGCTTAACGAAAAAATTGCCCAAAACTGAGGACTTTTATTAGTTTTGTTTTGGAAATTTTTTTCATACAGTCCAATATAAAAGTTTTATAAAGCTTCTGGGTCTTTGGACGAACCGACTAGCAGAATGAAACTTGGAAGATATATTTTTTGTAAAATTTTCTGAAAATGTTCTAACAACCCCAGAATAAAAAAATATAAACATAAGAATCATAAAAAAATTTCAATTTAAAATTCTTATTGAAGTTTTAATTCTACATAATATATACTATATATTATATTTATATCATGATATAATTCTTTATACCATCACTATATATCATGATATTTTTTTATGTTTATGTTTGTATTGTATTTTTCTTTTAATTTTGTTTTTTTTTTCATTTCGCTTTTTTTTGGTTGTACTTTTTTCATTTTGATCGTTTTTCACCCATATTTTGTTTTTATTTTTCTTTTTTTTTTTTGGTTTTATTTTTTGTTTTTTTTGTTGTTTTTGTATCTTAAAGATAGTTTTATAAAGTCTGTTAGCATAATAGAATTTCGAATTGTCTAGTAGTTGACTTCAAACAGTTAACAACTTACAAAAATTTTTAATATTAGTTTTATTTAAAAAAAAAAAAAAAAACAAACTTATTTTTTAATTATTTAATTTTTTTGTTATTGTTGTGTTATTGATGGTTTTTTTTTTTTTATATTTAATTTCCCCAAAATTGTGCAAAAGTGAAATAATTTTAAAAAAGTTTTAAGATACTATTAAAAATATAAAAATAATAAAAGTTCATATTGATATTTTTAAATGAAATTTTTTTTTGAATAAAACAAAATTATAAAATAATTATTAATTAAATAAAATAAAACAAAAATATTTAAATGAATTTTTTTTAATAAAAAAAAAAAAAATTAATTATTTAAATTAATTAATTAACAATTATTAGATCAAAATTTATTTTTATTTTGTGGATAATTCATTCAAATCAATTCTAATTTAAAGGTAAGTTGAAATAAAAAAAATATTTAAATATTTATATAATAACGAGTACATAAATATTTATGTACTCGAATATACATATATTATATAATTTTATTTATTTATTTTTAATTTAATATTACTACAATAAATTGTAATAACATTAGTAAGACTCTCGGCTAAAATGGAATATATTACATAAGTTATATTTTATAAAAAAGTTAGTTCTTGGAATTTTTTGATGTTTTTCAATGCGGCTTTTTTGGTTTTTCAGAATAACTTCACTAATTTATGATAATAGAACCTATTCTAAAAATTATTGTATAGAACTAAGCTTAAAATCATTTATAACTTTTGTTAATGCAAAATTTAAATTTTCGCAGTAAAATTGTACGACAAAACGAAGGTTTACTTTTTTTTTTTTTTTGTTTTTTAAAAATTAATTTCTAAGATTTAAATTATATAAATATTTTTTTATTTAAATATTTATTTAAAATATATTTATTAAATATTTTTATTTTAATTAAAACTAATTTTCTAAGTTCACCTTAAAATATGTTTAAATTTTGACAGTTTCTAATTTCTACCGGTAGCTATTTGAAAAGTTTTATTGCGTTGCATTTTAGATTTTTTAGCTTCAATGTTGATTTGGTTTTAGGAATTTTGATATTTTTCCTGTTTCTGGTTAGATAGTTATGAATACTCTCTATGTATTTACATGTTTCATAGTAAATTAGTTGGTTAATATTCATTGTATAAATTATTAGTTCTGGTTCTTATATTTAAGTTAAAGATTAAGTTCTTATATAAAGATTTGAGAGCTCTATTCATTACTACACTTATTTGATTTTTATGAAAATATTAATTATACTTAAAAAGTAAAATTTGAGCTGTAGTTTAGTTGTTTTTGCATTTGAGGTAAAGACTCTCTCTTATAATATTTGACAAACAGTTAAAAGTTCTTTAAAGGTTCGATTTAAAACAGGTGTTTTAAAATTAAACTCTACTGTTAAGCAGCTCCAGTCACTGACTCTGACACTGTATTTTTCTTGCAACAAATTTTTATTTTCACACTTAGAATAAAGTTTTTAAAATTTCGAAGTCTATTTCGTTTTTTGAAGTTTATAAATATTTTTCGCTACTATCAGAAGGGATTTTTTGTTTTATTTATCATAACAGAATTTTTTAGTATTACTAAAGTATTATTATTTTATAAGATAGATTTTAGCTATAGTCTCTATACTACAAATAGATAGTTGCATCAGAAAACTTCCAAAAAATTTCTTATTTCAAATGCTATATGGCAACATTTATTTGTTATTTAGTACATATTTGTCATAATTGGCTTTGACGTTTGACATAAATTAAATTTCTATTATGTTTGCACATTGCCGTTTGAAAAAACAAAATGCATAACGGTAACACTTTATATTGGATTTTTAAAAATTTTTTATAAAACAAAAGAGTATCTTTAATATTTTTGAAAATATCTTCATATAAGAAATAAATTTCCTTGCCAAATAATTCAATTGCCAAAAAATATATTCCATTTTCATATATTTTTTCTGAGTCTTGTCGTACAAATTGAAGTCCCTTAAATTTTAAAATAATTTCATGTAAAAATCTGAATGAAAAAATCGAGCTAGCTAAAATCTATCTTTAAAATATGCAATTAAAAATTAAATTAATTCAATACTTTAAGCATTTGGTATTTATAAATAGCAAAAGAGTTCAAAAACATTAAGAAGAAGATAAATTTACTACATTCTTTAATCTTAGGTTCATTCTTAATCAAAGTTTATCAAAGTCACTTAAAATTGTTAGTTTTAAAAAGTTATTGGAATATCTAATCTATATTAAGTTATATAAACTTAATAAATAATTTATAAAATTAAATAAAATTAGGAAATCATAATTAGAATAATTGTAAAAATTTTTCAAATTATTTAAAATGAAAGTAAGAAGATAGAAAAAAAAATTTATTTTACTAATTTAAAATATAAAAGTCTTTAACATTGAATACAATTATTTAATTCTATAAAAACAAAAATACAATATTTTATTAAACATATAAAAAACTTAAATATTAATTTAAAAAGTTGTTAATGTATATTTATAGATATTAATTGATATAAAATTTTCATTTTGGAGGATAACATTTTAAATCAGTTATATATATATATATGTACATATATTTATATATATATAATATGAAATGAACTTGATCTAAAAAAATTTTAATCAAATATAAAATAATTTATTCAATTAAAGCTAAAAATCTTCTAGAACTTTAATTCATATTTGAAAACTGTATTAAAAATTAGCATTTAGAAGAAGTTATAAGTAATTAATTAGGACTGTAATGTTTGAATTATTTGTAAAAAAAATATATAATTAATTAATTAAAGTTATAATAAAAATATTTCTAGATATAATAACTATTTCCCAATGTATGTAATTATTTGTTCACAGTATTTATGTATCTTCTTCTTTTTAATTTAAAATGATTTGTTTTTTAAGTAATTAAATATTGCTTTTTTTTTATAAAACTTTTAATTATATTTAAATTATTCATTTTAAAATTGTAATTAAAAATTTTTTAATAAAAAGGCCAACCACCAAGATACGGTATCAACTATTTTGCCTGAGTGAATCTTACTTTCTTAGGAAACAAATAAAATTATCAATGAAATGTGCGGAGTATTCTGCCAGGATTCTTTGATATCCGTGTATCTCCGGATCTATTTGAAAGATTACCAAATTGATTTTTAAGAAAATATTTAGCATATAGAATGGCCAATATCGAATGTATCTTTAGTTATCATTTAGTTATAATATGCATCTATTTAATAGTTCTCTAAAATACTGATGATGTAATTTGAAAATGAGTTAAAGGTGGCTTGCTTAAACAAACTTCTAATTTAATTAGTTTTTCAGAATATTATACTAGTTAATAGCAAACTTTTACTTTTATTTTCTTAATTGCTATATAATATATGAATAACTTTCCATATAATATTTATCTTCAAATGAAGGTACGTGCTAATTTATTTAAATTAAAATCAAGCGCTCTTTTATTTTTAAATATATCATTGTTAGCGCTTTAGATCAAAATAAAGCCTTCCTTCAAACCAAATCTAATATTTAGCTGAATATAACAATAAAAAAAACAACAATGACTATAACAAAGACCTACATAGCTAAAAAAAAAATGAATGCGTAATATAAAGGACAACATTCCAATAAAATTTTTAAAATTCTATTTAAATTTATTTGTATAAAAATTTATGATTCTCGGCATGATTCTTTTATATTTTTAATAAAATTTTTTTTTTTTTTTTATTTAAAAACGCATTTCACGTTTACAATATTTTTTCTCCCATTTTTCTTTTTTAATACAAAATTATTGAATAAATTATTATTGTTTTTTGATCCCTAAATGTTCATGTATATTAAATTTCCTCATTCCTTTGTTTAAAATCATCTTTAGAATCGATTTGTATCTTATTTATACGTTTTTCAATAAAATTTTTAATTAAACAAATAAAATTAAAATTTCTAGGGCTTAAAAATATGAATGATTGATTATATATATATTATCGTAAATTAATAAAGTTCTTGAATATAAAACTATTAATAAAAAGATCTGTTATCAGTATTATTTGTAATTGCTTGAGTTAAAAAATAAAGCGCTTAATATAAAATAGTATTGTTTTAAAAGTGCATCATCAATAAGCACGCATGCATTCATTTTTACGAAAATTATTATTCTAATCTCGTTTAATTTACGTATTAAAAACTTGATTCACCCTTTTACGTTATTATAGAGATTCATTTTTGATTACATATATATAAATTCGCAACGATCAATTCATTGAAAAATTGTAAGTACATACACTAAGTATGTAAAATAAATTTTATTAGATTTTATATCATTAAGTTATCTAACAAACTTTCAAGTTCTATCATATTAAATTTTATAAAAATATAATTTTTTTAAGCTTAAAAATTAAATTAAATCCGTTAATAGAGTAAACACAACGCATACTAATCGAGGGAGTTTTATTTTGTTTGAATCCCATTCGATATTTTATTTTCAAATCCCCTTGGTGACGTTATATACTCTTGATGTTTTACAATGGTAAATTACATTTTATTATTCGTAAAATAATATAATATATACATATACATAATATTAACATATTAACATATTAAATAATATATTACTTAATACATAAAAGAATTGGCAATTGTAATACCTCATCAAAAACAATAACAAATATTTACAAAATCAAAAGATTTAAGTGAGGAACTTTATATCATAGAGAAGATAAACAAATAATGAAAGTCACCAAGGATTAACAACCTATTTACAGTTAAAATTTCATTGCTATATTTTAAACGGTGTAGAGCTTTTGTAAGCACCCGAATACATAGGAGGACACTGTGAATCTATGTAAGAACTTCTTTTTCAAAATTTTTTGAAAATGTGCTAAGGTTCAAAAAAGTTTAACTTTGTAAAGAAATAATATTGAATTTTCCAAAATTTTAAAGTTCAAATTATATGATTTCAAATATTACAAAAATTTATTAAAATATATGAAAAGAAATTAAATTTTCAAACAAAATTGCAAATATTAAAAAAAACCTATATAATTATAAAATTCTCCATATGAAATTAATTGGTTTCACTATAGGTACCTACAAACATATACATTTTGTACGAATTTTATTACTTACAGCTCATCTTTTAAATTAACTTGCAAATTTTTTGTTTTGCTTTTTAGTTCGTTAAAGTTAATTTGAAATTTTTCTTTTACTTCTTTTCAGAGTTTTCTTTTTATATATGCATATACATATATAAATATTTTGCAAAATTTTCTCGTTATTTTTTTTTTAATGTTTTTTGTTTCCGGCCGCTTTCATAAAACTTGGAAAAACAAAAAATTTTTTTATTTTTGTGTAAAAACAAAACTTTAAAAAATAAAAAATTACAAAATTTACCTATCCATTAATTATAATGTTTATAAGTTTGTGTCATTAAATATGACATATTACTAATTTGTTACTACCTGCCTACAATTGTAATGTGACAATATATCTAATAAATTTTTATTTTTAAAGTTAAAGAATAATTGTTTTGTCGACTTGCGTTGACAAACAAAATTGTTTATGTGCAAAATAAAAATGCGGTCAATATCTTTTATTTTCTAACATTTGTTGTTGTATACCTTAGTAAAAGGTATAAACAAAGTGAAAAATGAAAGATCTTCTAAATTTTATTTAATATATAGTAATAAAATAGATTTTGAAAAGTGTTGCCGTTGTTATAATTAAAAAAAAATTCCTCATTAACAAAGAAGTGCAAATATTTGGTTTTTTCAATTTGAGATTTTTTTTGAAAAAAAACTAAATTTCTGTTCTTACTTGTAAAACTCGTTACAAATAATTTTTTAAATTTAAAATTAAGACTGTAATACATTTTCAATTGACAACCAACATATGTATTTGCAACCTTTTTACCTAAATATCTTAGAATTTATTACATATTATATTACTAGCTAATACCCGGTGCGCGTTGCTGCGCCTCTCAATGGAGGTTTAATTGAATTTGATGTTACTGCAAAAAGTTAACACAAAACTTACACACGGTTTACACATGTAAATTTTAAAATGTGTGAAAGCAATCTTTTTAAAACGATTTTTCTAGGATTATTCTAGTAATTTTTGAAACTTTCTGTAATTCAAAGCAGTACGAACTACTTTCCAAAGTTTGACGTAATTTACTTCCAAAAAAATTTTTTGAAAATTCGCAGGACCGACTGTTAACAGACTCAACTCCATTTTCAAGTTGCTTCACACAAATAAAATTTGAAGTAAACCGGTCAAATCGTTTCTAATTTAGAGTTAAGTAACGCAAAAATCTATTAAAAGCCACTGAGCCCCAGTGGGTTAACGGAACTACACTTTCTCTTTGGGCAAAGCAGTATTGCGCAAAATTGGACGTAATTTGCTTCCAAATCACTCAACAAAATTTTTTGAGGCTTTCTTTTTAGCCAAAGCAGTACTTCGCAAATTTTGACAATATTAGCTTCCAAAATTATTTTGACCGACATGGGTTAACAAATTTCAAATCTGTTAATAGTGTCAACTCAATTCTCACAGGGGAGCACGTATATAAAATTTAAAGAAAATCGGTCAAACCGTTTTTAATTTAGAGTTAAGTATTGAAAAAACCTATAAAAAGCTGTTGGCCCCAATGGGTTAATGCAAGTCAATAAAATTTTTTTGTGGGTTTTCTTTTTAGCCAAAGCAGAATTTCATAAAATCGGAAAAAATTCGGACCCAAAATTTTTTTTGACACCCCGTCGGCCCAAAGATGGGTTAATAAATTCCAAAACTGTTAATAGTGTCAACTCAATTCTCAAGGAGCATCACGTATACAAAATTTGAAATCAATTGGTCAAACTGTTTCGAATTTAGAGTAAAGTATTGAAAAAACCTATAAAAAGCTTTTGGGCCGCAATGGGTTAATGGAACTCAACAAAATTTTTTTTGGGGATTTCTTTAAAGCTAAAGCAGAATTTCGTAAAATCGGACAAAATTTGGACCATAAATTTTTTTTGACCACCCGTCGGCCCGACATGGGTTAACAAATTCCAAAACTATTAATAGTGTCAACTCAATTCTCAAGGAGAATCACGTATACAAAATTTGAAGTCAATCGGTCAAACCGTTTCGTATTTAGAGTAAAATATTGAAAAAAACCTATAATAAGCTGTTGGGCCGCAATGGGTTAATGGAACTCAACAAAATGTTTTTTGGGGCTTTTTTTTAAGCCAAAGCAGAATTTCGTAAAATCGGACAAAATTTTGACCCAAAATTGTTTTTGACCACCCGTCGGCCCTACATGGGTTAACAAATTCCAAAACTGTCAATAGTGTCTACTCAATTCTCAAAGAGCATCACGTATACAAAATTTGAAGTCAATCGGTCAAACCGTTTTCATTTTAGAACAAAGAAGTTTAAATACTTGCACCACAGCCCCAACTTGTCGGTCCGTTAGAGCAAAATTTTTGGGCCACGATTTCTTTCCGTACCCAAAAACCCCTATATACAAATTTTCATGAAAATCGGCTGGGCAGTTTAGGAGTCTATTCGCTACATACAAACAAACATACAAACAAACAAACATTCCCTTTTATATATATAGATAGATTTTAGTCACTACATGACTTTAAAAGCGAAGTAGAATTTCGAAAAAAAAGCAGAGGGATTTTTTTTTGTAGTAAATTTTATTTATTTATTTATTTATTATTTGTACCAGGACAATAGTAAATATTGCCTGATATTATAATAGTCCTTTGCCTATTTGGCATTTTTGGGCTTCTTAAATTAAATACTTTCTATTTTTTAATTACAATATGTTATAATATATTTTTATATTTATACCCGTGCATACATATATGAACATCGGGTATATTAAAATTACTCCTCCGTTTGTAACGCATCGAAATATAAGAGCTAGATATAGTGTCAAGGGTACGTATCGAATCAGCATCGAAAAGTGAATCGATCTAGCTATGTGTGTCCGTCCGTCCGTCCGTCCGTCCGTCCGTCCGTCAACACGATAACTCAAAAACTATAAGAGCTAGAGTTCTGAAACTTTCACAAAGTAATTTTTAGACAATTTGTAGGTTCCCTATTGTTTTTGGTTAAAATCGGAGAAAGGCTTCGGGTAGCTGCCATACAAATTTTTCGATATTTTATGAGTATTTTCTAAATTATTAACGAAATAGAAACCAAATATAAAAACAAACAAATTGTTGTTTAATTATTAATCGATTCATGGTGTAGTGGTTAGGACATGTTACTTGTAGCAAAAATGTATCGGTTCGAATTCAGGCTAAGGAAAATTTTTTTTTTTTTTTAAATTCATTTTTTTTTATCTATTTTTTTTTTAATAAAATATATGTATTTATTTTCTGTTTGAAAAAATTTTATTTTATAGAAAATTTGACATAAGACTCTCATTTATATTAAAAATTATTAATTTTTTTTAATATTTGTATAAAAAAATTCAAAACTGTTATTTAAAACAAACAATTGATACCATAGAAACTACGATTATTTAAAACTGTTATTTAAAACAAACAATTGATACCTTAGCAACTACAATTATTAAAAAAAAAATAATGAGATAAATAAAAACTCGTTTTGTAGACAAATTATTAATTGTGGATAGGACATGGGACTAGTAGTCAAAACGTTTCGGTGCGATTCCTGGCTGGGGCAAAATTTTTTTTTTTTTTTAATTCATCTTAAAATTCTCATTTATAAATTATTTATTTTTTTTAATACATTTTTAAAAAAATTCAAAACAGTTATTCAAAACAAACAATTGATACCATCGCAACTATAATACTTTAAAAAAAAAATTGAAATTAATATAAAGTCGATGGCTTAGTGGTTAAGACGTCGACATTTTAATTGAAAAGTGTGGGTTCGAATCTCGTTGAGAGCATATTTTTTTTTTAAATTCATCTTTTTTTTTAATTCATTTTTTTTTATTAATTTTTTTTGTAATTAAATATAAAAAAACAAACATTTTGAATTTTCTGTCAAACAGTTCAATTGCAATATAAGAATTTCTTATTTATTTAATACACGCACGGGTATCTAAAAGTTGACAAGGGCAACTATAATCTTCCTCGTTTTAAATTATATTTGGTCACCAAGGAGATTTGTAAAAAAAAATTACTTTTTAATAATTTTTTTTTTATATTAAATGTTGTACGAATTAAATGGTAATCGAACCCGGTTAAGTAGAAATTTACCAATATATAAAATGTATTTTCATTTATTTTCTTTCATTTTAAATAAAAAAATAAAACTTCCTTTTAATCAATATTTTAAACATATTTAACAGTCAATTAAGTAATCTGTATTCAGTAGTTATAACAAATATCAATTGAAGTCAGTTTAACATATGAAAGCTCAAAATGGATAGTGGTTTTGTCTGAACTGTAGTCCTTTGGTTGAAAATAAATACTGAATGATATTTTATTCTATTTTTGGATCAACAGTCAAATTTCAATAAAACGAAGTAGATTTCGTTTGCTGCACAATAGATTTGTGATGTTTAGATTTTTTTTTTCTCAAAAAAAAAATGGGAGAAGATCATGTGACCGTATCTAAGATTATGACGACCATAGTAAAGTTAGTACAGTACAATACCCTTAGTACAACAAGATAAAGTCTCTTAAAAAAGTTTGTTCAAAATTTTTGTCAAAAAAGAAACTAAGTTTGTACTTTGTAGTTGTAGCATGTAGACAAGTGTACGATATTTCATTTTGACATTTGAATCATAATTTATGCAGCTGTCAAAACAATTTAATTTCATATAAAAGGCTTTTGATTTCATAACTGTCAAAACAAAATCCTGTGATTCGTGTTTTTTTATTTAAATCAGAGCGCGCTCAGAGAGTGCTATACGTGCTAAATAGCCGACTCAATGTCATGTCATCTTCATTGGACTTCAGAGTTCAAATTTCGTTAAATATTACTACAAATAAAACTAAAATTAAAGAATTTACTTTTTTTACAGGGTGGTTTCTTTATTTCTAATATTATACTGTGCTATTTAATTTGTCATATCTAATAAATTCATTTAAATTACGATATAAATCTAAAAAGAAAGAAAGCCTTCAAATATTACATTGGAACTTAATTGATAAAAAAACAAAAAATTGACAAAAAATTGAAGTTTATTAAATATAATATAAAAAATGAACATACAGGTACTGTTGAAATTTTACCCAAAAATTTGATGACAAAATTTTTTATTATTATTTTATAATTTTCACTCTTTGCATTTTTTTTATGTCTTTTAAATTGTTTTTTTATTTTTTTTTATTTTTCCTCTATTTGCCAATTAATTAAATTACATATGATTATACGAGTATATGATGGAAGTAACTAACTACAAGTATATATAGCAAAAACAATTTTCCACAAATTTAAGTAAATAGGTAAAAAAAAAGTAAATTATTATTTAAATATATTTGAAAAGAAGAAACTTGATCCGGAACCGCATTATAAATATGTACGTAAGTATATTATTTACGAAATCGTTACTTTGGAGAATTTTTAAAGTAAAAGAGTGTAGTAGAGTAGACTGTGTCAACTCTGGGATACCCGCTGGCAAAATTCCAGATATCCAGCTTCATTAGGTGTAAAGTAATGCTCATATAAAAGTAGGAATTGTGTGGTAGCTACTCGAACCCACTGCAAAAGACCAACCAAATTTTGCAGAAACTTTGGCCATAAGACTAAACTATTTTTGGGTAAAATTTCAAACACCCCGCTTTAATAGATATAGAGTAATGCTCATAATAAAAACGAAGTTGCATGGCAAGTACTCGAACCCGTGGAACAAAATGTCCGGATTTCATACACTTGAGTCTATATCTACCCCCGCCTCCTTCTCTGTGTCACAAACGTTATTGCAAATTTATATACCTATAGTCATATGGGTATAAAAATGAGGTGATTAATAAAATCTAAATTTTTAGTATATGTACTTAAATATCTGATGGACAAAGATTTTATGACAAATTTTTCAGTACATATAATATATGTATATGTATATATAATAATTCCTCTGAGATAAAGTAATTTGGGTGATTTCTTTTTTAACATTTCAATACGATTAACTTGAAACTCAACTTCAGACGATGCGATTTTTCTTTTTTTAATTTTTGTTATTAATTTGGACGCGGTGTAATTGTCTCAAATTAGTGAATGAATTTATGTTTTTTATTTATATTGTAATAAGTAAATCATATTTGTATATATACATACATACATATAAATATAAGTATTTAAATTTTCTTTTAAAATTTAAATATGAGCTCATAATAGGGTTAATATATAATATCTTACGGATATTTGAATAATAAAGAATAAAATTAAAAATATAATGAAATATATACACAGCTGTTACATATATATACATATTTATACATATTATGTATGAAATAAAAGTCACGTTCATGCTACTTGGAAATTTTAAAAAAAATATTTTCATGTATTCTGTCTTAAATCATGGTAAATAAATGCTTAAAATTACCCTAAAAATTTACCTTTTAAAAAGTTTATAAAATCAGCTATCTTTTACCGTTTTCAGATTAAAAAACCAACTAACAGAACTCTTGTTATAACAATTTAAAATTAGAGCTTTTTCCAACTTTGGAGGGCTGTAGCTCCGTAACGGGAGTGGCTACATTAAAAAATTCGTCCATGAAACTATTTTTATTGCAATACCTACGCTTAGTTAAAATTTGTTTCTATTTAAAAAGTGTAAAAGTTTTTGTAAACATACGAACAGACGGAAAGACGAACGGACAATTTTTACTAGGCACATTTTTACAAAATCTTTTGAAATTTGTGCTAAAAATTAGTCAATTTATCTGTGTGTGTCTGCGGTTTTATTCAAAAACTAGATGAACTACGATTCGGAAATTTTCAACATATACATTTGAATTCGGAAGGAAAGCCATCTTTGATATTTACCATGAGCATAGCTATTCATATTTAATACTAATGAATGTCCAAAATTATTCCGAAAAAAATAACTAAGTTTTATTCAAAGTTTGGACAAAATTTATTTTGTCTACCTTGGGAGGTTTGAATAACTCAGTGTCAGAAAAATGGGTCTATAATAAAGCTCGGATTTTAAATCTCTGATCTCGGCTCGGATTCGGATTCTATTTTGTAAAACAACATATCGATTTGGGTTCGGTTTCGTCTGGTCGATTTTATTATTATGAATAGGTTTAAATAATACATAATGTGTTATTTAAATGGTTATTTGAACGGTAAGAGCAATAGCTCCGTAACAAGTATCTGGGACTTAAGATTATTGTTTTTGAAATATACCTTCATTGCTTTATTCCATAACAGATTTGTAAATTTACAAAATGTGGGGGCGCCACCTGTCTATAGATGAACTAACGAACTGTGTGAAACTAAAAATGCACATATTTTTAAATTTTTAAAATGTACTAGAAATGAGAAAATACTTTAAATTTTATTAATTTTTTTTTTTTTAACTTAAGAAAAAAGAAAAGTTTTTTAACTGGTCAGAAGCTACAAAATTTCTTACAGTCAGCAAATTTTTTAATTTTTATTTATTAAAACTTAAAAAATTATAAGTTTGTTTATATTTAACAAGTTAAATAAGTTTAAAATTGCAGAATAGCACTTTTTATTTGGAAAATTTATATTTTACCAGAAAAGTAATATATAAAATATAACTATGTAAAATATATATATATGTAGAATATAAATATATATAACCTACAATAAAATAGAAGATACTTTTATAACAACAAAAGAGAAGATACTTATCAATTTTAATTTTTAATTTATAAAAAATAGTTTTGAACTTAACATAAACTTAAATTAAAAAATAAATAGTTGAAAATTATATTCTTAGGAATCTTTTACCATTGTAAATTATTTGTTATTCTTCAAAAGATATTAATGTGAGATTAAATTTAAAAGTTAACCCATACAAAGTTTTATAAAAAATAAAATAATTATTATAATTATTGAATAAAACCTTGGATGTTTAACTATATGTTATTTGAAAAATGGAATTTAATTTATAAAAGATCAGCTTAACAATAATAAGTTAAACTTTGAATATTAAATCATAATTTGCTATAATCAAATAAAATTCACAATAGAGTTTAATTAGAAACAAATATATACAAGATGTATCCTAATTAAGTGCATGGCTAAATATCAATTATTAGTAGATAAATTTTTTTATATTAGCGTTAAAATAGAGATCTTCTAATTTCGAAGATATCAGAACTATAAAATGAAGAGCTTAAGAAATATTCTTTTAAACAAGTACCTATTTAATTTCATTTGGCCTTATTGCATGTACCCGTTTTATTGCCTAACAGTCGAATAATTAGTACTTGTCATTAATTTATATATACATATTTTTTTTCCTTTTCCACTCCTTTAAGGGGTATAGGGCATTCACTAAATCTATTTAAACTAGGTCTGAAGAAAAACTGTCTTTCAAGGTCATAATTCATAATTCTGGTTCTTCAATTGATCTTTTATTTCCCCTAACCCTAAAACTAGTCTGTACATTATTGTATATATTAGATCTATTACTGAAATCCGGCTTTAGAAGGCGTTCATTGGTTGGTACGTTGCGTTGGAAAATTTGATTACAGCCTTGAAAGTTTATTACTATACCAAGTTATCCTGCCATAATAGATTCTTATTTACCTTCAGTTAGATATGGATATATCATTAAGTTCAATACTTATAATTTACAGACTTCTTTTAGATTTTAAAAACCATTCTTAATTGCAGACATCATTATATCTTCTAAATTCACTATAAAAGAATTTTTAAATCTATCTTCTGTTGATGGTGTATAAGGCCTTGAATAGATTTGGTCAATGCTTTAAATCTCATTATGTTAATTTAGAAGTAACTTCTATGCTTCAAAGTTTTATTTTGAATTTTTATTTTTTATTTATATATATATATATATATATATTTTGATTTAATTGAGGCCATGAATATCAACTTTTAAAATATTTGAGTGTTATTTTGTTTTTTTTTAATTATATTTATTTTAAATAAGAAAAATATTCTTAAAATATTCTTAACAGCGACCTTCAAATAAAAAAAATTCAATATATATATATATATATATAATAGTAAACATATACATTATAATGAATTAGAATTAATGAATGCATGTCTATCTTCTATATTTACCAATTTTTTAATGTGCATTCACAAAAGCGAGTTGTTATGCAAAAAAACAAAAAAAAAAAAAATTAAAATTTGCAACTAAATTCGATGATATTTGTAAGTCTGGTGGACTTTTTTTTTGTACTTGTTTTTTGTATTCAATTTAACATTGAAGTTGTATTGATGGTGTTTTTGTGTTGTTAGAGTAAAATGTTTTGATATGTAATAAAAAAATATTTAAGTTCAAACACTGAATTTTAGTTCAAGGTTTAAAATAAAAAAGTTACAAGGTGGCATTTGAACGAAATCGGAATTTAAAGAGGAGGATTTAAAATATATTTTGGTTTTAGGACGAATTTTAAGGCTTTTTGGATTTTTTTTTGATTTTGTCGATGCAATCCTCAAATCCAAGATATCCAAAACTAATATTCTGACTCTATAGCCAACTATAAAACCTCTTCTAATTCCGAATCCCGGAGCGCCAAATTTTCGATTTAATAACATTCCACAATACAATTTTTCCTAATTCTGAATATTGCATATGCTTAAATAAATATTTTGTAATAGGCTTTAGGGATTTTGGTTTTGGGGATTTTGTCTTTTTTGAGGCTTTGTGATTTTTGCTTGGGGATTTTGCTTAGTGAGGACTTTGTACTCAAGAATTTTGTACTGATTCTAAATCCCCAAAAATTGACAAATAAAATCCCCAAATCCAAGATATCCAAAACTAAAATTCTGACTTTATAGCCAACTATAAAACCTAATCTAATTCCGAATCCCGGAACGCTTAGCGCTAAATTTTGATTTAATAAGCAGCCAAAATACATTTTTTTCCTAATTCGGAATATTGCATATGCTTAAATAAATATTTTGTAATAGGCTTTAGGGATTTTGGTTTTGGGGATTTTGTCTCTTTTGAGGCTTTGTGATTTTTGCTTGGGGATTTGGCTTAGTGAGGACTTTGTACTCAAGAATTTTTTTACTGTTTCTACCACTTATTTTTTTCCTCAAAGCCAATTATTCCTTTTTTTATGTCTTGCAGTTCTAGAATTTTTTAAGTCCCGCTGTATAGTTCTTTATATATTAAGTCCCGAACATTTTTGGTATTTTCTAAATATGGAAATAGGCATATCAACTTTTAATAGTCAAATAAACTCTACAAACCTAATTTTAAACATATTTTTATTTAAAGATATTTTCATTCTTTCAATCATAACAATGACATAAGTTTTCCCGCTTTTTTATTTGTTATGAAATTAGTAAAAAGTAATACATAGCAAGTACACAACACGTTCATCCAATAAATTCAGTTGAACCGATAAATCATTCATTTTAAAATTTTTATTTTGGAATTCATAATTTTTGTAATGTCAAAAGATTGTATTGTTATTAATCTGTTTACTAAGCGTTTGTTTTTGCCAACATAGAAAAATACGTGTTACAGATTTAGAAATTAATAACTCTATTTTATGTTTCTGGTTCTTATGCAACAGTTGTATATCATTTTCTTAGAATTTTTCTGAATATTATTATGAAAATAAAATTATGTGATTTGTACTTACATAATCGGTACTTATACTTTTCTGTTAAATTTTCTTAATTCTGAATCTTTTAAATTTCAATTCAAAAATTTTTGAATTATGAAAGAGCGAAAACTCTAATTTCCGATTTGACTCAGCTACATTCGCAATTGAATTCAAATTGAAGAAATAATCCTATATGATTAACAAAATATAATAAATTAATATAAAAATATAAACAAATGCAAAATATAAACAAGCAGTTAAAAGTGTTTTTGAATTTTCACCAAATTTGGTATATGGACTATCGGGGCGTAACCATAAACAGTAGCTTTCATAAATTGATTCTAGTATTATGGGTTTAAGAGTTTCATGAAATTTTAAGTTCACATTGATGGCTCCAAACTATAACGATGTAAGTCTAAAACGATGTTTTGAGAAAAATGAGATTAAAGATTTTGGAAATATTTTTTATTGTACCTTTGTTATTTTTTGAGTAAATTAAGTCGAATGCAATGTAAAATTAAAAAACCTTTCAAAAATATTTAAAACAATTTTATTTTGTGTTCTTCAAATGACGTTCTTTACGGGTTATTTTTTCTTATTTTTCAAAAAAATGGTGATGTAAGTAGACCCTTATAGTTCTTGTCCGAAAAGTTTTTCTTTACAAAAGCTTATGTATACGTATATCATTCGATCAACAAAAATTTTACAATTAAGAATGACGTAACTAAACATAGAACTACGAAAAAGTAGCCTTTTTTAATTTTATTTCGTTGTAACTAGACTTAAAACCAAAACCAAAAATAGCTTTACAAGTAAAAGAGATAGAAATGTACTTTTACCTTAAGTAAAGATTCTAGTTTTCCAGTAAGAATGATTTAAGTCTACTTACATCGTTCTATTATGTAAAAATATAAGTCTCTTCAAAATGTTGTAACTATAAAAGTGATCATAACTTCTAAGGGAATTATCCGATTTTCACCGAATTTTGCGGGTATATAGATATTTTTTAGCTCTATCCTCTGGCGTATCAGTGCAATAACGATGTAACATGAGTTTGGACCCATCGACATAATTCATTAAAATCTCAACCGTTTTTAATGAAATTTGGTTTTAATTTTTTTTTTGCCAAAATTAAAAACGGTTATGGTCAGCCCTTCTCACTTATATATTTTCATAAGTTTCTAAACTCAATTTTCCTTTAATTCAGATGGGCAGATAATTTTGTTTTATAATAAAAAATAAAAAAAAATAGACGTTTTTGTATTGAAGCCTCCCAATCCCGTGGTACGATTTAGCCCATCTACTAAGTAAATTTTCAAAATTTTTGGATATTAAAAAATTAAAAATAGTTGTTTGAAATTATTCTAACAGGTATAAACTAGAATTAGATATTCGAAATAAATTATAATTATATTTATACATTTGTTTAATGAATTTGTTAGAAAAGAATTTGAAAACTAAAATTTATTAAATTTAATAAAACAAAAAAAAAATTAATATTTATGTGTAATTAAGTACAAAAATCTATTGGCATTTTGAAAACGTTATAAGAGTGTGAAATGTATACTAAATAATAAGCTATGTTTAAAAAAACTTAAAAACTATTTCTATTTAATATTAATCAAATAAAATAAATTAAAATATTGGAGTGAATATTTAAATTTGTTCCGGTTTTATATAATTTAAATTAACATATTTTGCTTTAAACTAAATTAAATTTATTTTTAAAATTATTTTAAATATTCTAAACTAGAATGTTGTATTGTGTATATTGGAAATGTAGATATAGGCCGCATTCTGGAAGATGACAATGATTAAGAGTATTTTTGAAAATTTTATAATTTTATTTGAAAACAAGACAAAACTTATTTTTTTAAAAAAAATTTAAAATATTTAGCTTAAAAAGTACTGGAGGTGGATTGAATTAAAAAGCTTTTATGAATAATAGGTATACGTGTGATTATATTCAGGATTATATTAAAATTCTATGCTTCTTCTATAGATCTATGGGGCATGATAGATATGCATATAAGTGTATAAATTGGATCAGCATTGAAAAGTAAATTAATTTAATATAAGCGCACCTGTCCGTCCTTTTATCGAACCTAGAATAAAGATTAGTAGAGGGTAGGAAACTGAAATTTACAATTAATTAAATTAGGCAATTACCTTAAAAGGATAAGCACTAAAGCATTTTAATTTTTTAGGTATTAAATTTCGGATAGACCAAAAGCCATATTCTGTTTTAATGTCTTTGTCCAAAATGTTTAAAGTTCAAATTAAAAGAAAATATACAATTAAAGTAAACCAGTGGAAGGATTAATGTTAAAGTTGATATTATTCTGAAGAAGGCTATACCTGCACTAGAAGCTGTAACCTATAGTTTGCTAGATATTTTTTTTTTTAAATATTTTATTCTTTTTATTAAATAAATCTTCATTCTGAGAATTAAATAAAAATGACAATATGAAAAGTTCCAAGAGTAAAAACCTATTAAACCAATTTAGTATATTGTAATTGGAACATTATTATAGGCTCGCATTTCGATGTCCCAAAGTTGACAAAGACATGTATTCCATATAAAATGGTATTTCTTTTATTTTAATAAAAAAAAAACTGATTTTTATAATTTTAACTATGCGATATTTAACATTTTATTACCTGGATTGGTATGTTTGACATACACTCAATTTGGACGATATTAAGTTCTCATCACTCAACTTATTTGAGAATTGACTTATGAATTATTTATTATAAATAGCCCCCAAAAATTTAGATATCATTTTTTGGGAATTATATTAATTATCTTTTTTACTTTTTGTTTTTATTATAGAATTGACAACTATACACATAATGCCAGTTCGACTTCTTTTGATTTGATAAAAGACCAATTTTATTTGAAAAAAACACTAATGGTAATTGATTAATTTAATTAATTAATTAATTATTGAATAATGGAAATTGATTAATTAAATAATATAATTAAAATGGTAATTTTTATAAAATTTAAAGAAAACCTAAATATACTATTTGAGAATGAAGAAGTCCATGACTTGACTTTTTATTTAAAAACAAACTAGATCAAATAACATAAAGTTTATTGTTTTACTTACAAGTATCTATAGATACAAAAATAGAATTATTCTTTAAAAAAAAGTACAAGAATTTAAATCAAAGTTTACCAATTGCTATTTATGGATTAATAAGAACTTTACCACAAAAAAAAAGAAATACAAGAATTTGGAAAAATGAATTACCATTTTAAAAAGTGTCCGTGAAATTGATTAAATATTTCAAAATAAGAAAAAAAAACCAACGAGATTAAAAGAGTTTTTCTTTTTTTGGAAAACTAAGTGTTCAAAAAATTTAATTCTCATTTAAAACAGGTTCAATCACCTTAACACCAATTATATTAGATACAAAAATAAAACACCAACAAAAAAAACGTTTACCAAAAACAAATGAAATTGTTGTTATAGTTTTAACAAGCATCAAATGATTTTTCAATGTAGTTTACTATAAAAGATTTTTGATTTTAATAAAATTGGGTCTACTTAACAAAAAGGGAAAGTTACAAAATATTTTGGCGGAAAAAAAAAGATTTTTAATGCGTTTATAAAAAAAAACTGTATCAAATTCGTTATCTAAAGTTACTTCCATTTTTCCAATAAATTTTACACCTGAACTAAATCAAATTAACTTATTTGAATAATTTTCGTTTAAAATAAGTACTAAAATAACCAAGGGTTTTAAAAAAAGCACACTTCCTAAATTAACATAACTCAATTATAAGTTTTGACGTTTGGGTAAAGGCTATATTTAGATCATATAGATTATTTGGCTTATTCGGTCACAAAATTGCCGGTTGCGACTTCATTATTTATTTATAAATATAAATAATAGTTTGAGTTCGAAAGACGCTCAAATTTTTAGCGCTTCCCAACACTAGTTTATAATAAGTTCCCAAAATATTTCTAAGAATTCGCACTCAATTATAACGATTAAACTCCTCTCAAAAAATTAATTTTTTTTTGAACTTTAACCCTTTAGAGTTTAGAACATATAAGCGTTAAAAAAAATTATGCAAAAATGATTTTAGCAAATTTTATGAATTTTTACAACATGGCAACACTAACAGTTATTTTCTGTGAACAATTTTTGAAACACTTGGACGGACGGGTAGACAAAAAAAAAAGGTTACATAATAATAGGTACATATTCTTAAAGTTTTTGAAAATGTACTAAAAAGTTTTTTTGAATTTTCCCAGTTATTTTACACTATGTTTTTTTTAAATACCTTATTTTATGTTTATTATTTTAATTTTTTTTTGAGTATTATTAGTATTATTTATATTGAAAAAGTAGATGGAAAAAACCCAGGGACTTAAAAAAAATTATGTTCCGAAAACTAATCAATTTTCAATTTTGATCCCTTAAAGCTCCTGGAGGGGAGGACGGTTCCAAAAAATTTTCTAAAATAACTCATACTTATATTCAAGCTTTTAACTTCTGCCAAATTATAAGAATATATATAGGGTTAATTGAAAATTTTAAAGATTAGAGTAAAACTATACTAATTTTCTTAATAGAAAAATATTATTTGAAACTCATAACCGTGTTATAACTGATATTGAATAGATTTTTTAAAAAAATAAATAATTAATCTTATCTACTTTAAAGTTAATACATCAGCTAAAAAATATTTACATGGACTGTTTGTAGTTCATAAAAAACAAAACCCAGTTCTGGAAGCCGAGTCAATTTCTTACGTTTTTGAGATAACTAACTTTACGGTAACTTTAAAGTAATTTCGTTAACTTTTTAAATAAATAACAACGCCTTTACCCTTGTCAACAATGGCTGCGTCAGGGCTGCATCTATTGTGAACACTTTATTATAATTCAATACATTTAACTTAGTTTGACAGATAGCTATGAGTAGAAAGCGAAACCTGGGCGTGCATTTTAGATACATTCTTAAAATGTGATTTGGTTATAAATGGGTAATAGTTTTAAAAGAATCTTAAGTACTAATTTACATGAAAACTTATTTTGAATTTAAATAAAAAAAAATTCGGAACTCCGTCAAATGTTAAATTACTTAAATAATAAAAAGTTTTATCATGTTACATAATTTTTAAAATTTTTATTTATTAGTGAAATATTGACTAACGATATTTTCAGCGCTTCACAGTGCTGCATAAAAAATTCACAAAAAAAAGCCCTGCTGATAAATTTATAATAATTTTTTAATATATTAGAAAATCTGTTATTTGAATAGGAATATACATTTATTTTATGGGACAGTGAAATAAATCCCTCATTTCGCTTTTAAAATAAAGCCATATTTATTTCTCATTCAAAATTGAAAATATTCTTCTTGATATTGGGAGACGTGTGGAATGTCCACGAACAAACATCCCAATTAATCCGCTTTTTAGGAACATAATTTAAACAAAACAGAACAGCCATGTACTAAATATTGTTGTATTAATTTCGAATATATGGTTTTAAGTCTTGGGAAGTGTGTGAGAGAAATTAAGTACACAAGAGAAACATAAGAAACACCCTTGTTGCAAATTTGAAAAATTTACATTGGTCTAAGAAATATGCTCGTTTGACCTTGGTCTGGTCTGTTCGGAAGGTTCCAGAATTCGAACCCATGGATGGAGCTCGTCTATTTGCAATTAATTTGTCTCGAGTGGAGGAATTTCGTAGACAGCCGGACGGACAAATAATTTGATAGAACAAACGAACATAACGAAACCGAGGGAAACTAACATGCAAATTTTTTAAATATAAGAAAATTTTGGGAAAAATTAGATAATTAATGGCCTAAAAACAGTTAACCAAAGTCCAAATATTTACTTAGAACGATGTTAATATAACCACGTTATAACGTCAGACAGACTCCTTACGCATATAATAGTTTAATAATTTCACTTTCAATTTCACAAAATATGATTTTATAAATTTAAATTTAAATTTTTTATAGTTGTGCTTTTTTTAAAAATGATTCATTTGTTAAAAAAAATCAAAACGGTAAAATTCCCTTTTCATGTTTTCAAAACAAAAACTCGGAAGTTTATATTGTTTTGACCTGATTTATTTGGTAAGATTTTTAGTCAAATGATTATTTATTTATTATCAAAAATATCGGAATTATCTTAGATTTATTTTAAAAGTTCATTAAAAATCATTTTCAACCTTGATTTTAAGAAAATATTTAATATTAAATTATATTCAGGTTATTCTATCTTTTTATTTTATTACAATTTACAAAATTTTTAATTCTTTACCTATTTTAACGTTTTTATCATATTTATAAAAAAATGTGAAAAAAATGTTCTTATATACATTTCCCGTCCGTCAATGTGTGGTTCTTACAAATCTTTTACAAAAGTTCTATGTTGAAAATTTTAGAAGATTTTATTGATTTTATAAGAATTAAATTTATATGTTACTTATATCATAATGACTATGATTGTCATGCGCATACTGGAATTTACCGTTATGCGTAACTCAACTTTTACAAAATTTTTGACCACTTATATCTTCAAAACAAATTGAGTTACAACCTAAAAGTTTTGGGAACTCATATCTTAAAACTATAAAAATCTTTTAAATGCGACCCTGATTTTAGGAAATGTAAGGGGTTAAAAACTAAAAATTTGAAATTTTTGAACACTTCTTGAATTCCTATTCAAAATTATAACATTTTTTTTTGTAGGATTATTCTGGCACTTTTTCAACAAATTTATCAAATTTCACTTGAAATTTTTCATAATTATTAATAATGCGCAGAAATAATAATTCACTTGGCATTATTCGTAGAATTATAAAGTCAATGTTTAAAGATTAGTACTTCCTTAGATATAAAGTAAAATAATAGAGTAAAATAATTCCCCAAACCCAAAACCGCTATGTACAAATTTTCATTATAATCGTTAGGAATCTATTCGTTACATACAAACAAACAAACTTTCGCTTTTATATCTATAGATTTCATAGCAAATTCTGCTATTTTTTTTACTCACAAATAATTATGAAACATAATTGTTGAATTTTGAAAATGTGATTTTTTTAAAAAACTTTTGACTTTTTCATAACTTGTATCATTTTTTTGAATTTTTATTTCTTAAATTCATGGTCATGGAATTTTTTCTTAAAATTTTTTGGATTTTCATTTCCAGTAGCTTTTTTTATTATCTTAGAGGTTATGTAATACCATATACCATCTGGTAATACTATATAATAACAGTTATTGTTTATTTTAAATAATCACAAAGAATGATATAAAGTTTAAAAATAGAGGGAACCGCAAATGTCTTTTTGAAAAATATTTTTTTTTTTGTGATTTTATTTTTGTTAATTTTTTTTTGTAATTTTGTTTTTTTTTTGTAACTGGTCTTTTTGTTTTTTGAATCATAAAAGAGAAAATTACTGTAAATTAAAAGAGTAGTGAATAAGTGACAAAAAAAAAAAAAACAAAAAAAAAAAAAATTATGACAGGTAGAGAAATATAAAATATTTTATCAAAATATTTCAATCTAATTCTGACTGTTTTTGGAGTCACTTTTTAAGTTACTTTTCAAATTCTATTTAAATATTTTTTTTTTTTTTGATTTTTTTTTTATATTTTCTCAAAATATTTTACTCACGACATGATATGCTTTGATGGTCAATGTTTTATTAAAGTTTATATAAACAGAATAAAAATATTTTTCATACTAACTTAGCTATACTAGTAAGCTAGAAACAAGTATAATATTTTCATCAGGAAGGTTAAATTTTCATTATTTTTGATGATTAGCAATTATTTTTAGATTTTGAAGAAAAATTTTATACTATAACTTTATTTTTTATTTTAATTTATAGTTTGATTGTTGATTTTATACTACAATTAAAAATTATTTAATTTTAAATAGTAAGTTAAGTTGTGTTTTTAATTTTTGTTTTTTTTTTTTGTATTTTAACATCTGACTTTGATTAAATGAATTATTAGTTTTTGGAATATTTGCGAAATTAGAGTATCTATCTAATGTAAGTAATTTTTTTTTTGAAATTTATACTTCATGGTCAAGGCTTCTGTTTTGATCTGTGGGATAGTAAGAGCGTGGAAAAATTTTTAGAAAAATAGAATAAATCTTCGTTATTGTTAGCATCTCAAGATTTTTGACGTTTATATATTAATTTTAGATTATATTTAAAATAATTATTGAGATTTGAGATAATAATTTATAGGATATTGTGAGTTGTAAAGTATGAATTGAAATTATAATTTTTTTTATATAAAAAATTTATTTATTTATAATTAAAATAGTAAATATTGCCTGATATTATTATAGTCCTTTGCCTATTTGTCATTTGAGCTTCTTAAATTAAATACTTTCTATTTATTTGTAACTTCTATATTAATTATTTTTTTTATATTATATATTTGTATATTTAAATTATATTTGGTCACCATGGGGATTTGTTAAGAAAAGTTATTTTATATTTTTCAGTTCGGTAATCTGTTTGTAAATGGTGTTGAGCAATTGACAAATTTTAAATATGCATGACTCTTAGAAATCGAGATAGGAATAAAGTTGCTGGGATGCCTTTAATAAAATTTTAAAAAAAACGAGGAAGATTATAGTTGCCCTTGTCAACTTTTAGATACCCGTGCTTCCCAATAACCGTTATTTATTTTCCATATGCTATTATAAATATAATAAACGCTATTATAAAAAAAAATATAAAAAAGTAAAATAGTTAAAAAAAAATTTAACTTATTATCCCATAATTTTTGCTTAAAAAAAAAAAAATTAAATTTTTAATTCATTATACCATAATTGTTGCTTAAAAACAAAAAAAAAATAGCCCACCCCAAAAGTTGGTCCGAGCGATGTCCAACTTTGCCAACTAACTTGCCCTATTACTTTACCTGCCCAGTTTTAATTTTAACCTAGTAGCTTCATTAGATTCACAGTTATCGAATTGACAACTTTGTATGGCAGCTGCCCGAAAATGGGGTCGTAACATTTTGAAACTCCATATTAGTGCTCGATTCATTATATAACTAACAGTGTGTAATTTTCATCCTCGTAGTATACTCAGTTTCCAAGAAATTCATATTGGTGCAAAGAAGTTGTATGGCAGCCCCCCGCAAATGAAGCCGTAAAATTTTGAAACTTCATATAAGTGCTTGATTCATTATAAAACTAACCGTGTGTAATTCTCGTCTTTCTAGTATAATTACTTTTGAAGAAATTTATATTGGTTTAAATAAGTTGTGTGGCAGCTCCCCGAAACCTTGGTCTGGTCTTAACCAAAAAGAATAGGGAACCTTAATAATGTCCAAAAAATGTTTTGTGTGAATTTCAAAACTCTAGCTCTAATTTTTCAATTCTCAATCTCTTTTAATTAATTTTTAATTCACGAATATATTAAACCTAAGCAAAGTAAGCATCATATAATCATATTGACAAAATGATTCATTCAAAATATTACACATATACATATTATATGAATATACATATATAAATTATTTATGAAGCCATTTACTTAAAAAAAATCTTTGTGTTCTTTTTTGCTTATCTTACATTTTTTTTAAACTACGCATCATTTAAATCATATGAAATTCTAACTCGAAATCGTTATCTACATAAAAAACAAAAAACAAAAAAACAAAAAAAACAAAATTCATATAATTTCATGTTAAATACAAGATGCATAGAAAAATTTCAAATTTTTAAATGAAAATATTGGAGTTAAAAAAGTTAATTGTTCTAGAGCTAACCGAAGTTTTGGTCCGATCTTAACCAAAAAAAATAGGGAACCTAGAAATTGATTGAAAAATATTTTGTGAAAATTTCAAAACTGTAGCTCTTTTAGTTTTTGAGTTATCGTGCTGACACACAGACGGACGGACGGACAGACGGACGGACGGACGGACGGACGGACAGACACACATAGCTAGATCAACTCATTTTTCGGTTCTGAGCCGATACGTACCCTTGACACTATATCTAGCTCGTCTAGATCGATGCGTTACAAACGGAGGAGCAAATCTAATATACCCGATGTTATATATGTATGCACGGGTATAAAAATTGCGGTTTGACTAATACAATACGCGATTAACAAGAACTAAACTTGTTTTGAAAAATAGTGTTCACACTGCACAACTGTTTAACTTTTAACAGTTTTGACAGCAAATAAATTGCTTCTCTTTTTAATTGTTTATGATTTTAAATAATTTTGTAACTCAAACTTTTTTACACAAAAAAAAAAATAGATTCATCCAAAAAAAAGACCTTGGAAACTTTGAACTGACTTAAAATCAATTGATAACTTGTTCAGAAATGTCAAATTTTTTCATTAAATATTTATTTGTTCAAAAGAATTTAACTGATTCATATAATTAAACAAATTTGTCTCTGTAGTATGAACATGGTATACGTCCCTTTAAATTTTGTTTATGTTTTTATCGTTGATAGAGGAGTTTCTTTTGAAATAAAAAATTACGAATTTATAAAATAATTTCAGTCGGAAGATTAAAAGAGCATTGGTCTACTTTGATCCAAAATACAGTTTTCTCTCAATTAAAGATGGTTGTATACGGTTTACTCGTTGCGATAAAAGTTCATGGAATAAAACTTTTTACATTTTTTCCTGAGACAATATTTAAAAGAAATATGACAATATAAGTTGTACGGCAGCTATTCAGATCTCTTGTACTAGACCAATTATATTTTGAGAAGACATCGGTCATTAAACCTTACTACTTTTAACTTCAGATACTCAGTTTTGTTAGATATTAAATTATGATCATGTTCTGAAAAATAAATTGTATGCAACTACTTGAACTTGTGAAACAAATCGGTTCAAAATGTATAAAAACGAATTTGAGAAAATTTTAGAATCCTTTAATTGAAAAATTGTGCAGAGGGACGCAATGACACACATTGTTAAATCGACTTAGTTTTTGATTCTGATTCGTTAGAAACATTTGTGTCGATAAATCAAGGAAAGTTATTTATCTACTTTATATAAATAGATATATAATATTATTTTATATTACTCTATATATGAATATATATAGCTTTTTTCAACCTTTAGAGAATTAGATGATATTCATTAGGTATTATAAATTTCATCAAAGTTTAAATTTGGAATCAATTATTAAAAATTTTTTATAATTTTGATTGAAAGAATTCTTGTTCTTTATCTAATTTATATCATTATTTACGATACTTAATTTATATATAAAAAATATTTTAGCAAATGTTTGAATAGGAAAATTTTAACTTTTAAATTAATCTCATTATGAAATCATTATTTCCAGTTTTTCTTTTCTTATAGATTATTAGTTCTTACTATTCTTGAATAGTTTTTTTATGTTTAAATATAAAATAAATTCTATTAATATTATAAAAAAGTTGCAATGCCAGTTTCTTATATAATATAATATTAAAATTATGAATATTATTAAATATATTTTTTAATTTAATAATTTTTTTTTTGTTTTTGATTAAATTTCGATTGATAGGTCAGGTAATTACTAATTAGGTAAAATATATTTAATCAGTTCTATTTATAATATGTATATATATGGATATTCTAATTTAATTTTAATCAATTTAAAATAGACTTAGTTGTATTATAGTTTTATTCTGAAGAACTAGAACCGAAGTCTTTAAACTTCAAGAAAATATTAACTAACCCTCAATATTATTGATAATATTTAATTAGAGGATTTGTGCATTTGTTGTTCTATTTTGTTGGAAACGCGTATATCCAAAATTTTTTTATTGTGTGTGTACGTATGTGTCTCTGTCAGCACGAGAACTCGCGTAAATTTTAATCGATTTCGATGAAATTGTGTATGAATGATTTCTTCGTCAACAGTAAGCTAAGAAATTTAGTAGGGATGAGCCATATCGGACCACGGGTTCGGGAGGCTCTATTATACAAAAAAACTAAATTTTTCAAGAAATCTCGACTAATCGTCGCAATTAGTTCAAATTTGATACATAGACTATTAGTTCGTTCCCATGAAGAGTAGCTTTTATTAATTGATTCTATGTTATCAATAGGTTTAGGGATATTAGGAGTTTCGGAAATGTCAACTTCTAATAATTCTTCAAAATATTAACAGATTTCATCAAAATTTGGTATGAATGCTTTTTTTGGCAAAAGAAAGAATGAATTCGCAGATGGGCCAAATTTAACTCCGGAATTCGGGGTGGATTCCATAAAAAAAAAGGACACTTAGCTAAAAATATTAACAGACGTTGTAATACAAACGATATTATGTAAGAAGAAAAGCTTATACAATCTTAGATTTATTTTGGGTATTTGGTTCACAATTAATATTGGGAGCTGATTTATAATGCACCTAAACACTTAAACCTTGAAAATAAGTACAGTTTTATTTGTGGAGGTTTGCCACTACAAAGCATTTTCTTACAGTACTTTATAGTATTTTATTTCAGATTAAAAAATATAATTTAAATTTTTATTCTTAAATATAAACTTAGAGACATATAGACGCCGATGTTATAATATAATTCATATATGTAATCAATATGTGTAATTTTCTTAAACGTTCCTAATAGTTTTTAATGATTATTTTTTCAAGAATCATTCGATTTTTACTACAAGTTTAATATTATAGGCTTTTAAAATTTTAAACAGTCATTAAATATATAATATTATATGAAATATGTTATTAATGTAATATATGAGGGAGGAATTTGTTATTTTTATAATGCTTTTGAAGTTTTTAGTTCATTTTTCACATATAAGTTTAAATTTAAAAAAAAAATTAAAAATATTTTAGTGGCACGTGGGACAAATTATATACGAGTATTTTTATTCAATATCTTATTAATTTTACCATTTTGTTTACCTATAAATGAGGGCGACGTTAGCTAGCTGACAAAATAAGTATTTTAAAATGAAAGGTATTTTTCAATGTTTTAAAAATGTTGGGTTATAGCTGCCAAGTTTGAAATAATTACCCGATAAAATCCAGGTACTATTACCTTTATATTGAATAATCAAGTGAAATCATCCTTGTTACTTTGTTGACAATTTTAAAGATTTTCAATCTAATAATTAAATTGCACAATTAACAATAATTATTGAATTGTTTGCATTTTTAAATATTACTTTGTTAATAAAAAAATAATAACGTTGTATATATTTTTTATAAATAGTTTTTAATATTAGTGTATTTTTATTTTCAGAAAGCTGTAATTAAATAAAATCATGGCACCAAATAATAGTATTGGTAGTACGTATTTATTAGCAGAAGCAAAAGTTGATAAAACACATTCAAAATCAGTGACACAATCTACACATCGTATTTCAACTGAAGTCAATAATAATATACCATCAGAAACAGATTTAAAATGTCCAAAATTACAACAACAACAAGACCAAATAAATGAAAAGCAACTTAAATCCAAAGAAGAACTGGATATTAAAACGAATAGAAAAATAAAGAATGGATATTTTGAACAGGACATTGTTTGGCGAAATGTTATTGCTTTTGTCATTTTGCATGCTGGTGCTGTCTATGGATTGTATATTGTTTTTGCTGAAAGTTTATACAAACTTTATATTTACAGTAAGTTATTTTTTAATTCTAATTTAAGTTAGTGATTCGAGTTTTTATTTTTTTTTTATTATTTGGCTTTTCTATATAACGAGGAAGAAAGAGTGTCGTAATGTAGTCTGTGTTAACTCTGGGTTACCCGTATTACCGTAATATAAACATTATATCATCCGGTTAATTATTTTTGGCAAAATTTTAAACATATAACTTTATTAGGTGTAGTGCAATGCTCATATAAAAGAAGGAGTTGTATGGAAGCTACTCTAACGCACTGCAGTAAACCAACCAAATTTTGCAGAAACTTTGGCTAATAATACTAAACTATTTTTGACAAAATTTTAGACACCCAGCTTTAATAGGTGTAGAGTAATGCTCATATAAAAAAAAAGAAGTTGTATGGTAGGTACTCGAACCCTTGAACTAAAATAGCTGGATTTCAATAGCGTTGGCAGCTATTCCCCCTTCCCCCAAGTTAACCTAAAGGAATTAGAGATGATAGAACTTTTGGAGAAGAATTAGACTAATAGTGGGAAAGACAACCCATCAATTATAATTATTTTCAAGTTCAGACTACATTTTATAATTCCTAGGATCTGCATGTTTTGTTATAATTTATTTTAAATAAGATTTTAGAATTTTTAAAGCTCTTTGGCAACGCTATAGTTATTACGACTTTTTATAAAGTCATAACTTGCACTTGTCTTTTAAATTATTATTAGATAATAAAAGGGTTGTTTAAAAGGGTTGGGATCATTGCTTGAATTTTGATGACAATTATTAAGTCTAATTCTGGTTTTACCATATCCCACAAGCAATTTCACTTAAACCCATCAATTTTTTTTGTTAATATAATCTGATTAGTAAATAACTATATATAAAAAATATATTGTATAAAACAAATTGATTGGATAAAGTAATTAAGAATATTATTTTAAATTTTAATTCTTCAGTATTGCTTTAATATGACCGGTTCCTATTGAAGTGTTTAGTAAAATGGTATTTTTTTTTTAATCAAAATAAACATTTAGTTTTGCCCAAAAACTTATCTAACAATTTAAACTTAAGTTCTATGAATAATTTGTGTCGTTTTTTTAAAATTTTTTGTTATAAATTTCGCAAAATTATGCAAAAAGTAAAATTTTATTTATTCTTTGTTTTGATTTTTAATCAACAAATTTTTATTCTAATATTCATTTCTAAATTATATTAAATCTACAATATAATATGCAGAATTGGTATTACTTAAATTTATATATTTTTTTTTAGTTTTTACTATCGAATTCTTAAAAGTGTGTCTAGAATTTTAAACGCATTATAAAAATTAACATTACAAATTATTTTAGTTAAATGTGTAGTATACATTTAACGATAATTTTAAAAAAAAAAACTCCCAAAATAATTCTACAAGAATATAAATTAGTTATAAAAGACCAAATAATATGGAAATACCATAATAAACTAATCAAAAATGAAGTTGATTTTGTACACCTTCAGTAATAAAAAAAAAAAAAATTACATTGTCTTTGCAATTAAATGATCACACATTAAAATGGTATTTCCTTAGAACATGAGAAAGGCTGTTAATGATTTGGTATTGTGATTACTGAAAAAACAATCACTATTGTTTAAGATCTTTCAAAAAGCCTAGTTTTTCAAGAGATAACCTTACATTCAATAAAATTGATAATTTATTAGAGGGTTTTTCGGCGCTGTAACGAAAAGGGCCTCACTGAGTCACACTGAGTATTTCTATTAGTTGCGCTTTTGGATGGTCTAATAATACCAGGAGTGTTGAAGTCATAGAAAAGCGAACCTAGTTGTCATAACATGGAAAAATAAAAAGGGCTTATAATCGTAAAACTCTCACATTTAGTCTGAAGACACATACTTAATACATTTTATTTATTTTCAAATAGTGACGGTAATACGACCACAGACTTGTCAACATAAGATTGATACCGATCAAATCTAATTTTGTTAGAGTTAGCCTAGTTTGTGATAATTTTAGATTTAGTAGCGTAGATTATTACTAAGCGTAAACGATTTGCAATTATTTAAAGAATGATTTCCAATTTAAAATTATTAGGAAGTACGTAATAAAAATCAAAAACTAAGGCTAATTTTAAATAAATAATTCATGAAACGACTATACATTTAAATCATTAATAACACGTGCAATAGTATTTACTATTGTACAGTCGTATAAGATTTATCATAACTTTCAGTTTTCACAATTAAATGAAGTGTCGTTAAGGATTGTCATTTGCATTTCCAAAATTAAATTAAGGTGTTTCGATCATTGAAAAGTAAAGTCATTAAATATACATATATAAAAGTCATACTAGAATTTTAATTTAGCATTGCCAATATGTAAACCTGGAAGATACACGTTTTTAATGCTATAGGTGTTGACTTGAGTGTAGACAATTCAAATCTATTTTATATTTTAGCATCGTTTCTAATCTGGAATTCCTTCTCCTTTTTTATGAATACCTTGTTACCTTTACACGGCATTAAGTCCTAACTTTTTGCAAGAAAAGTGATTAAATTTAATGAAGTTTAGTTTTTATTAATCAAACAACTGTGGTTCATCACTTTGGCTTAAGGTTTATTCTAATACCTTTTTATCCCCCTAACGATGTAGTTCAAAATTTTTTCCTCCACTTACTTCTCTTGGGCTTACACTAGACATTTCCATCGATCTCTGTTAGATTCTGTTGTTTTTCATAGGTAATTCCTATTGAGTTTAGCTCCATAATTATTGTTTTGTACCATCTGTCCCCTCTCTTCCAATTTTTTTGGTTATAGGAAATCAATTGTGAACTCCACCAAAATTTGGAAAGTGTGTGTCCTATCCACCTCAATTTCTTTTTAGTAATTTTATACGCTAATGCTCTCCAGTTAGAATCCATAGATCTCTATTCGGGATTGCTCTCGGCAAGAATATCTTACATATGATTTTAAGGCATTCATTTATGAGTGCCTGTAGCCTACTGTTTGATATACGCTGCTCTAGGTTTATGATGTCTAATATAATCTTGATTTATATACATATTTTCTACTGTATATATTTAAAAACTGAACTTATTTTAAATTATACACTAAACAAAGAAGATATAAAATCAATTATAAATTTTTTTTAAATAGGTTATTAGTTATTACTAATTTATAATTATTAATAATAAGTAATAGCTAAGTATGCATAAAAATATGTCAAGAATAACTAATCAATCATAAAAATAAAATTAAATTGAAATCTAACATCTTATATCAATACTATAACTTCAATAAAGAATATAATATTTTATATATGATTTATGCATTTAATGCAATTATGTATTCTATGCTGTTTTTGGCGTGACAAACGTTTTGCGATGATGTAGCATTTTTTTTTTTTAGAATAATAAAATGAAGACGTGCAACCGCATGATTGCTTTGTTATTAAATGATGACATTTTAACACATTTTATTTAATTTATATGAGAAAGCAATTAAAATGACTTTTTTAGTTCGGAAGTTCGTTTCTAAATTATTCTATTAGTTGAAAACTAACTCTATGAGAGTTGAATTAGTTATTAGAATGCATTATTGTAAATGAATATATTATAATAATTTACAGATTGCATTTATTCAAATATAGTGATTTATTGCTTTTTAAATTTATAAAAGATTAATGAATATTGAAAAAACTCATATTAGAAAGTTAATAAAATTGAATAATTTAGAACCGTTTTAGTTTATTTAAGATGCATGTATCATATACAAAAATCCGAAATTAGAAGCATATTATATTATCCTAAAATGGAGTTGATTTGGGCTACCTGAATCACCACTTCAATTTATATTAAATAAGGACACAAAGATAATAACAAAGCACACCTTGATTTCAAATTTGTTGGGTCTATACTTATAGGTTTTGTAGATATGATAATTTGATCTTGGCTTGACCGGAAACTTCCAAATTCCGAAACCGTAGTCCGATTTTGTCCATTTGCAATCTTCATCTTTCTTTTCGTTGTGAGCTAGTTGCTTGATTGTTGCCCATGTTTTTCCACAGCTTTCAATTTTTTTTGCAGCTGATCTTCTCTCTCCCCACACTTCTTTTTCACTGCGGCTTTCAATCAAACGTCTGACGTGGAATATTTTCTGTCGGTTTCCGAAGTGTATGGCCTATCCATCTCTATTTCTGTCTTCTTATTTAAAATTTTATGCTTTCTTGCCTCGAGATGATTAAAAGTTCCTCATTCGTTGTTATTCTAGGCCATCTTATATGATGTATGGTTCGGAGGTATTTATTTTCGAATATTTGTAGCTTATTTGTTGTTGAGTGTGTGAGTAGCCATGTTTCACTGTTGTAGAGAAACATTGATTTTACGCATGCTTCATATATTCTTATTTTCGTGCCTCTGTTTAATTCCTCCTGATTGCCCCAACGCCATTTTTGCTAATTTTATACGGGTTTCAATATCTTCTTCAGCTCCTCCGTTTGTGGTAAGGTAACTACCAACTTAGTTGAAAATAAAATTGCTACATTCTCAATATTAACTTTTGACTTTTTCATTGCTATATTAATAATTATGACTGCAATTTTCTGTATTTAGGGAATTGAGTTTTCGTTGCACATGTCAAAAGTTTTATTACAATTCCAGTTTTCCATGAGTTCAGTATTCTAAATATCTTCCAAGATAGATGTTCTTCCCATATTTGGATTTGATCTTTGGTTAAAGTGAGATTTGGCCTTTCTAAATGGATGGATTTTCCTTCGGTTATGGTTTGTGAGGGTTCTTATTTTTAGCACATTTTCAAAAAAATTTTGTAAAAATGTGCCTATATAGCTTCACTCTGTCCGTCCGTCTGTCCGTCCGTCCGTCCGTATGTTTACAAAAACTTTTACACCGTTTGAAATAGAGTAAAGAAATTTTAACCATGGGTAGTTTTTGCAAAAAAAATAATTTCGTAGAAGAACTTTTTTCTGTAGCCCCACCTGTTACGGAGCTACAGCCCCCCAAAGTTGGAAAAAGACCTATATTTAAATTGTTATAACAAGAGTTCTGTTAGATATATTTTCAATCTGAAAACGGAAAACGATAGCTGGTTTTATATATTTTATAAATATTTAAAAGACAAATGTTTAGGGTTGTCATACGGTACTAAAATTTAACATTACACAAAACTCATTTTTTGCAAAATTTTTGGCCACACATATCTTCTGAACGGTTCAAGCTAGGGCCTTGAAATTTTGGGAGAAGTTAGATACTCAGAAATTAGTAGGAATTGGTTAACAAAATTTTTTTGTCAAACCCCATGTTTAGGAGCTATAAGGGCTCGAAAATTGAAATTTTACTATTTTTAAACACCTGTAACTTGAATACCGGTCCAAATTTTTTTTTAGTGATATACAAAATTCAAAGCTCTATAATTATATTTCAACATGTGTTAAAGATTTTTCTTAATTTTGAAGGGTGACGAAGCTACAGCCCCTGCAAATTCCAAAAAAGCCCTATATTTAAATTGATATAACAAGAGTTCTGTTAGGTTTATTTTCAACCGAAAAACGGTAAAAGAGAGCTGCTTTTATAGGCTTTACAAAAATTAGTCGCTTAAATGTATAGGGTTTCCATACGGTACTAAAATTTACCATTATATAAAACTAAATTTTTGCAAAATTTTTGGTCCCACATATCTCCTAAACGGTTTGAGATAGGATCTTGAAATTTTGGGAGAAGTTAGATCCTCAAAAATTAGTAGGAGTCGGTTAACAAAATTTTTTTGTCAAGCCCCCTGTTTAGGAGCTATAAGGACTCAAAAATTTAAATTTTGCTATTTTTAAGCACCTGTAACTTGAATACCTGTCCAATTTTTTTTTTATTAACATACAAAATTTAAAGGCCCAACATTATATTTTAACATATGTTAAAGGTTTTCCTTAAATTTAAAAGCGGTTCCTTAAATTGAAGAAAGTGTATCTCAGTTTTATCCATTTTTGCTTAGATTGTATTTATTTTTTTTGAAATTTTTGTGGAATTCACAATTTAATTCCTAGAACCTAAAAAAATTGTGGGGCGGAGGGAGGGGGGAGTTAGATGAAGTTAGATCCTTGAGAAACTTGGCAACCTTCCCATTGAAGGGCTATAACAATTTTAAAATAAAAACTTTACTGTTAGCAGTAAATTTTATAAGTAAGCAGTAACTATTTCCAAGTAAATATTTCCAAAGTTAAACTCAGTATGTAATACAATGTAAATTTGAAAATGTGCTTTTTTAAAAACCCTTGGTTTTTTTCATCACTTGTTTTGTAAAGATATCGCATGTAATTTTGGATTGCTTTGGATTATTTTGCATGTTTTTAAAGAAGCTTCTGACATTTTTCTTTAATTGTTCCGGATTGAGTTCATACTGGGTTTTGACTTCTTCTGTTCGTAATAGCCTTCTCTTTGTTGGCATTCAGTATTCAGGTTTCAAATATTTCATAACTAAAATGAAAATTATAATTGGTGACAAAATAAATATAAATATTACCTATAATCATGTCCCAAAATAAATAATATAATATTTTATAATAATAATGACATTAATAATAATGTGAAAATGTATTTTTTTTAGGTCACATTGTCGGATATTTTGCCAGTCTTGGTATAACAGCTGGTGCACATAGGTTATGGTCCCATAGAGCATATAAAGCAAAATGGCCATTACGTTTAATATTAATGATTTTTCAAACAACTGCATTTCAAAATTGTATACACGAATGGGTACGTGATCATCGTGCACATCATAAATTTTGTGATACAACTGCTGATCCTCATAATTCAACCCGTGGATTCTTTTTCTCACATATGGGTTGGTTGTTAATGAAAAAACATCCTGATGTTAAGGCAAAAGGAAAAACAATTGATATGAGTGATTTGGAAGCTGATCCAATTGTAATGTTCCAAAAGAAGTAAGTAAAAGACAGAAATTGGTTTATTGTTAACTTCAAATTGACTTTCGAAACTTCTATATTAGATACTTAAAGAAAATTCAAACTTAACCTGTTTTTCTTGTGTTTCATTTCAGATACTATATGCTTATGATGCCCATGTTAACATTTGTATTACCAGCTTTAATACCATATTTACTCTATGGTTATTCATATCGTCAAACATTCTTTGTATGCTCTGCATTACGTTACATAATATCGTTACATTTAACATGGTTTGTGAATAGTGCTGCACATATATGGGGTTTTAAACCATATGATAAATCTATAAATCCATCAGATAATAGATTTGTTATTGCAGTTGCTAATGGTGAAGGCTATCATAATTATCATCATGTTTTTCCATGGGATTATAAGGCAGCTGAATTAGGAAGTTATTTCTTCAATTATACCAAAGTTTTTATTGATAATTTTGCTAAAATTGGTAAGCAGCTATCTATACTTAGTTTAAAAAAATAGTTTAAACTGTTCTATAATTGATTTATGTGTTCTAATATTTTAATTTTAGGCTGGGCATATGATTTAAAAACAGTTTCAGACGATATGATACGTAAAAGAATCTTAAGAACTGGTGATGGTACACATAAAATTTCTAATGAAAATAAAAAAATAGAAGATATGATCAGTCAATTGAATCATGAAAATGAAGAGCATTTAATATGGGGTTGGGATGATAAAGATATGACAGAAGAAGATAAAAATGATGCAACAGTTATAAATTATGCTGATATTAAACAGGAATAGATTTAAAAACAAAAAAAAACAGTGGATGTGGATATATTTTTATTTTTAAGTTTATTTTCTTATTAAGTTTATAATGCATTTTATTAAATGGAATTTAAAATAATAATAATGTTTAATAATAATTACTTTTACATCGCAAATGAAATTTTTTCTAAAAATTCTTTATTTACCAAAAAAAAAAAAAATTTAATCGGGGGGACCCCCATTTTTGTTAAATAAAAAAAATAATTTTTAAAAATAATATTTTAACAAACAAATTAATTGAAATGAGTTAATAATAGTCATGCATATTTTGTTTTTTAAAATAACTCGACCAAAAAAAGATCAAATAAAAAAAATAAATTATTTTTAATTAAAACAAAATTTAATTTTATAAAATTTTTATGTAAAAAATATATTATTAAAAATATAATTGTTCATCTGTAAAATATTAGTTTTAGGGTATATAGTACAAGTTTTACAAAAATCGAAAAAAAATCTATAAGATTTTGTTAAAGTGTACTTCAGTGCTTTTATCCCAATTTTTATTTTAATTTTCAAAAAAATTTTGTAAAAAATTAAATTTAAAAAAAAAGTTAAATTAGTTTTGAATTAAAGTAAATAAAAGTGTATTTAAATTAATTCGATTACAGTTTGAAATTGTAACATGTATTTCGACTCAACTTTAATTTAAATTCGCTTTAATTTAAATTTTGAGTGCACTTAATATTGGAGTTTTTTATTGGAGCTCCTTATGAGCACATCTCACTCAAATAGCGGTAAACGCAAATTAAATTTTGACGCAAGCAATCAGTCCAGCCGTAATGTAAGTTTTTTACAACTTAAAATTTAAAAAAATCTGGAAAAATGTCCCCGTACATTTATTCCCTCTGTGTCTGAATACTGAAATGTGCCCCAAAAAGTACAACTGATTTTAATATAATTGCAAATAAATAAAACATTTTTGACACAATTTATTGCATTTGATTGCCTACTTTAAATTCAAACGCAGCAAATTTTGGATTATTGTCAATTTTAGTGACAAACAAAGGTTGTCACTAAAATTGACAATAATGTAATGAAGCGCGTTTCTGTGTTATAACGAAGCGATGTGTTATAATTTTTCCAAAATACTATAACAAACTTTAGTGATTCATATTTCAAATTTTCTATACTTTTGTGTTATCCTTATTATTACGAATCTTTGACGTAAGATTAAATAAGGCGATCCTGAATAGCGGAGTGACAGATAAAGTATAGTAAAGTATCGATGTCATTTTAGAATTTCCTATTTCAAAATTGTCAAAATATTATTTTATTCTATTCATTTCTAATTTAACTTTAACTATTATTTTGTATATATATAAATTTTAAATTATTTTCGAAAATAATTCGAAAATAAAAAAAAATTAAAATCTTTTTTTGAATTGAAATTTAAATTTTCAAAAAGTATATTTAAATATAATTAAATTATATTAAGCGTTTTTAGCTTAAAAATTTTAGGTAAATTGTAAAAAAAATATTTAAAAAATTATTAGAAACAAATTTTCTTTTTATAAAATATATATTTTTATTTTTAAGATAAAATCAAATTTAATATATATATTTAAAAAAAAATAAAAACAAATTTTTAAATTAAAATATTATTTGGGTTGGACTTAAATAATCAAAAGATAATTAAATTATTTAATATATTATATTTATTTGTTTTAAGTATTTTGTTTTTATATATATTTCTCTATTGTATAGTGATTTATATGTTTAATTGAGTGTGTTTTTATTTTTAAAATTACATATGTATATTATTTTATATATTATTTTGTAAATAAATTAGCAGGATTTACCCGGCATTGTCTGGGAAAAATTGCAAAAGATTTTTTAAGATTATAATTTATTTTTAATTTTCTAGATCTTTATACTTTGTATATATTCTATTTCTTAATTAGAATAATATTTGTCCCTATGGTGCCCTGAATTTTGAAGTTTTAAAAAAGAATGCTTATGATTTTACATTCGGCATTTAAAAGTGCGTATTCAATTGGATTTCAAAGTCTTTTGTGTCGAAAATGATAACTTTTGTAGTATCTAAATTAAACATAGATACAAGCTGTTATCATAATGCAATTCCACACTTAAGTCTATTGAGCCGTTTTTTGAAACTTCATTTGTAATGTTTCCTCTAATACTATAGATTCATCAGTAGGCTTGTAATATTACATTTCCTATAGTTTAGACAAAATCTCTATTAAACTTTGACTGATTCTTATAAGTTAAAGGTGGTTTTATGAAAATCCCCTGCGCAAGATGCAAGAATACATTAAAAGGTTTTGTTGAACAATTAAAAAATGTTTGACATTAAAAAATTTGTCACGTGCTTTCTTTATGGAAGTGAATGACTTAAATTCTCCAAAATTTGACTTAAATCCCCAATGCAAAAAATATTGCAGCACTTCGTAGTCAAAGAATATTCAATGGCGAACAAGTACATTCGGTTAAATCAATAAAACAACATAATTCAATACCGAAAAACTTTAACTTCTTGAGTTAGAGGTAACGGAGGTTTTGAAAGTAAACATATACCATAGGCCAATCAAATTAGAAACTAATAATCATTTCAAAGAGAAACTGAAACCTCAACAAGCTTAGTGAAAAATCAACAATAAGAATTACAAATATTTTATTTAAATTTTATCTTTTATGTAATATTGAAATATGCACATTTTATTAAAACTTGTCTATAGGTCATCGTTTTATCTGCTTTTAATCACATTCTTAATGTGTTTAACAACGCATAAAAAAGTGTGAACATACCGGCATATTGAAACGTCACTTAGAAAAAGTTTTCAAATAAATAACAATTATTATAATGTACAAAAAATAAAACTTCTAAATAAGACTTGTTAGAAATATTTTACATTTTATATAAAAACAAAAACGACACAAAAAACTTAAAACATAAATAAAAATTTTGACGCTAATTCTTGACCTCATTACTACAAAGTTTTTTTTTTTTTTTGTTTTACTTTTGGACATTGTACAATGTTTCATTAATTTCGTTTTTTTTTTTTTAATTATTTTAATTAATTTCAAATATTTATACATTAAATATTTACATTAACGCCTTATGGAAAAAAAACTGCAGTAAAATCAAAAAAAAAATTGCACTGTTAAATTTTAAGTTGACATTTGAAATTTGAATTGACGTTTTCAATTTATATTATTTGTCAATAATCGATTAGTTGTGTACCTTTTCCCAATGTTGATGTGCATTTTTAAAGCGTCGATTTAAGACGTTTTCAATGAAATTTTTTTTTGCACTTAATTATTTAGATTGTGTAAGGTCGCGAACTAAAAGGTAGCGAGGAAGCGATTTTTATATAATTTTGCGCTCTTTTGTAGATCTATATGTTTAAAATTTTTTTTGGAAAATCACTTTCATTGCGTGTTCCGATGCCTAAGGGTTTAAAGAATAGATTAAGATAAATAAGATAAGCTTTGATAATGTATTACATCTCATTGATTAGGAAATTTTGACCCTACCGGGATCTGTTCCAAGAGAATGACAACAATCATAATACTAACGAATATTAATTTTATGTAGTTTTATATTTATTAGAATATAGCGGTGAAATTATTGACAGATATGCAGGCGACTTAAATATTGCGATATTGAAATATTGGATATGGATATTATAACAAGTGTTGTATTGCAAGCTGTCTACATGTTGTATTAAGCGATTTTCAATTTGACAATTATTTATTTATGTCATACGTCTTTAGTCAGTCTCAAGTCTGAATACATAAGCTTTAAAATTTTTTTTATACCCGTGCATATATATATGAACATCGGGTATATTAGATTTGCTCCTCCGTTTGTAACGCATCGATCTAGACGAGCTAGATATAGTGTCAAGGGTACGTATCGGCTCAGAATCGAAAAATTAGTCGATCTAGCTATGTGTGTCTGTCCGTCCGTCCGTCCGTCCGTCCGTCCGTCCGTCCGTGTGTCATCACGATAACTCAAAAACTAAAAGGGCTAGAGTCTTGAAATTCACACAAAGTCATTTTTAGACAATTTCTAGGTTCCCTATTGTTTTTGGTTAAAATCGGACCAAGGCTTCGGGGAGCTGCCATACAACTTTTTTGCACCAATATGAATTTCTTCAAAACTATTTATACTACGGGGATGAAAATTACACACGGTTAGTTTTATATTGACTCCGGCACTTATATGAAGTTTCAAAATGTTAGGGCCCCATTTTCGGGGGGCTGCCATACAACTTCCTTGCACCAATATGAATTTCTTCAAAACTAATTATACTACGCGGATGAAAATTACACACGGTTAGTTATATAATGAATCGAGCACTTATATGAAGTTTCAAAATGTTAGGGCCCCATTTATGGGGGGCTGCCATACAACTTCTTTGCACCAATATGAATTTCTTCAAAACTAATTATACTACGAGGCTGAAAACTACACACGGTTAGTTATATAATGAATCGAGCACTTATATGAAGTTTCAAAATGTTAGGGCCCCATTTTCGGAGGGCTGCCATACAAAGTTTTCGATTCAATAACTGTGAATCTAATAAAGCTACAAGGTTAAAATTAAAATTGGGCAGGTAAATTAATAGGGCAAGTTACTTGGCAAAGTTGGACATCACTCGGACCATCGGACTTTTAGGGTGGGCCAATTTTTTTTTTTTGTTTTTTTTTTCTTTGTTGTTTTTTTTTTTTTTTATTTTTTTTTTTTTTTTTTTAAGCTAAAATTATGGGACAATGAATGAAAATTTTGTTTTTTGTTTTGTGACTTTTTTTTTTTTTTTGTTAATTTTTTTTTTTTTTTTTACGTCAAAATTATGGGGTAATGAGTTAAATGTATAAGAGAAGTAAATTACGGTTTATTTTATACACCATAGTGGGTATGCACGGGTATCTAAAAGTTGACAAGGGCAACTATAATCTTCCTCGTTTATATTAAAACATACATAAATTATTTTTCAAATATTTCAATTCGCATTCACTTTTTAGTTGTCAGGTTGCATAATTTATGCTTTTATAATCACAGCTGTTTAAAAGAAATGCTGAATTGATTAAAAATATGCATTTCAAATACATATGAAAGCAAATTAAAAAAAAAAAAAAAACAAAACTTTTTAAAACTATATTATGTTTATGTTTTTTTTTTATCTTGGTAATCAAAAGCGATTTAATAGTAAATGAGACAAGACATAAAAAAAAAAAAAAACAAATGATAAAAACGAAACCAGGTATACATGATATTGAACTTGAATTTTTTTAGAGGTTAATTTTTATAAAACTATCAAAGTTTTTTTATAAGTTTTAATTTTTTTTTTTTTTTTATTTTATAAAAATAATTTAAAATTGAAATAAATAATATATTTGATTACTTAATTTAATTATTTCTTGTTAAAATTTTTTTGATTTTATGCAGTTAAATAAAATCAAGTTAATTAATTTGAATGATGGCGGATGTTATTTTGAGGTGGCCATACGCATGTATTTATAGTTATTGTTTTTTAGCACATTTTCAAAAAATTTTGTAAAAATGTGCCTATATAGCTTCACTCTGTCCGTCCGTCTGTCTGTCTCTCCGTCTGTCCGTCTGTCCGTCCGTATGTTTACAAAAACTTTTACATCGTTTGAAATAGAGAAAAGAAATTTTAACCACGAGTAGGTATTACAAAAAAAATAATTTCGTAGAAGAATTTTTTTCTGTAGCCCCACCCGTTACGGAGCTGCAGCCCCCCAAAGTTGGGAAAAGCCCTATATTCAAATTGTTATAACAAGAGTTCTATTAGGTGTATTTTCAATCTGAAAACGGCAAAAGATAGCTGGTATTATAAACTTTATAAATTTTTAAAAGAAAAATGTTTAGGGTTGCCATACGGTACTAAAATTTACCATTATGCGAAATTCAATTTTTGCTAAATTTTTGGCTACACATATCTTCTATACGGGCCAAGCTAGGGTCTTGAAATTTTGGGAGTAGTTAGATCCTCTGAAATAAGTAGAAGTCGGTTAATAAATTTTTTTTGTCACGTCCCCTGTTTTGCAGCTACAAGGGCCCAAAAATTGTAATTTTGCTATTTTTAAACACCTGTAACTTGAATACCTGTTCAAATTTTTTTTTTGTGATTTACAAAATTGAAAGCTCTTTAAATATATTTCAACATGTGTCAAAGGTTTTTCTTAATTTTGAAGGATGACGAAGCTACAGCCCCCGCAAATTCCAAAAAAGCCCTATATTTAAATTGATATAATAAGAGTTCTGTTAGCTATATTTTCAATCTAAAAACGGTAAAAGAGAGCTTCTTTCTTAGGCTTTGCAAAAATATATCACTAAAAATAACAGGGTTGCCATACGGTACTAAAATTTACCATTATGCAAAACTCAATTTTTGCAAAATTTTTGGCCCCACATATCTGTTAAACGGTTCCAGCTGGGGTCTAGAAATTTTGGGAGAAGTTAGAACTTCAGAAATTAGTAAGAGTCAGTTAACAAAATTTTTTTGTCAAGCCCCCTGTTCAGCAGCTATAAGAGCTCGAAAATTGAAATTTTGCTATTTTTAAACACCTGTAACTTGAATACCTGTTCAAATTTTTTTTTGTTAATATACAAAATTTTAAGGTCCAACATTATACTTTAACATATGTTAAAAGATTTTCTTAAATTTAAAAGCGATTCTTTAAAATGAAGAAAGTGTCTGTCAGTTTTAACCATTTTGGCTTATATAGTAAAATTCTAAATAAAATTCCAAATTTTGCTAGAATTCACAATTTCATTCCTTGAACCAAAAAAGTTGGGAGAAGGGGAGTAGTGAGGTTTAGATCCTTGAAAAATTGGGCAACCTTCCCCATAGAGGGGCTATTAGAACTTAAAAATAAAAAAAATTACGGTTTTTATAAGTAAGTAGTAACTTAATCACCAACGTATAAGTATATTTAATAAATTAAACGTTAACATTGAAGCTTCAACATTATATTCCGATAAAATACTCAGTATGAAACTCTATATTATTATGAAAATGTGCTTTTTTAAAAACCCTTGGTTTTTTTCATCACTTGTTTATTAGTCACATGATTACTTGTTTTAATAATGGACTATTAAAATGTATTAACTTGTTGTATATGTCATAGAAAGTAATGAGATTTTTACTTAATTTTTGCTTTTATTGAAAAAATTCTCACATTTAATTTAAATTTTGTATTTAAAATAATAATAATGTATTATTTTATCTAAATGTTGCATAATCTACTAGTAGTACCAGCCGGTTATAAAAAAATTACTTAGGATTACCAAGGTTTTTTTTTAATTTGTCTAGCTATATTTTATCTCAATTCAGAAACTGTTTTAAAAGTTTTTTTTAGTTTTTCGAAAAGATCTTAATAGTTATGATCGGTTATGGAGTTTTTTAATATATTGTCGAAATGTTCCGGCTTTCGCGTATATGGATCAAATGTTTTTCAAAAGTTGGTATTATATACAAGAAAATTTAAAAAGACCATTAACGTCTATCTTCTAAATATCCCATTCAATTTTCCTCATCTCCCATTATCCCAGAATCCTATATTTCCTAAATCCAATTTCCAATAATCCCTTCACATCCAAAACTTTGAAAATAAGCTGCACAAATGTACCACAGGTCCTAAGGTTTCGTTTAAGAAGTGATGTGGTTTTGGTTTGTTAAAGTCCCACTACTTGATGACTTTCGAAGCTTTCCATGTTCCTCATAAAAATAAAAAAAAATATTGATATGGGGGCATCTGTAGGCAATGAACAATGTTTCGAGTTTCGAGTTTTGTTTTTGTTCCAGAAAATTTTAAAAGATATATTCAAAATTACTAGTAGCTAATTAAAACTAGTATAAAAACTAATATACTTGTATACAGATTCTTTAATTATATTTTTTAATAAATAAAACCAGTAATGGAAAAAACCAAGGGTTTTTAAAAAAGCACTTTCCAAATTAAAGAATGCTTCATTAAAAGTTTTATATGGAAAATAAATTTATAATATTTTCTTAGGACTCAGTGCGTTAAAATTAAAATAATTTGGACCGATATTCAAGATAAAACTTATATATATTATTGAAAATATGGAAATAAAAGGAGTAGCTAAAAATCTAGTACAGGATTACTTAACAAATAGAATTAACAGTATACTATTATATAATGATAAGCTTCCTATAAAAATTGGTGTACCACAAGGCTCACTATCCGAATCTCTTTTATATCTACTATACATAATGGACAAATTGTCATATGGACATATCATCTAAATATAATGTATATGCTGATTATACCAATATTGGCCCCGAAACATACACACTAAGTGAATTGGAAAGTTTTAAATAATGAAGGTTTATGGTTGAAATTTAATTAACAGTGAACAGATAATTAAAATCAAAAGGAGTATATCTAAATTGCATGTACCTATAGCTGGAACGTGGGTAAAAGTTTAAAAAATTGTGTAATAAAATTATATAACAAATTACCAAAATACATTAGAGATTGTCACAACATACATAAGTTTAAATCCTTGATAAAGAGGCACATATGGAATTTCAGAATTTAAAACATTGTTTTTATAATTTTATTTTATAAGTAGACTTATTAGATTTATTTTAATTTTACATGTATTTATATTTTTTACTTTTACTTAAATTTAAAGTACTGTAGTTAAAAAATAATACATTTAATTTCTTATATACACAATGTAATATTATCTGAAATTAAATTAAAATAAAACAATTAAAATACAAGATTCAGGTGTTTACAAATTGCAAACATTTGTTTTTGACTCCTCACAGCTCCTTTCTAATTTACTTTTAAATAATTTAACGAATAAATGAATAAACGAATTCTTAATTCTTATCTGGAATAATAAATACACAAAAGTAAAGAGTTAAAAAAAAATATTGTCAAAATGGGGTTTTGTGATGAAAAGCAATACAGGATTAAATAAAACGTTTTGGCAGGGCTACAGAAGAATTTAAAAAATATTTTATTAGGCCGTACTGCCTAAACGAGTTAACAGATCGCAACCAAATTATCTAAATAATTCTTTTTACAGTTTCACGAAAGCACAAAAACTGGTCACATTAATTTTTTGAACTTTTGGTATAAAGGACTTTCCTTAACTTTTAACCGAAATGGTCGAACCCGTTTTAAATAGGGCTACAAATATTAATATTTTAATTGAAACCTTGTGCCAAAACGGGTTAATTAATCAAAACCAATGAATTAAATAATGAGCTTTGATAAAAAAATTTAACTCTCGTCCAATTTTTTAACCCAACCCAATTGATTTACAGGATTATCGTTTAAGAAGGACAACAAAATTATTAAATATATTTGATTAATCGCTTGTGCCCAAACGGGTTATTTGAACTTAACAAAAATTTGTTTCAGCTTCCAGTTTTTGACTGCAAAATTATCCTCTTATATTAGCCAAAAATCGAAAACAAAAATTATTTTGTGAAGTCCATCAGGCCGAAATGAGTTAATATAAAATATCTAATTTCCCATTAGTTAAGAGGAACATTTGTGTCAACTTTTAAGTCAATTGGTCAAATCGTTTACACTCGACATCCAAAAAACGAAAAAGCTTAAAAGAGCTCTGGAGCCGGAACCTGTTGACAAATTAAAATTTGACATAGCCTATGTCACTCTCCGGGCTCAAAAAATCATTCCTGTAAAATTTGATGGCAAGCTTCGTTACTTCAAGTGCTCAATTTAATATAAAATCTTGGTCTTGCTCTTATTTGTTTAAAAATTGGAACTGGGTCAACAAATCTGTATACTTAAATTTGTACTTTAATTATTCTAATTCCATTTAGGTACACAGGTTTTTAAAAAAAAACGAGATTTTTTTAAAAATTTTTCATAAAATGGAATTAAAAATATTAAAATAGTGAAAAACGAGGTTTGGTGTCCGTCTTATATGTGCATTTTATATTCAATACAAACTTATATTAAATTTTTTCAAACAGCTAAATCATAATATTTAATCGGCTTATTTTTTCCCATACAAATATAAACATCCTTTTTTAGAGTAAACTATTTGACCAATTTTAATGAAACAATAACCAAAAGAAAGGTTTTTATTGTTTTCATAGGACAATGATATTTTTTTTTTAGAATATTGCGTTTTTTCAGGTGAAAACCCGTCTTGAATTTAACGTAAATTTGAATTTAACGGTCACGCTGTTAAAAGTTAAGGCTTATGACTCTAATATTATGCGCCGACTTTCTGGGTAAAAGTAATTCATTTTCGGTTGTAACTCGCAGCTTAATCAAACTATCATACAATATGCGCCGACTTATGTCTTTCTTTTTTTTGTCAAATGTTCAATGAACAAGGAGATTTAAATTTTTTTTTTGTTTTTGTTTTTTCTTTATCTTAAAAAGTGAACGAAAAAAATGAGTTGAATGAAAGCAATACATTTGGTTTATACAGTAGTTTTCATTTATAGCGAACTCGGTGCAATTTTAATTATAATAAACTTTACACTTTTTGATAAAGATTAAATTTTACCTAAAAATGAAAGTTTTTTATTACATTGATATTTCTTTTATTTAAAATTATTATATCTAATACCAAGCAACATAGGTGATTAATGTAGTATTTTTTTATTTATTTTTGAATATAAAAAAAATCATAATAACGCATCAAAAATACAAAAAAAATTTCATTAGAAGAAAAAGCTTGAGGCTTGAGGCTGACACATCAAATAAAATTTTAGCAAATGAGATCGAAGTGTCCATTCTAGAATCAGCACATTCTACAATGTTCAAGTTTTATACTAATTTTTCAAAATTCACAGTATTCTTTTAAAACGACATTCGTTTATTACGACGAATATTTTCTGTCCCATCATGGTCGTTATAACCGAAAAGTACTGTACTTTGTTTTCGTTTGCTTAAAAATTTTTTTTTTTTAAATCGTATATTGTTGTTGGTTTTTGTTAAGTTTTTTGTAAAATAAGAAACCGACTTCTAATAAATAATATTTCTTAAGAAAAATGATTTGTTACTTATGGATCAACCAAATTCAGCGTGTACGGCGTTCAGTTTCTGTCAAAAAATTTTGAAATAAATTGTTATGTAAATAAATTTACATGAAAGCATACACGACGTACTGTACCTCGGATTTTTTAAATTTAAAAATTGACAAAGCGTATAAAAATATTGTAATTGTTTTTTCTTATGTTGCTACGACTAAATTTTAAAAATAAAATATTTTAAAATAATATTTTTTTTGCATTGATATGCAAAAAAAATGGTGTTTTAAATTAGTTGGTGTTTTAAATGATGGTGTTTTAAATTAGTAGTTAAGTACATGATATTACATGAGAATAACTTACTGTACCTCGAATTTTTAAAATTTAAACATTGACAAAGCATATAAAAAAGTTATTGTTTTTTCTTATGTTGTTATTGTTCTAAAAATAAAATATTTTAAAATAATATTGTTTTTAAAAATATCTATATTTTTTTAAAAAATACTTTACATAATTTCAAAATAATTGAAATACCTATAGTATGTTTGCAGAAACATAAAAATAACATTTCTTAAGAAAAATTATGTGTTCTTTACAGATCAACCAGAATAAACGCTTACGGCATGCAGTTTCTGTCAAAAAAATTTGAAATAAGTAGGTATGTTGTGTACTGTACTTCGGAATTTAAAATTTTAAAATTTGACAAAGCGTATAAAAATATTGTAATTGTTTTTTCTGATGTTGCTACGATTTAGATTTCAAAATAAAATATTTTAAAATAATATTTTTTTTTTAAAAAAACATACATTCAAAATAATTGAAAATCGGCAATTTTTTCCCATACAAATATAAACATCCTTTTTTAGAGTAAACTATTTGACCAATTTTAATGAAACAATAACCAAAAGAAAGGTTTTTATTGTTTTCATAGGACAATGATATTTTTTTTTTAGAATATTGCGTTTTTTCAGGTGAAAACCCGTCTTGAATTTAACGTAAATTTGAATTTAACGGTCACGCTGTTAAAAGTTAAGGCTTATGACTCTAATATTATGCGCCGACTTTCTGGGTAAAAGTAATTCATTTTCGGTTGTAACTCGCAGCTTAATCAAACTATCATACAATATGCGCCGACTTATGTCTTTCTTTTTTTTGTCAAATGTTCAATGAACAAGGAGATTTAAATTTTTTTTTTGTTTTTGTTTTTTCTTTATCTTAAAAAGTGAACGAAAAAAATGAGTTGAATGAAAGCAATACATTTGGTTTATACAGTAGTTTTCATTTATAGCGAACTCGGTGCAATTTTAATTATAATAAACTTTACACTTTTTGATAAAGATTAAATTTTACCTAAAAATGAAAGTTTTTTATTACATTGATATTTCTTTTATTTAAAATTATTATATCTAATACCAAGCAACATAGGTGATTAATGTAGTATTTTTTTATTTATTTTTGAATATAAAAAAAATCATAATAACGCATCAAAAATACAAAAAAAATTTCATTAGAAGAAAAAGCTTGAGGCTTGAGGCTGACACATCAAATAAAATTTTAGCAAATGAGATCGAAGTGTCCATTCTAGAATCAGCACATTCTACAATGTTCAAGTTTTATACTAATTTTTCAAAATTCACAGTATTCTTTTAAAACGACATTCGTTTATTACGACGAATATTTTCTGTCCCATCATGGTCGTTATAACCGAAAAGTACTGTACTTTGTTTTCGTTTGCTTAAAAATTTTTTTTTTTTAAATCGTATATTGTTGTTGGTTTTTGTTAAGTTTTTTGTAAAATAAGAAACCGACTTCTAATAAATAATATTTCTTAAGAAAAATGATTTGTTACTTATGGATCAACCAAATTCAGCGTGTACGGCGTTCAGTTTCTGTCAAAAAATTTTGAAATAAATTGTTATGTAAATAAATTTACATGAAAGCATACACGACGTACTGTACCTCGGATTTTTTAAATTTAAAAATTGACAAAGCGTATAAAAATATTGTAATTGTTTTTTCTTATGTTGCTACGACTAAATTTTAAAAATAAAATATTTTAAAATAATATTTTTTTTGCATTGATATGCAAAAAAAATGGTGTTTTAAATTAGTTGGTGTTTTAAATGATGGTGTTTTAAATTAGTAGTTAAGTACATGATATTACATGAGAATAACTTACTGTACCTCGAATTTTTAAAATTTAAACATTGACAAAGCATATAAAAAAGTTATTGTTTTTTCTTATGTTGTTATTGTTCTAAAAATAAAATATTTTAAAATAATATTGTTTTTAAAAATATCTATATTTTTTTAAAAAATACTTTACATAATTTCAAAATAATTGAAATACCTATAGTATGTTTGCAGAAACATAAAAATAACATTTCTTAAGAAAAATTATGTGTTCTTTACAGATCAACCAGAATAAACGCTTACGGCATGCAGTTTCTGTCAAAAAAATTTGAAATAAGTAGGTATGTTGTGTACTGTACTTCGGAATTTAAAATTTTAAAATTTGACAAAGCGTATAAAAATATTGTAATTGTTTTTTCTGATGTTGCTACGATTTAGATTTCAAAATAAAATATTTTAAAATAATATTTTTTTTTTAAAAAAACATACATTCAAAATAATTGAAAATACCTATAATATGTTCGCAAAAAAAAACTAAAAAATAATCTTAAACTTAAATAAAAGTTGACGTATAATTTCTGTCAAAAAATTTACAAATAAATAGGTACATCAATTTTCATGAGAGCAACCAAAATACGCGTAACGCGATGTACTGTAATCGAATTTTTAAAATTTACAAATTGACAAATGGTTTTTCTTATATTTCTAAGATTATGTTTTAAAAAATATCTTATATTGAAAAGAATTCAAAATAAACATACCTATTATATGAAATTAATAAAAATTTTTGTTCTAAATTAAAACATTCAAATAAATTTGACCAAATGAGTTCGAAGTGTCCATTCTAGAATCAGCACATTCTATAATGTCCAAGTCTTATACCTACTAATTTTTCACAATTCACAGCATTCTTTTAAAACGACATTCGTTTATTACGACGAATATTTTCCGTCTCATCATGGTCGTTATAACCAAAAAGTACTGTATTTTGTTTGCAATTTATTATAATACAGTAGGTACTAAAAAAAAATTTTTTTGTAAATCGTAAATTGTTGTTGCTTTTTGTTAAGTTTTTTGTAAAATTAAAAACCGACTTCTGAAATATGCAGAAACTGAAAAAAAAAATAATATTCTTAAGAAAAATGATTTGTTTCTTATTGATAAGCCAAAATCAGCATGTACGGCATTCAGTTTCTGTCAAAAAATTTTGAAATAATTAGTTATGTAAAAAAATTTACATGAAAGCATACGCGACGTACTGTACCTCAGAGTTTTAAAATTTAAAAATTGACAAAGTGTATAAAAATACATATTGTAATAGTTTTTTCTTATGCTGCTACGATTAAATTTTAAAAATAAAATATTTTAAAATAATATTTTTTTTTTAATTATTTAGTTTAAAACATAGGTACAAATATTCAAATAAATTGAAAATACCTACAATACAATATGTTTGCAAAACTAAAAAAATTATCTTTCTCAAAAAAAGTTATTTATTCCTTAGGTCCTAACCTAAATAAAAGCGTACAGCGTATAATTTCTGTCAAAAAATTGAGAAATAAATAGGTACATAAATTTACATTAGAGCAGCGAAAATACGCGTAACGCAATGTACTGTATCTCGGATTTTTAAAATTTACAAATATTGACAAAATGTATAAAAATATTATTATTGGTTTTTCTTATATTTCTAATATTATGTTTTAAAAAATAATATTTTTTTACAATAATTTTTATTAAAAAATATCTTATATTCAAAATACCTATAATATGAAATTAAAAATATTTTTTGTAGGTACTAAATTAAAGCATTCAAATAAATATTTTTGATAAATTAAAAATTGTATTTTATTAAAAAATATCTTATATTCAAAATACCTATAATTTGAAATTTAAAATATTTTTTGTAGGTACTAAATTAAAGCATTCAAATAAATATTTTTGATAAATTAAAAATTGTACGCGCGTATTGATTTACCGATAATGGATATGTAGACAGACGTATTGACGTAATGCCGTATAAAAATTGTACGTCGTATGTTTTGATTTCATTATAATAATTGAAAAGTTTATTTCACACTTTCAACATCGAATAATTTTTTTTTATAATAAAAAAAACTATTTTTAGTTTTACTTTGACAAAACGAACAAATTTTATATATCAAAAAGTGTACATGAAGATTAGATAGGCGTAGTTTGTAAATGGAACGCTAATTTTTGTTTCAGGAGTACCTACATAATTGTTAGATTAATCGTCATATATATATTTGACATCTTAAAACTACCTGTCGTTTGAGAAGTTAATTATATTTAATAGTATTTAAATATTAATAAAGTGAAAAAATTAAGGCTTATTGCTGATATAAATATAAAGAATATTTTTTTAAAATGGAAGGGGGTAAGTGCTTATTGGTTATCAAATAAAAAATATGATTTAACATAATCTATTCAAGAGAATTTTAATTAAAGCCATCTGCCGGAAATTATTTATATACTCTGTCAAATACTCTTTTACAAGGGCTGAAGTAGCTGACAATAGTTGAGAGTATAAAAGAGTTTACTTCTCATAAAGGAATAAAAGCAATAATATTTATTTGTTTTAAGAAACTTATGAGTCATAGCTCATGACCATGTATAGAAATATATTTTTGTCAATAAAAAACTTAGGAAATATTAAATAAATAAACTAGACAAAAAGGTATAAAGGAAACTAGGAATTCAGAATCATTTTTCGCATGTTTTCAGAACTTTAAATAGGCATACATTTGTAGTAAAAATTAAATTTGAAAATGAAAAAAGGGTAGTAAAAATTTATTCTGTGATTTATTGAAAAACTTTTTTTTTTGCTATAAATCTTAAGATTGAGATTTAAAAAAAGACTTCGGTCAACTTGACTATTTTTTGTACTTCTGGCAGCTTCAATATAATATAATACTAAATACTAAATACTAAACTTATGAATTATGATTTAAATTTTGTTGCACATATTATGTATTCATAGAGTTTTTTAATTAGGATACAGAATACGTACAACATTGTTCATATCGTACTAAAATGTTTAGAAAAAAGTACAGTTTGCTATATGAAGGACAGCATTAACTCGAATTTTGGGTTCTTGACTTCAATAAATATATGTATATGTTTATAAATATGTATTTATTAGAATAATATTTATATGTATTTAGAATTTTAATTTAATTTAACTGTACCAATTTATCCTCTCTTTAAAGCGGCTTAATCTATAGAAATAAAACTCAAAAATCGGTACTTAACAACGTTTTAATAATTAAAAAATTCACACAAATTTCAAGCGCAAGAATTGTTGACAACACTGTTGGCATAACTTTTAGTATGTAATGTATAGTCTAATATAATTTACACAAAACGAATTTTATATGTTAAAATAGCTCGAATTTCGAGCACAGGGCGATACTAGTATATATTTATTTTATCTATAAAATTTGTTCAATTTCAAAGCAAAATTTTATTAATAGAAATATTCAGCCTAAACTTATGCAAAATCAAATTTTTATCTGTACTAAATTTGAAATAGGAATTAATTTTTTAAATATTTAGGTATTCAATTTTAAAAGAAATTTTGTTACGTTAAGTATTAGATTTGGGGTATGATTAATTAAATAAATTATACTATTAGGAATCAAAATTATAGCATTTAGTTAAAATATTTGCCCTTGAAAATTATTGTGATTTTATTTTTATGCTTCATACTCCATTTAATAATTTCATTTAAAAACTTGTTTTTAAATCTGGGGTTATTGTACTTAAATTCAATATCAAATTCTAAAAATTACTGTCATATTATAATGACTAATTTTTTTTTAATTGTAATGCTTTCATAATTTTATATGATAATTAAGGAAAACTTTTTAATAATATTATTAGCGTCAATAATTTTCTATCTTGGTGGTTATATTGCATTTGTTATATAATATATCTAAGATTTTTGATTATAATTTTAGTAGACAAAGGGCTCACTTTGTATTACTATACCAGTATGACTATAAATCAAAATTTGCCATTACGTTTATGACACAGAAAAGGAGCAGGAGAAAGATATAGACTCAAGGCTATTGATCGGATCAGAATCGAAAAATAAGTCGATTTAGCTATGTATGTCCGTCTGTCTGTCTCAAAAAATAGATCAAGGATTTTGAAATTTACACAAATTAGTTTTTATGTAATAGCCGTCATCGCTATTGAATTCCAGCCATTTTGGTTCACGGGTTCGAGTACCTGCCATTCAACTTCTTCTTTTAAATGAACATTACTCTACACCTAATAAAGCTGAATGTCTGAAATTTATGCAAAATTTGGTTGTTCTTCTGGATTGGGTTCGAGCAGTTGCCATACAACTCTTCCTTTATATGAGCATTACTTTATACATAATAACACTGAATGTTTGAAATTTTGACAAAAGTAATTAACCAAATGATATAATATTTATATTACGGGCATACGGGTATCCCAGAGTTAACACAGAGTACTCTACTACGCTCTTCCTCGTTCTTTTATTAATGAGTAAAGTAATTTCTGTGACTTTGTCACAGATAAATAATCTTAATAATAAATAACTCGAAAACTTAATGAACGTTTTACCTAGCTCACCATAATAAATTTTGCAGAAACTTTGGCCAGAAAACTAAACTACTTTTGGCAAAATTTTAGACACGCAGCTGTAATAGGTACAGAGTAATGCTCATATAAAAAAAGAAGTTGTATGGCAGCTACCCTAACCCATGGACTAAAATGGTTAGATTTAAATAGCGATGACGGCTATCGCAAAAAAACGAATTTGTGAAATTTTCAAGATCCTAGCTCCATTCGTTTTTGAGTTATCGTGCGGAGGGACGGACAGACGGACGGACGGACATACATAGCTAAATCGATTTATTTTTCGATTCTGATCCGATCCATACACTTGAATCTATATCTTCTTTACGTCACAAACGTAATGGTAAATTTATTATTCCTTTTGACCTACAGTCATACGGGTATAAAAATTGTACTGGGTGCTATCGGATATTTGAAACGATACTATCGAATATACTAGAAATATATTTATCGAATATACTAGAATTATATTGAAGCCTCTGTCGAATTTAATATTATTTGGAATGAATCTGAAATTAATGCAGTAAATGTTATGCAAAATTACAACCTGTAAATTGTACCATACTTTTGGTGCCTGGATTATACTATTTTTCAGAATATTTTAAACTTTTCATAAACTTAGACGCCTTAGGTGTGTTGTCGTTTTATTCATTCATTTACTTTTTCAGTGTACTGGCAGCTATTGAAACTATTTTCAAATTTATTATGATGTATTAATATTATTATTATGATGTATTAATTATCTTAAAAATTAAATGAAAAAGTATTAAAATGTATTTTATATACGTGAATTCTAAACACTTAGGTTTTTAAAGTTCATTATACAGAAAAAAACAAAATAATAATAATTAAAAGATCATTTTTAGCACTTAATTCACTTTGTAACACTTTGTGTTAAAATGGAAATGAAAATAAAAAAAATAACAGTGCGTTATACAAGATACGAGCATTTTAATCATTGCACTATAATGAATTAGAATAATATTAAAATTATTTTGAACTTCCTGTGTTATAGCAATAATTAAAATCAATTAGTTTCTTAAATTTGATCTTTTAATATAACTTGAATCATACTTTGTTTATTTATTTATTTGTTATGTCTTAAAAATACTTTGATAAATGACTGTGACAATTTAAGTGACTGTGACAATTTGTGAATTTATTTTTAAATATAATTACGTATTGAACAGTCGTCAACATTCAAATCAAAATGTTTGAACAATTATTATTATACGTGTCCGATTAACATTTTTCGCACTGGTTTTAGGAGCATTTTACATTTGCTCCTCTGTTTGCAACGCATCTATCTAGACATTTTCACTAGATATAAACTCAACTGTATCTTAGCAACAAATTAATAAGACATAGGAGGTTGAAAAGTAAAATCCGTATATTTAATGCCGTGAAATAACGCCATACGCCATATGGCTTTATTTCCTTTTTTAAAAATGTAATTTTATTTGTGAAAATAATAGCAATTTAATTTTCCAAACAAAAATAATTATAAATAAAAATTCCAAAAAAAACCTCTTTTAAAATTTAATATGTAGGTATCAAATATTCTGGAAAAATCGGCAATCCTGATTTTTAACCCAACTCCAAAAACCCTCCTAACTGAGTATCTGACATATACACATATACAGATTCTCATATATCACGTATATATAAATATTCTGTAAAAAGCGTATTTCCCTGCTTTTGAATCCAACTCTAAAGTCCCTCCTAGTTTACAGTCTCGCATAAACATATATATATAAATATTCTGGACAAATGGAATTCCCTGATTTTGAAACAACTCTAAAATCCCTTCTAATATATATTCTTATATAAATATTTTTGCTACAAAATTTTTAAGATAGCGGGGCTGCCGCCACTAAACACCGTTAAACAAATGATTGAAACCCAAATTTTGAAACCAACGGATTACGCTTAAAATCCACTTGTTTTTACAATATTGGTTACAAATTCAGTATTTTAGTATAATATCAGTGTTTCAATATATGTTTAGCGGGAGTTGGGAAGCTGAAATAGTTTTAAAGGAGTTTTGAAATTGGATTCAAAATAAATGTTATATGTATATGTGAGATTCTGAATCAGGAGGGATTTAGAATGGTCAAGTTTCTGCAAAATTTGGTTGGTCTGTTGCAGTGAGTTCGAGTAGCTGCCATACAACTCCTTCTTTTATATGAGCATTACTCTATACCTATTAAAGGTAAGTGTCTGAAATTTTGCCAAAAATAGTTTAGTATAATGGCCAAAGTTACTGCAAAATTTGGTTGGTCTACTGCAAAGGGTTCGATTAGCTGCCATACAACTTCTTATTTTATATGAGCATTACTCTATACCTATTGAAGTTGGGTGTCTGAAATTTTGCCAAAAATAGTTTAGTGTAATGGCTAAAGTTACTGCAAAATTTGGTTAGTCTACTGCAGAGGGTTCGAGTAGCTGCCATACAACTCCTTCTTTTATACGAGCATTATATTTCACCTAATAAAGCTGGTATGTCTGAAATTTTGCCAAAAGTAATTAATGTTTATAATAATAAAGATATAATGTTTATATAACGGTCATACGGGTATCCCAGAGTTGACACAGTCTACTCTACTACACTCTTCCTCGTTTTTCAATATAATAATTGAATTAATTAATGGTTTATTTTATTTTATACATCATAGTAGGTATGCAAGGGTATCTAAAAGTTGAGAAGGGTAACTATAATCTTCCTCGTGTTTATTGATTTATAGAAATTATTTTTTATATATAATATAAATTTAATAATAATAATTATATAAATTATTATTATTAAAGGTTTGTAAGAGTTAAAAAAGTTTGTATATTGAAAAATAATTTAAAACATATATAAATTTATCTGTGAGTAATAAGTATAAATGAAATTCTTTGTTTATAAGTATTTACTATTTGTTTATGTGTTTATAATCTTTGTGTAATTTTTATAATATTTATAGAAATAATATTTCTATTAAAATAACCAGTTATTTGAGTAAAATACTGAAATTATAAACTTACTTTTAAAAAAACAATTTAAACTGTAAAACATGCAAATTATTTTTTTCAAATAATAATAATAAAGAGTAGTGTAATACAATTTATAAATCAATTTACAATCTATAATTTGTTGGAATACACAATTAAGGTGTAAATGAATAACTTTTTATTGATTTTATTTTTTAACAACTTTGTTGTTAATTGCATGTTATGCAAGTTATTTGTTACATTGAAATACATTGAAAAGAGATACATTCTTGTTTTAAATTATATTAAATATTACTAATTGATATTTGATTATTAAATATTAAGATTTCTTTAAAAAAATTTTTTTTTTTCATTAAACAGTTTTTAATTAAATACCAAAGAATTAAGAAAGTTTTATAAAGTTCCAAAAAGGGTTAATAGCAAAACAGGTATTTGTAAAATTAGACATTAGTCGCTTAAAATTAAATGCATTTCAGAAACTTTACACATATAATTTTAAAGGGCCACTTTGACCACAAAAACTTTGTATTCACCATACGAAATAATTTCGCCTGTAGTTAGTTATGTCCAAAATTTGAAACCCAGGAGAATTGTAAAACGTACAAATTGTTGGACAGAAAGTCGGCGACTATTCCAAACCCTTAAGGACGTATAAATAATAAATGTTTTATTTAAAATCCTGTTGAGATGATGAAACTCATCTCTGTATTCGTATAAAAGTAATTTTATAGGTAATTTTTTAAATCAAAAACTCCTTTTAACTTATTTTAATTGCAATCAGCCATCCCTGACGAACTGTTTAATATTTTTTTCCATTTAATTAATTTTAACTACCGATTAATTCATGCGACTAATTGCAATTTTGATTTGATAAAAGTAGATTTAAATTTTAATAAATGACAAAATACTTTTTTTGTATTAACAATTTCCACAAGGCGTTTTGATTCGCCTTATGCAGATATACAAAATATATCTATAATTATAAGACTGAAGAGAATCTATTAAGAATCTATTTTAATTATAAGACTGAGCTTGTCAACCAAACAATATAACATCTAAAAGTAGGAAGAGTGGAAGTATTATCTCTTTAAAAATTCTAAATATGTATATATTATATATATATATTATATATATATATTATATATATATATATAAAATCAAATGTTTGTTTGTATGTATGTCGCGATTACTAAACTACATAGCCGATTATCATGTATAGAGGTTTTTCGGTACGGAAAGAAATCCAGGAACTAAAAATTTTGCTTTAATGGACCTAATGGCCAAGAGTTGACACTAAAAACAAAATTGGAATTTGTTAACCCATGCCTGCCCGAAGGTTGGTGAAAAAAAATTTTGGAAGCAAATTACGTGTCCAATTTATCAAAATACGACTTCAGCCTTCAGCCGCTAATCAAATGCGGCACAACAACTTTTTACAGGTTTTTTCTTACTTTATTCTAATTTAGAAACGGTTTAACCGATTGACTTTAAATTTTGTATGCGTGAAGCTTATTATCTTCAATTTTCCTATACGTGGTGTTCCTTGATTGAATTGAAGATGGTGGGTTTCTGGAGAATAATGTCAAGTGAATTAAAATTTCTGCCCTTTTATTATTAATCATCAAACATGTGAAATTGATATAAATTTGTTAAAGAATTACAAGAAAAATCATTGAAAAATTGTGTTAAAAAATTACTTTTATTCTTTACTTTTATTATTATCAACTTTAATTACACCCATTGAGAAGTAATTTAAATATAAATCCTTCCTATTTAACCAGATAAGATTTCAATATTAAATAGATTTTAAAATATTTGAAAATGTGCTCTTTGAAAACACATAGTTTTTAATACTACTTCTTTTAAATTTTTAATACATCATTTTATTCTTGAAAAAGAAATATTTATGAGGTATTCTTCTTGACGCAATAAAATAATATAATTTTTTAAAAATCTCGTGGTTCTTTATTATCATTGGGTCTCCTTTTATGACTAAAGTGTGTACGATTTTTTATTTAAAATTTTAATTACTGTAAAATTCTTTGTTAATTCTTAAGAATTTCCATTAAAAAATTTTTATATAGAGTTCCAGAACATTTCAGAAGACATTAAAATATTTAATTAAAGACTGAAACAGTTAAATAAAAATAAAACAAATTTTATTTCCTTAAATATAATGAATTATATTAATTTGTTTTTTTGATTGTATTGATGACTACATAAAACTAAAATAGTATACGAAATTCAAAGGTCATCTTGTGTATCGGTTAATTAAAATTTAATTCATTAAGTTAATTGTATCAGTGCCACTGTTTGTTGTTTACATAACGGCCTGTAACAGCTGGGTGGCACATTGGTTTCAGTGTAAATCTCTTATTCGAAGGACCGGAGTGAAAAAACAAAGCTTTCATCTAGTTTATGATTTGATTAAGCTACCAAAAAATAAATTATTAGAAAATAAAAAATTGTTGGTAGATTTTGGTAGTTTATTACTGTTTTAATTTGAAAGTAAATTGTTGGTATAAAAAGCAGTTGGTTAAATGCTTGTAAACTTTTAAGCTTAAAATATTGAAAATTTTCATTAACCAAAAATTGATCCTTTTGCATTTAAAAGTGTTTTAATATAATGGTAAACTGCTGAAATGAGGTTAATAAAAAAAGAACTGTTTTTAATTTAAGGAATTTACTTTTATATTAAAACATTTTTAAATGCGAAAAATCTTTTGTTACATTGAATTGGCAGGCATACGAATAAACGTAGTGGAATGCACCAAAATACTGGACTACAATCAGTATCATGTCATATATGTATGAACATGTAGTCTTCATTGCATGTTCTATTTCAAAAAATTTTAAAGAAATAAAATTTAAAAATGCAGAAGACAAAAGTGTTACATATATGTAAAAGAGAGGACACGCATCAAATCGTTAATATAAATTGTTAAATTACTTTCAATTTATTGAACATTTATTTACTAAATACCTATTTCTTAAACTAACTATTTACCTAAATTATTGAATAAATAGCAAAGAAGTAAATAAATAAATAATAGATTAAATCTATCCGCCCAATAATACCACATATTTGATAAGTACTAAATGGATTTTAAGCTATTAACATAATTTTATGCGTACTTAATTAAATTCAACCGCAAATATGTGTATTTATGTGTACTTAATTAACTTTAATCGCAAATATGTGTATTTGCAACACTAACCAAGTTAATTCAAACGGTTTAAAAATTCATAGAGATGTAAATTTTTATGATTAGCTTTAATTCTATAATATTTAAATTTTTGTATTCAAGTTAAATTTATTTTATTGCAAAAAGTCAAAAATTTTATTATATTGATATCTTCAAATTAAGTTTCACAAGTAAAATATATCAATATAAAAAAGCTGTATTGAAAAAAATATAAAAAATTTTCAATTAACCCCCTTTAATAAGTAACATTAACCAGGCGTGACAAAAGAAATATAATAGCTGCCTTTTTTCCAGTTTTTCACGCATTTTCTTCAAAAGATACAAAAAACCAAAAAAAAACTTTTAAAAGTTACAACATTGAAGGGGTAACAATATTTTGAATGGATTAATAGTTTTGAATGAAGGCTCTTTGAATTAAGTTAGAATGAAATAAGTAAGAAAAATTTCCAGTTTATTTTTCTAACTTATTTTAATTTTTTACCAAAGTTAAATTTTTAACTAAGTTTAAATTTTTGTATTTATTGTAAGGTGGGTGGGTTTTGGAATCGGCAAATCTCTTGTTTTAAAATTTTATAATTTAATGCGTAACAGCTGTGACTAATGGTGGATATCTACTTTTTTTTAGAAATTTTAAACATTTGAGCAATATTTTTCCACGCTATATTTAGTGGGAAAGAACAGGAGCTAAGAAGTGGCTCGACGGCGTCAACACAAGAATTCCAATGTCACGTGACGTTCTATGCCGCAATGCACTACATCCTTCACATTTTTTTACATTCAATATACTTAATCCAACTTTCATCAGCAGGTCTAAACTAGACACCAAGTCTCTAAACCTCAAAATTAATTTACGAGATTCTGAATCAGGAATATTTTTAGAACAAAATTCAAAATCAATGCTGTACGAATTTTACAGAAATTATATTTACGTATATATATATGAATATGTTAGATTCTGGATTAGAATAATTTTAGACTTTTTTTTAGAAAATCGGTATTATTCTCTTTTTCATTTCAAAATCTCATATATACTTATAAATTATTTTTTAATACTTTTTTTTGAATTCAACTCTAAAACCCTTCCAAATTCAAAATTTTAGTTAGTTAAAACAACAAATACCTTTGTACATATTATAGAGAAATTATTCATTCAATTCTTAATTCATTTTAACTTAATTCATTGCTCCTTGGATGAACTCAATTGATTTCTTAATATAAACATAATATTTGGCTACTGTGAATGTTGTGAACAACCTGTTGGAAAATTAAAGACCAACAAAAACCGAAATTCGTAATATGATATTAACTGTGTTGCAATAATAATATAAAACACGTTAAAAGCTCAAAAAAAAAAATACTGTACATGTTTAAATTCATGGTCAATAACATATTCATTAACAGAAATGAGTGTACTAGGGGAATTCCTGAAAATACTACTTTATCTTTATGTGATTTTTCTCTTAAAAAATCCAAGACAAAAAAAAATTAAAACAGAAAAACAAAAAACAATTTTTAAATGAAAAGCTGGTTTTAGCGAGAGTCTCTCACAGACATTTGTTGAAAGAGATTTTGATAATGTGTTGAATTTCAATTAAATTGCATCACATTATTAAACATGACAGGTATTTTTACCATTTTTGATAAAAATGTACTTATTTTGTTTCTTTGTCCGACCGTTGACTGTTTCTCCAGGTGTTTAAAAAACTAAAACTCTTTTTATTTAATTACGTACTTGTTTACATTTTAAAATTTTAAAGTTAAACTCGATAAATTTGTTTGTTAATAAAAGATTTTATATTTTTTTATTATTTATTATTTCTATTTCTCCATCTGCTTTGATTGCATTGCTTGCTTTTCAAAGCAAGCAACTTAACAAAGCGTACATTGGACTTTCGTCTTTATTTCAGATTTTCACTGAAAATAATAAAGACTTATGAAAGAAATATTCCTGTGAAGTACAGTCTTATAATAAAAATATTTGCTTATGATAATTTATGTAACATTAGATTTTATTTTTTAATAATTGAACACATCTAACAAAATACGTTTAATTGAATGCGTTTGTTACACCTCATTTCCTGGACAAATATATAAATAAAATAATAATAATAATAATAAATAATATAATAATAATTAGTAATTATAACCAATTAATAATAAATATTTCAAATTAATTTCCTTAATCAATTTATAATTAAACATATTCCAGCAACAACTTTTAATTACTAACTAATATTTAAATAAAATACTATAAATATAACAAAATTGCAGACAGAAACGTCACATCTGACAGTATAGTATTCTCAATAAATGAGTATAGTAGAACACAGTGACAGCGTCTCGCTGCAATACGAAAAAAATTATAAATGATTAAGAAGTAGATATTTTAAGGGAGAATTAATATCAGATAGAATTATTACTGTATTATTATATACACTAAGATCAGGAAAACTACTTTCATACAATGCTACGTTTCCATAGAAGTATCAGAAGTAGAGGTGAAAGGTATATTATATTCAGAAAAATCTCAGAAACGCTATGTAGCATCCTTGGAAGCGAATTCATTCCTCAAAAACAAACAGAGTAATTTTGAAAATTTACTTTTAAAAAACCCTTGATTTTGTTCATAACTTTTTTTCAATATTTTAAGTTTATGGGTATAATGTTTTCATTTCCTTCCTTGTAGAGTTTGTACAATATTTAATTTATGAAAATTTTTTTTTTTTAAATAAATTTCTTCAATCAAGGTTTAATACATACATTATATATTTTTGATTTTGGAATAGGATGGAGGCGAAGTTTTTATTTTTTTTTATTTATTTACTTGTTTGTTAATACATTAACTTGTATTGTACAAGTATTAAGAAGAATAATCATTATTATTCTTAAAATTATGTAAACGATTATACCAGAAACTGTTATACGTTTTATAGTCTTCACTTCACAAGTCAAGCTTAACTTACATTTAATAAATGTTTATTACCAATAATTAATAGTAATAAATAAATATAAATATTAATGAAAAACTCAATTGTATTGTTTCCATGAATGATAATAACAGGATCCAAATCCAAAAATCTTCAGTTTTAAAATATATTGGAAATAAATAATATTTTGGAAAACATGTTTTTTTATAAGTTATTTGAAAATGTGAGACACAGACACTATAAATATTAAATGAAAATTAATAATAATTAAAATAATAGAATGTGTATGAAAAAAATGAAACATTTATGTAATATAATGGGTTTTATAAATTTTCTTTTATAAAAATAAAAATAATGTGATTTTTCAGGGTTATGTTAATTTTTAACAGAAATAATATAAATTATTTTTTATACTAAATTAAAATTCTCTAGATCTTTGTTTTAAATCAATAGGAGTTAAAGAACACAAAGTTGCAAATTATTGGATTTGAAGGTTTTTGTATGAAAATCAAAGGTAAAAAAAAATTCTTAAATACAAAAATATTTTTTTTTATATTAAATAAAACTCGAAAAGAGGGGAAATATACTTGTAAAAATGGCTTTGATGGTGACATGTCAGAAGTCCCAACTTGCATTTCAAATACACATTTCAATGAGACTCACAACTCAACGACTCAGTAGCTTGGGATTTCTGGTATCGTTTTAATTAGACTTTTGTCTCAATATAATTACTCAAAAGTCCCATTCAATATTTCATATAGGTACATATTCTGGAAAAGGCGTATAACGTTGATGTCGTAACCACCGACTACAAAATCCAAAAATTCCAATAGCTACATTAATAATTTTCTATATTCTGGCCGCCCATCTGAAAACGCGGCGGCTGCGGCTTGTGAGCTGTCTGCAGACGCACATCCACTGCCATTCAAAATATTTCACGAGACTGTTGACCTTTTTTTTATTGAACTTCAGAAATGTCAGCGTTTTTGATTTACACATACATATTTTCGAAGATATTTCAATTTATTAAATGAATAACTTTCCTCCATTCTGATTTTATTTAACTTTACTTTACTTTATTGGTATAATAAATTATTATTTTTAAACCGAGTCCAAAGCCTTCCTCCATTGATTTCTGTCTTGCGCAGCTTCCCTCCAACTTCCGGTGTCTTTTATTTCAATTAAGATTACAGTTTTGAAATATGTTCTCATTATGTTTAAAAGGTGATATCTTTCAAATGCATTGTTTGCTTCGATCTGATATCGTCTTTCCTGAGCATATTCACTAATTAAATTAAATAAAGATACTTTCTTCTTTTGGGTTGCTGACTTTGTAATGCATGTTTTCCTCTTTGACTGTATGAATTCTGAGGTGCAGACAGATAATAGTCTTACTAGGCAGATACTAAAAAGCAGGATACTATTCGTACTAGGTAGATACTAAGAAGGACATAATCTGTATGTATATATTTTTAGATAGGTGAAAATGCAAAATTGGAAAAATTTCCAAAAACTATTTAGAATGGTGTTAAAATTATGAAAATCGGTTGGTAATTGGCCCGGTAGAATGTTCTCAATTTGTTTGATAAATTAAATATTATGATAATGATAATGGGTTGATCGACTAAATCAAGTAGTCCTGTACTCCTTCAAAGAATGATAGTAGAAAAAATACTACATATAATATATTATCAGATTAATTAATAATACATTTATAATTATGAAACAAATATTTTTTAATTAAATTGTAAATTGTAAATTTTTAATCTTTAATTATCTTTTAAAATAAGCATATTACATTAAATAAGCAATAAACTTAGTTTGTCTTCAATTATTAAGGTTATCTATTTTGCTTTTTGATTTGACCTTTATTTTAATTTTTTTTTTTAATTATTTTAAACGAAATATTAAAAACTATATAAAATTTAATTTTTGTATCTAATTTAGGTATATGTATGTATATAATTTACTTATGTAATCTATATAGTGTATATACTGATATTAGCATTAATTAGATAATTAAATTGAATTTGATATTCTCTCTAATGAATTTTGATAATAACTGTAAACATTTTATGGAATATTATTTAATTGTAATATATTAACAAATTCATAGTAACTGAACATTCAAGGGTCAAATTTTGTTAATAATATGTACAATTGAATAACTTGAAGTAATTAATAAGATTATTTATATTTTTAATATTTACATTGTATTAAAATATTTTATTTATTAATATACTCGTATGAATGTAGCTGAAAGGGTATACTAAACTTGATATTACGTTTGTGACGATAAAAGATGGGAGTGAACATACCTTTAATGGATCAGTTTAAAGTCGAATAAAAAATCGATTTAGGTTTGTATATCCGTCCGTCCGAATGATAATCTTAGTTATTGAGTCACTTTCCTCCTCCAATACAACTTCTTTTTTTATATGACCATAACTATGCATATTTAATAAAGATAAAATTTCCGAAAAATAGTTAAACCGGACCATATAATGTTTATATTATATTCATACTGGTATCCCAGAGGTGACACAGTCCCATTTACTCTCTTCCTCGGTTTTTTTTTATAGTAAAACCAATTTTTTTAATGAGGTTTTAATCAATTAATTAGGTTTTTTAAGACCTGTTACCGTTACATGTTATAAATAAACTACTGATAAAGCGGAATACAATATCAAGTTGTTCTCAAGAGTAATTGTTTTTATGAAATATATAATGAATTAAAACATAAAACTAGAATTTGACTTTTTAAATGCAAAATTATAACCTTGGTGTTAGAGTTTGAGTTTCGCTGCATATACAGTTTTCTTGTTTACTCCAGTTAAACTTATGATATCCGCGTTTTTTTTTCTTTTTTCTTACCACATATGTGGGAAGAGTAAAGAGTATTATATAGGTTTATTTTGAGCTAATTTTCGTAAATCTGTGGTATATATTTTATAATCAAATTGGAAATCATTATAATAAGGTCAACCCCAATTGCATAAAAATATAAAACAAATGGAAATATCATTCAATTAAAAATAAAAATTTGGATTAAAATACCAGGCAAAATAAAAAACTAAAGAAAACTTTTAGAAACGTGATAACCAGACGTACGAACAAATCTAAAGGAAAACGAAGATTATGGATGTGATAAGGTACCATACATTTTTTTTTAATAAACTGTTAATTTAAAATTTATGGATGAATAAATTATATTTTACCTGGTAGTTTTTATGTATTAGTTTGCTTAACCGTTATTGTATAGTTATTATGATATGAAGGTATTGGTGGTGACCTGAATTAAGGCCCCGCTAAATAAAGTCCCTGGGATATTATTTCACTTTTAAGGAGAAAAAACGCCCATGGTCTTATTTTTAATAAATCCCGAGGTCTTTTTAGCACATTTTCAAAAAATTTTGTAAAAATGTGCCTATATAGTTCCACTCTGTCCGTCCGTCCGTCTGCCTGTCTGTCTGTCTGTCTGTCCGTATGTTTACAAAAACTTTTACATCGTTTGAAATAGAGGAAAGAAATTTTAACCACGAGTAGGTATTACAAAAAAAATTATTTCGTAGAAGATACCCGTTACGGAGCTGCAGCCCCCCAAAAATGGGAAAGCCCTATATTCAAATTGTTATAACAAGAGTTCTATTAGGTGTATTTTCAATCTAAAAACGGCAAAAGATAGCTGGTTTTATAAGCTTTATAAATTTTTCAAAGACAAATGTTTAGGGTTGCCATACGGTACTAAAATTTACCATTATGCAAAACTCAATTTTTGCAAAATTTTTGGCTACACATATCTTCTATACGGACCAAGCTAGGGTCTTGAAATTTTGGGAGTAGTTAGATCATTAGAAATAAGTAGAAGTCGGTTAACAAATTTTTTTTGTCACGTCCCCTGTTTTGCAGCTTTATGGGCCCAAAAATTTAAATTTTGCTATTTTTAAACACCTGTAACTTGAATACCTGTTCAAATTTTTTTTTTGTTGTTTGCAAAATTGAAAGCTCTTTAAATATATTTCAACATGTGTCAAAGGTTTTTCTTAATTTTAAAGGGTGACGAAGCTACAGCCCCCGCAAATTTCCAAAAAAGCCCTATATTTAAATTGATAAATTAAGAGTTGCGTTAGCTATATTTTCAATCTAAAAACGGTAAAAGAGAGCTGCATTCTTAGGTTTAACAAAAATATATCATTTAAATGTACAGGGTTGCCATACGGTACTAAAATTTACCATTATGCAAAACTCAATTTTTGCAAAATTTTTGGCCCCACATATCTCCTAAACGGTTTCAGCTGGGGTCTTGAAATTTTGGGATAAGTTAGAATTTCAAAAATTAGTAGGAGTCGGTTAACAAAATTTTTTTGTCACGTCCCCTGTTTAGCAGCTATAAGAGCTCGAAAATTGAAATTTTGCTATTTTTAAACACCTGTAACTTGAATACCTGTTCAAATTTTTTTTTGTTAATATACAAAATTTTAAGGTCCTACATTATACTTTAACATATGTTAAAAGATTTTCTTAAATTTGAAAGCGGTTCTTTATATTGATGAAAGTGTCTCTCAGTTTTAACAAGTTTTGCTTAAATAGTAAAAATCTAAGTAAAATTCCAAATTTTGGTAGAATTCACAATTTAATTTCTTGAACCTAAAAAAGTTGGGGGAAGGGAGTAGTGAGGATTAAATTGGGCAACCTTCCCCATAGAGGGGCTATTAGGACTTAAAAACTAAAAAAATTACGGTTTTTATAAGTAAGTAGTAACTTAGTCACCAACGTATATATTTCCTAAATAAAACGTTAACATTGAAGCTTCAACATTATACTCCGATAAAATAATCAGTATGAAACACTATATTATTTTAAAAATGTGCTTTTTTAAAAACCCTTGGTTTTTTTCATCACTTGTTTCTCTTTTGAGTTGAAATACGACTTCTTTGAAAAATAACGTTTTTGTTTCTCCTTCAATTGAATCTTCGACTTTTTGAGAAATAAAGCCCCGATATATCATTATTCATTAAATATATAAAAAAATTAAAATAAGAAATGTAAAATAATATGTATATTTAATGTATATATATTTGTCTATGCGAGATTCTATATTAGGAAGCATATTTAACTTCAAAGTTGACCCTTTTTCCAGAGTATTTATGAATTCATGTATGCAAGACTTTGGTTACAAAATCAGGTTTATATGTGTAGTTTGTAGTATAAATGTAGTTTATACGTTAAATTATTATTGGTTTTTTTAATTTTTGGGGAAAGAGAATAGCCCTGATTTCGATTCCAACTCCAAAATGTGTGCTAATTATTTTTGATATTATAGTTCAAGAAGCCATTATATATTCGCACCGGATCATTGTGTTTTTTTCAATTGCAGGTTCAATTGAAATGAGAAATATTACCCCGGGGCTTTATTTCTTAAGAAGTCATAGTTCAACTTAAAAGAGAAATAAAACCCTGGGCTTTATGTCCCATATTTTGGGGGCTTTATTTGTCAATTACTATGAGAAATAATACCTCGGCGGCTTTATTTCACAGGGCTTTAATTCAGGTCACCGGTGTTTCATATAGGGTGGTGAAGGATATCTTATGAATAGCAGAAGAAATAGTTGTTTAAATAATTTACCACTACTTTTTCTCTTTCTACAATTTAAAGCAATTGAAATAAAAAGACTTCTTTCTTAATTGCATCAGTATTAATTTTTATGTCATACATTTTAGTATGAAAAATATATTTTATTAAATATCCTGCATATTTATTTTTAAAAAATTAAATTTTGTTTTGCATTTATTTTGCAAAAAAAAAAATAAATTTTGTATTTTTTGTGCTAATAAATTAATATGCGCTAATAAATTGATTTTTCAAAATAAAGTTTTTATAAATGAAATATGTTTTTTTATAATTTGTGTGAAATTCTAGCAGATTTAATATTCTGGAGAAATTAAGTATAATTTTTTAATTGTTAGTAAGTATATATTAGTTATTTAATATTTTGTAGTGGAATAGAACGGAAGTGTTTAGAATTAATTAAAATTGTTTTTAAATTTGATATTTGTTTACAATGTATTCAGTTTAAAGTTCGTTAATGTAGAGTCAACTTATCAATGGCGTAGTGGTGAAGACGCTACCTTTCATGTGGAAAGTCTCGGGTTCATTCCCCGGTCAGATCATATCCGATAAAAATATCATAAAATTGTATAATTATATTGTAATAGTTAATAACTTAATATAAGATAAGATTTAATATAAATTATAAATAACTTTTGTGTAGGATAACAGATGACGCACATATTAACATTGGTGTATTAATAATCTTATACAATAGCTACAGTCGAGTAATCAACGGCTTAGTGAATATAACGATTATAGAAACTGAAGCCTAGTTTAAATAGACTTGGTGAATGCCCTGTATTTTTGAAGGAGTGGAAAAGGAATAAAAAAAAAAATTTTAAGTTTAGAAGTTGTAAATCATTTTTCTTTTGGTCTATTTCAAAATTCTGTATACTAGATGTAAATATATACAGCAATTCTTTTCTTAAGGCAATACAACTCCAATTCTATTTTAATTCTATAGTTTTTATTTCGATTCCCTATAAATTGTGGGGTTACTCTTCACTTGAAGAATCAACACAGTTCTTTGATTATGAATCAATATTAAAAATAATTTAATTATTCTACTAGAGGTTTTTCTTTTTTTTTTATATCCCATTATATTTATTTTATAAGACCGTAGTGTATAACTTCACTCAGTTTTATTGCAATTAAAAAAAGCTTCGAATTACTATTTTATTCGGTAGCCGATAATAAAATAGCCTTAATTGCCAGTATTAAGTTCATTTTATTGAATATTATCTTATGATATATATATAAATATATGTAGATTACTTTAAAATTGAATTTTTAAATATTTAGTTAACAAAAATTTACTATATAATTATTTAAGCATTTCTTACTACTTTTATTTTGAATGTCCATCAGTCAGTTTATACAAATCCTTTAATAGATTAACTTTTTAAACAACTATGAAATATTACAAAATTTAAATTTTGCTAATCCTTAATTTCTTTGCTGCTGTTAGAAACATGTGCAATAAATAAAATAATAAACTTTATATTAAAACAAGTGGGTGTTACATTGGTGATTACAGAGTTGACATCTCCTGCGATTGGCAAGGTTTCAAATACCAATTAAAGTGAACAACTTTTTCTGGGCTTCAATTGGATTTATAGCTCCCATTCCTCATTGGGTTCATTTAAATGTCATAACAAATAATTAAAAATTGTATATCAATAATCTAAATTGAATTAACACAGCATACATAAACAAATAATTTAATTGAATAATATATAACTCACAGATACAGAAATACAGAGCAAATAAAATAATTAATACAATATATACCACATAGAATTAGAATGGTATATCAATTGAAATTGAAGAGGTTAACACATGTTACAATAATGCGTTGTATTATCTCACATATTATAAATAAATTAATTAAAATCAATTCATAATTAGGAATATATTCTGCCCAGTACATTTCCTCCTTTTTTATGGCTGAATCGTTAGCACCCAGAAAAAAACGAAAAAAAACAACTTAGAAATAAAGATTAAGTTCACTAATAAGTTTTGTAATTATGTAAGCAGACTTCCAGTTTTTGTGGATGATAATCTCAAATTTTAATTTCTTTTTTAAATGTCAAAGAAAAAAAATTATTAAAAGTTTTTTAAAATATTTTAAACTTCAATTAAACAAAAAAAAAAGGTTTTTAAAGACAGGGACTTTTAAATAAAAATAATTTATATACAAAACCAATTTTTTTTCTAATTGAATTCAAGTTTAATTACAGAAGTTAATTACTATTGCTATTAAAAATGCTGGTAATAAACATTTTTAAAATTTTCCGGTTATTTTGATTTATATAAATTTTTTTTTAATTTTTAAAATGTTTTAAATTTTATTATAATTTTAATTATTAAACGTTCTTCTTAAGTTTATAATAAAAAATGTCAACTATGGTATGATAATGTACATCAATTTTTGGCAAATAAATTGTCAAAATGATGTAACAACAAATTGACAAAATTAGTCATGTGATTCAAATTATTTACGAAACTTGTTTGAATACTAAAAGTAATACTTGTTTTAATAAATTGGAATTTGTAGAACCTTCTATATGTATATCTTTCTTTTTAAGGAAAGTTCTACACCATTTTCATATAATCTTCTTAGAATTTCGTTTAGAATAGATGTTAAAAGAACTGCTTTCAAACCCATTGCTTGATTAAAAATGAGACAAGATTTTTGTCAGGGCTTCAAATAATCTAAACGATAGTGTTCAAATAATTTCTTAGTACTCAGGTTTTTTTTTTATATTTGGATTTTTACACAGTTTTTTTTGTAATAAAGGGCTTTCGACTGTCAGAATTCCATTAAGTTCGAGTTGTCTAAATCTTTAAAGTAAAATAATATTTGATGCCCTTATTAAGTCAATAAACACCATTCGCCATTAGTGTATTATAAAAAATTTAAATTAAAATATAAAGTTTATATTGCAATTAAAAAACATTTTAACTTAAAATATTACTCATATCTTAATACATATATTTAAGTTTAGTTTTCATAGTTTAAATTTAAGATAATGATAAGTTTGTATAGTTCTACGTAAATTGCAAAAGTTTTTCGAATAACAAAATTAAAATGTTATTTTGTATATAAACTAATTTAAAACATTGTGTACACTTTTTAATTTTTATGACTGGCTATTAATTTAAATTTTTTTTAGATACGTAATTGGTGAACTTAATAATGATTGTGTTCTAGTTTAAATATTTAATAAATATTGTTAATATTGTTTACATTTTTTGTTATTTTTAAAATGATTCAAGTTTAGTTTTTTTCAATTAAATTTTAATAATAAAATTTTTATAATTTCAATTAACTAAAATTTAAAACTAAATGTCATTGGTGAAAACTTAAAGTTATATATGACCGCAGATTGGTACTAAAAATTTATAAAATTAAAATTAGACTTGCCCTGGTGTAAACTTCAAGTCCTGTGTTGAAATTAAAATAAAACTTTATGAATTTATGATACATTGAAGACCATAAACGTCAAAAGACCTGTCAGAATTCATAAGTACGGATGACGATTGAATCAAATTTAATCATATTTCATAATTTATTTTTAGTTTAAAAACATTTCAATAATTTGTCTTTGTATAGGTAATTTATTTATTTATTATTTATACCTGGTCAATAGTAAACATTGCCTAATATTATAATAGTCCTTTGCTTATTTGGCATTTTTGCGTTTCCTAAATAAAATACTTTCTATTTATTTATAATTACAATATTAATTATTTTGTTTATGTTATATATTTGTACATTCAAATTATATTTAGTAACCAAGGAGATTTGTAAAAAAAAAATATTTTTAAATAATTTTTTTATAAATTAAATATTGTTTGACCTGAACGAGAATCGAACTCGGAAGTCCTCGGTTAGCCAGCCAAATGCTTACCCACTACACCACCCAGGCCCCTATAGGTAAATTTCACCCTGGTTACTCAGTTACTCAGTACTGAAAAAGAAGTAAATTAGTAGTGAAGTTCCGTAAAGTTTATTAAAAAACCAAATTGTACAGTTATAATCTATGTTGCTCTATTTTTTTGCCTAATAGAGTTCTACTTTATTCCACCATTAGTGATTAAATATAACTGGAGTTAAAATTTAAATGACGGAAGTTATTATTATTAAATTTATGCGTAAAAAACATTAGAATAAAAATAAATACAAAGTAGGTACCTAAATTGTTTAATAGTTTTAAATAGTAAAATTAATATTAGAAAAAAGATACTGAAACAGAACAAATTTATATTTACTATTTATATTTATTACTGAAAAAGTATTGAAAAACTCTTGAAAATTTCTTCCATTCACTGCTGAAAAAGTACTGAAAAAGTGCTGAAAGGATGTAAAAGAACTTTCAATGTATTAGTGCAAAATTGATCAATTTTTTTCCACGATTCAATTTAATTTCAATTAAAAACAAGTGATGAAAAAAAACCAAGGGCTTTTAAAATAGCTCAAAATTATATTGTATTACATACTGAGTTTAACTTTGGAAATATTTACTTGGAAATAGTTACTACTGACTTATAAAATTTACTGCTAACAGTAAATTTTTTATTTAAAAGTTGTTATAGCCCTTCAATGGGAAAGGTTGCCAAATTTCTCAAGAATCTAACTTCAACGTCCCCCCCCCCTCCCCCCCCCCCTTCATCCTCTAATTTTTTAGGTTCTAGGAATTAAATTGTGAATTACACAAAAATTTGGAATTTTACTTAGAATTTTATTATCTAAGCAAAAATGGGTAAAACTGAGAGACACTTTCTTCAATTTAAGGAACCCCTTTTAAATTTAAGAAAAACTTTTAACATATGTCAAAATATAATGTTGGACCTTTAAATTTTGTATATTAATAAAAAAAAAATTGGACAGGTATTCAAGTTTCAGGTGCTTAAAAATAGCATAATTTCAATTTTCGAGCCCTTATAGCTCCTAAACAGGGGGCTTGACAAAAAAATTTTGTTAACTGACTCCTACTATTTTTTTAGGATCTAACTTCTCCCAAAATTTCAAAGATCCTAGCTTGAACCGTTTAGAAGATATGTGGGGCTAAAAATTTTGCAAAAATTGAGTTTTATATAATGGTGAATTTTAGTACCGCATGGCAACCCTATATATTTAAGCGACATATTTTTGTAAAGTCTATAAAAGCAGCTCTCTAATACCGTTTTTCGATTGAAAATAAACCTAACAGAACTTTTGTTATATCAATTTAAATATAGGGCTTTTTTGGAATTTTCAGGGGCTGTAACTTCGTCGCCCTTCAAAATTAAGAAAAACCTTTGACACATGTTGAAATATAATTATAGGGCTTTGAATTTTGTCTATCACTAAAAAAAATTTGGACAGGTATTCAAGTTACAGGTGTTTAAAAATAGCAAAATTACAATTTTCGAGCCCTTATAGCTCCTAAATAGGGGGCTTGACAAAAAAATTTTGTTAACCGACTCCTACTAATTTCTGAGACCCTAGCTTGAACCGTTCAGAAGATATGTGTGGCCAAAAATTTTGCGAAAGTTGAGTTTTGCGTAATGTTAAATTTTAGTACCGTATGGCAACCCTAAACATTTGCCTTGTAAAAATTTATAAAGTTTATGAAACCAGCTATTATTTACCGTTTTCAGATTGAAAATATATGTAACAGAACTCTTGTTATAACAATTTAAATATAGGGCTTTTTAAAACTTTAGGGGGCTGTAGCCTCGTAACAGGTGGGGCTACAGAAAAAAATTCTTCTACGAAATTATTTTTTTTTTGCAAAAACTACCCATGGTTAAAATTTCTTTTCTCTATTTCAAACGGTGTAAAAGTTTTTGTAAACATACGGACGGACGGACAGAGTGAAGCTATATAGGCACATTTTTACAAAATTTTTTGAAAATGTGCTAAAAAGTACTCCCATTCAGTATGTGTGATGTGTGTATTCCATTCAGAAGAAGTGCTCCTGCATTACTTCTGCCTTATTAGGGTGGTGATACATGCACATAAAGATTGATATCGATCTGAACTAATATTCATCTGAAAATACCTGAATTTATTACTAAAATCTAGCCACAGAGTAAGCAAAAATCTTTACAGCATCTCAATTCTGTTGAACATGTTTATGATTGATTGAAATTGAATATGTCACGATTTATACAATGTATTTTGACACTTTGACGTTCATTAATTTAAAATGCTAAGCTATTTAACCCTAAGGTTACAAAAATAAATTATACTTAAATAAATTAATTAATTGTTATTGCAATATTAGATAATTGCATATGAAATTTAAAAATAAAAATTCCTAATGATTAATTATATTTTTAAAAGAAATTTTATTTCGGATCATTTGTTTGCAGTCTATAGGGTTTCTCCGATCTCAGACTAAATAATAAATCATAATATCTTATGATAAGCTGGCTTATAAATTTGTTTTGAAAATTTTTTTTTAAAAACAATTTCTCTTCGTTTAAGAACAAGCTTTTTCAGAAAGAGGTAGACAGAGACAGATGCATGACGTCAAAGTATTTAATTTTAAAAAATAATTAAAATTTGGAAAGAAAATAAATAAATTAAAAATGAATTAAAGAATATAAAAGGAATCTTTTATGAAAAGATCAAAATCTAATTTAAGTACTAATTTAAGATTAAAATTTTTTAAATGATTTATAAAATTTTTTTTAAAGATTTTATGTATAACCTAACGGATAGGCATTTTTTTTATTTTTTTATTAGATAATTAAAAAAGATTAAAATTTAAGCCATAAACTTGAAAATTAAAATTTTACAATTTATAAGACGCATTCTATAGTGAATATAAGTCCAAATCTTTATCCAAAAAACACCAAAAAATTTATAATCTAAATTTTTAATTCATTATCAAAGAATTTTCACTGTTCATTAATTAATCTACTTATTTAAAAAAAAAAAAATTAATTATAAAATATTTTTTAATTTACAATATTAAAACTTTTTTAATTACAGCATATGTTTAAATTTTATGTAAAAGTAAAATAACTACTTAACTACGTATTGGTATAGTAATATAGTTGCTAGTTTAAACTTTTTTTTTAACCTTCAAAATTAAATAATCAAAACTTTTAATTTCCTTAAAATTAAACTAAAATCAAGTCACTAAAACGACCTAATTTTTACCCGAGTAAAGTTAACTTTATTAAATTTATTGTTATAAAATTTTTAAAGGTTACCAGATAATTATTTTTTGATGAGTCTGACTTATTGAAAACGTTAATTAATCAAATCGAAACTTTTTACTAATTATAATTCGTACAACCTGGGTCCTATTGCACCAACAACCTAACACTTATCAAATTCTTATTTATTTTGTTGCACCAAAACCATATTTGTTATTAAACGTATGCAGTTTGATTAGTAAAAACCATTGACTTATCAAAAAAATAATTATTTGATTAGTGATAAGTGTTGGTGCAATAAGATTGGAAATTTTTTTTTTTTTATTAATTTTACACAATTTACATAAAAATTGTGTATAAGAAATTAAATTAAAAAACTAAATCTAAACTAATACTAAGCACTATACAACGTTTATTTTCTAAGGCTTTTTAAATACTTCTTAAGTCTATTTTTAAATTCATGTAAACTTTGGATGCCTTTTACTTGGATAGGTAAAGTGTTAAACATCTTTATTGCACTACACTTTAATCCATCTAGCTTCGTAGGTGCAGTTGCTGTAGGTACCACAAGATGCCCTTTATGTGTAGTATTGTAGTTGTGCACCTTATCTCTTGTTAAAATTGTTAATGGAGATTTCATTTTCTTGTTTATTATTTTGTACAAATATTAATATTCTTCGAAGTATATTAAATGGTTTATATCGAGTGCGAGTGGCTCAGAAGCAGAGTTCCCTAACCCACATTTAATTTATTCGGAAATAAATGCATTTTAAAATTTTTAATATTAGAAAGCCAAAATATTTTTTGCTCCATTTCTGAAAAAGCATATTAATCACAAAAATCCATTTCTGAAAAAGCATATTAATAGCATCGATTCTAGGAGGCATATATGATCAATTAAAACAATAAAAAAATTTTTTTTTTGTATGTGGGTTACACCACCAGTGTGGTCGGTGCTGACAACAAATTTTGTGTTTATATACAATTGCCTTGTACATAGTCTAGGATTTTGTGTAATGTTTTTAACGGTTTTTTTATGATAATACCATTTGATTGACATGGAATTTTGTACTGTTAGCGTTTTGTACAGCTGCCCTTTTAATTGCCATTGTGATCAGTATGATACTTTTCTTTACTTGTTTAATATGTTTATCCCATTTAAAATTTTCATCTATAGTTATCCCGAGATATTTCACGTGTTGAACTCTTTCTACCGTAACACTTCTTATTTTTATTATAATTTCATGATATAGGTGTTTTGAATACTTATTTTTTTGGGATTCATATACAGAGGCCATTACCGTTCAACCAATCACCATATATTCCATATCTTTATTTACGTTGTTTTCTAATTGACTCAAAGTTTTAGTCTTAGATACAAAATTTGAGTATTCTGCATAAATTTTTTATTTTGAATCAAGGTTGCACTTTGAAGGGTTCATTAGATATAATAGGATGATTTAGGTGCAAAAACTTAACAGGGCCGATAATGTCAGATTAACAGATTCTTATAATGAAACAGTTGTATAGCTTTAATTATACATATATATTAGTATGTTAAAGTTGTAGATATATCTGGGATAAATTGAATTAAACATATTTTCTTTCTATAAAAATTGAAAGAAATTTAGCAAAATGAAATTTTACTATTATTAATTTTAATATAATAATTATCTTTAGGAAAAACTAGCACTAACATTGTTTTAAAAATCAAATTCTACTAATAATTAAATTTCAAACTGAATACATTTTCATTGAATACATCAATCTGGTAACCCTATTCATTCAAAGTCAATTATTTTAAATAAGTACATGTATTAATCATACAGTACAGTACTCATATCAATGAGTTGCGGTAATGAAACTTTTATAAAAGATCTAAGATTCATAACGTAAACAAAAAAATTATTTAATATTTGTATATATATATATATATATATATATATATATATATATATTTACATAAAATGATTACTATTACTTTAAAAAGTTATTAAAATTAAAATTGGCAAGTAAATAACAAAAGTAAAAATAAATATAATTTCGAAATAAACTTATTATAAAATGTATATCTTATACTTATAAATATATTCTTACTTTTTATTTTGCTATGAAAATTGATCCCAATTATAATTTTAATGTTTTAATTACCATTAAAAATAAATAAAAAATAAAAAAAATAAAAAAATAATTTTCATTAACAAAAAGTTTAAAACAAAAACCACGCTGTAATAAATGTTCGAACATATTGTTTTTATGAGAAAATAATCGAAAGTAATACTAGATTTTTATGTAATTTTTTAAATGCAAACTTGAAATATTTTTGTAAATTCATTGAATGGGTTTTAATTGCGAAAATAAGAAGAATTTTTATCAAAGGGAAAACAAATGAAGTTTAAACTAAATCAATGAGATTAAACTGATTCTCAATTTTGATTCTATACTAATCAAACTTGGAGTAAATATTTCAATATTAAGAAAAAGAAACTGAGTGAATTATGAATGGGTGAATAATCATATTTTAATAAGAAGCCGTGAAATTGATCCAGAACACAAATAGACATTATAGACATTATTTTTTTAAAATCCGGTAAATATAATATCCGGTCCACACCAATTCAAAAAAAACATCGGTTGAGTTGAGATTTTGATAAATTATTAGAACTTGACATTTTTGAAACTCCTAGGTTCCGTAGACTCCTTGGTTTTAAAATCTATTTAAGGAAGCAATACTCTTCATAGGCGCCCACTAATGGTCTAGATTTCACGAAAAGTCTGGTGTTTTTATATGGGAGGCAGTCTGATTTAGTCTATCTACGAACTTAGCTTCACTATTGACGAAGAAGTTGGAATCAACACAAATTATCGTGCTCACTGACACACATACATACACAATACCTACACACACTAACACACAAAAAAAATTTTCGGACTTACATCTTTCCTTTTATAGTATGAATACTGAAGAAAAGCTATAGAGCTTATGAAAATCATGTCTTAATTCATATCCTGGATAAAAACCCGGCCTATTATATGAATTTTGATTCATAAATTTTTTATCAAATATTAAAATTCACTTTTTTGGGATCAATGTCCGCGCACTTTTAAAACAAGATGAATACTTAAAAAGGTTTAATATATTTTGATTTCGTAATTTAAATACAATACTGATGGCATTTAACTATGAATATATTCAAATAAGGTTAAAAAAAATAAACTTTTAATGGGTTTGCTTGCAAAATTATGCAAAGTTTTAAACTGTTCAATACCATTTTTTTTTTTTAAAAACTATAGATATTTATAATTAGCAAATTAGTCTCTTATGTATTAATTTTTTGTTTTTATCTATGCTTTGTGACTTTTATGACTTGTAGTTTCCTCGTAGAGTGAGAATATAGTTGTATTTTGTGTTAAAAAACAATTTTATATTTGGCAACACTTAAAGACAAATGTAACTGTGATATTTTATTTTTTTTTTCATTAATATTTCTGATTATAATTTGTTATGCCACGAGTCACAAAACTATAAAACAGTAAGCAAACGATTAAAATATAAATATAAAGATTTAAGATAACAAGAATCACTTAAGGGAAATAAAATAACACAGCCATATTTAACTTTAGGCTTATTTGCTGCTTAGAATAATTAATAAAAAATGAGAAAGGGTGTAGTTGATTGGACTGTGTCAACTCTGGGATATCAATATGACCATAATATAAACATTATTTCATCCGGTTAATTACTTTTGTTTTCAAACATACAGCAAATATTTCAAACATACAGCTTTATTAGGTGTCGTGTAATGCTCAAATAAAAGAAGGAGTTGTATGGCAGCTACTCGAACCCTATGCAGCAGACCAACAGTAACTTTGGCCATAAAACCAAACCACTCAAGGCTTCAACAGGTAAAGAGTAATGCTCATATAAAAAAAGAAGTTGTATGGCAGGTACTCGAACCCTTGCACCCAAAATGGGTGGATATCAATAGCGAAGCCGGCTATTGCATATAAACGAATATGTAAAAATTTCAAAACCCTAGCTCCTTTATTTTTTGAGTTATCGTGCGGACGGAGGGACAGATGAAATCGATTTGCTTTCCGATTCTGATCCGATCCATACCTGAGTCTATATTTACCTCCTCTCCTTTTCTGCGTTACAAACGTAATGGCAAATTTAGTATACCCTTTTGATTTATAGTCATACGGGTATGATAATTACTACAAGCACTGAGATTGTATCTTTCAGATAAATATCATCATATAATTGGGAAGCATATATGTTTTATTTACTATTAATCGTTTTTTATTTTTTTCAATGTAAATCCATGTAATAATTATTAGTATTGAAGATAATTATTATTACAAATTAATTGCAACTTTATTGCAAATAATTATTACTTAATTTAATAGGTGTTCATATTAAATTAAAACTATTAGTTTAATTCTTAACACAATACTTTAATTACAGTTTTTATTTTTTTTTTTTTTATAAAAGATCATTATGTACTAAGTGGATTCTGTGAGTCATGTGAATCCAATATGTATTAATAAAATGCAAGTAAAGTGTATTAAACTCTCATTAAAAGTTTTATATCTGATGATAATTAAAATATTGACGACTATTTTAATTTTTATAGACATATATGTATATATATATATATATATGTGTTAAATTCGCGTTTTAAATTATGTCGTCACTAGGCTGAATCTTCTCAGAAACTATAAATAAATTTAAGTAATTTTGAAAATTTTTTGGCTTTGTTATTGGTTAAATTGAAGGAGAATTGTTCATTAAACAAGTTGATCTGCTTTTTAGAATCTGACACAATTTTGTTATTTTTATCAACAAGTGGTATGGAAGAAAAAACCCGCTAACATTTTCCTTAAAACTCCAACTGTTTTCAAAGGACTTTCTGTTTTTGACATTTCAAGAAGTTTAGATTTTAACTTTTGGTTGAATATGACCTCAGCTTGTTGATAATTATATAATTTCCTTGAAGGAGACGTTCTAGTTGTTTCTGAAAATAGTTTCACTAATTGTATTTCAAACGAAGCTAGCATTCCTGTCTCGGAAGCACACTTCCCTATCAAAAGGTTTTCAAATATTTATAGTTGGCATGATTATAATGTGATATTAGTTTTTTTTTTGAGAAATCCTCTTATTGAACAGGGGCTTTCTTTGGCATAATTAGTTAATGACTTTTGATCTAATGTAATGCTCTCATGACACCTCCTCGTCTCAAATAGATTTAAAAAAAATGACAAAATCATATGCAAGAAATTCAATAAAAATATAACATGGGTGCATTACACTTAACTGAAAAAAAAAAATCCCGAATGGAAAAATCTAAAATTTTAATTCTGTAAAAAAAAATCGCAAATGTTCCAAAATCCTTAAAACCAAAAATCATCCTAGATTATACTCAATTTTTTGTTGTTAACTTATTATTAAAAAAAGTTTACAAGGATTTCAGAGTTTTCCACAAAATCAGAAATGCTGCTTTTTCCAGAGTATTTATATTTGCCTTTTATTAAATATGTATATGTTCATTTAAGTATGTACGTGGAAGTTTTTTTTTGGAAATTCGTACCCAACCTGAATAAGATTTCGTAATTTTGATATTTCCGGCATTTTTTTTTCAAGATTTTAAATCATTCGGAATTTTGATATTTTCGGCATTTTGTTTTCAAGATTTTAAATCATTCGGGATTTTTTTTTCAGCAATGTGTCATAGACCCGTTTTGCATGCATATTGAATATTTGGATTAAATTTAAGAATTACACAATTTTCTTAAGACTTTTTAAAACTCTTATTTTTATTATGCATATACCTACATATGTTTCTTATGAAATAACGGTATAATCCATAAAATTGTCACAGATTTAATTTAGTATTGAAATTGCCTTCCTTTAAAAATAGAAATTATTTCTGCAATACAGATTTTACATCTAAGATGAATGATTATTGCTAAAAATGCTTTGAAGGTAATTTCATTTTTATGCAATTGTATTGTGAAGTACGAAGTATTTTTAAAAGTAATTAAATTTTTTTTTTTAATTATAATTAGCTTGGTTATAAATAACAATTTAAATCATTCTTTTAGAAAATTTAGCAATTTTTTTTAAATGATTCGGTATTGAAAATTGACATTAGTTTATTAGTTAAAATGTCATAAGTCAGTTGAAACAATGGCCATAAGGATTTAATAACCGCATCATATATAGTAATTTATGAACTGAAAAATTTAATTTTGACATTAATTAATATCACTTTTAAATACTATATGTGGTTTTGTTGTTGCTTTTATAAAATGAACTTTGTTATAACATGAATTTTATTACGAACAATCTTTAATGAAAAAACTCAAAAACTTTCCATGTATACTTGTTTGTTGTATTGCTAAATGCTAATTTGTCAAATAAAAGTACTTGAAGTAATCGTTTTCAAAATAACTTTCAAATGGTCAAAAGTCAATTCTTTACTTTTGCCCATAATACAAAGACTATAAGGTAATATATTCCGAGTTTCATTTTTGATTCTTCTGCGCATCTACGTCATAGTATGAAATTTTGTAGACAAAAGTCAATAATAGTTTTACTCGATACGCCATTTTGACAAACAGCTACCGACGATTCGATTAACAATTATTTATATTAATATAAAAATTTAATAATTATAAAATTGATAATTAATTAAATAATGGTAAAAATTATATTAAAAATTTGTTAGATTTGTCTGTGGCAATAAATCTGACTTTAGAAATAAAAAAAAAATTGTTTTAGATGTAAAATGTACATTAGAATTAAATTCTGATTTGTGTTCCAAATTAGCTTCAAGCAAAAGAAAATTAAATAAAACAATTAAGTAATTTATTATTTTAAATTAAAAATATTAATATTTAATATATTTAATTAGTTCAAAAATATCAATTTTAAAATCTTTTCTTTTATTATTATTTTTAAAAATAATTTAAACTTAAAACGTTCAAAGTCACCTTTATACTACATATGCATGTACATAGGTGACTTTAAAACTTTATAATCTTATTTGACATTGTCTACAAAATCGAAAGAGAAAGTAGATGAAATAGCAATACGAAACGGTAGCAAAAATGCGCAATATAATAATTACCTTATAGTCTTTGTATCTTGAGGATTGCCATTCTGTTTTTATTTCACTTAAAATAAATGTGCTTTATATAAACTTACTTTAAATTTAATTCCAAAGCTGTAGTTTTTAAACTACAGAAACTTTAAAAAACACAATTCCTAATAATAATATCAGAATATTAATTTCAAGTTAATCGTACCATTAATTTTCTTTGCTAATTAAAGTTGGCCTTGACAGAATTAAACCGTTTCACAATTAATTGAATGTATTAACACTATAGGAAATCTTATGAACTTCAAGGTAGAACTATTTGTGTAAAAAACTTTCGGCTTTAAGCTTAAAAGTTATTGAAATATTACGGTTATCAAAAATCTAATGTTATACTAATGTAAAAAATTTTCTTCTTTGTGTTACACATATCTTGATCTTGTTTTTTTTATTGTACAAGAGTTACCAAATCCTATGGGGACTGGTTTTAAATTTGGCTTAAATAATAACATTGATATTAAAAGTTATTAGGTAGATAATATTTTTTTTTCATTCACTTTTTCAACATATACTGAGTATCTGGAAGTCAGAGATCACGAAAAGCAGAGGTGATAGAGAAGTTCATAGCGAAAAAAAAATTTATTTGGAAGTAAGTCTATTTCTAACGGTTTTTAACTTTTTAAAGTAATAACAATTTCTTTACTCCTAAAGAATAGGAGATTTATGTAAGTGTTGGTAGCGAGCTGACATTATGCACTTACATAGTCATATCGCAACTTGATCTTATCTTTCATAGTTGAAGAGTAAAAAGGACTTCGAACTGAAAAATCTTGATTTTATTCACTATTTTGTTTTTTAAATAACTGTAATTTTTGCATATTAACGTAACAAATTTATTTCATTGTTATAACACCCTATTCCGCAGCTTCAAAAGTCCACAGATTTTTCCATCTCTCGTCGTTTTTTGTGTCGTTATGGATTTCTCTTTCATCTTCGGTCTTCGTGACATCTGAGTTTAGGACCTACTGTATATTTACTATCAAATCGACATTACTCATCGAATGTGACCGCCTTATATATATGAATTAATACATGATAACAATTCGGTGGCTAGTGTGCACAATGCCGTTCTGTTATATTATATTTTGTACACAAAAGAAGCTTCAATATCATTTAAAACTTCTCAAAAAATTTTTAACTTAATTTTCATAATAAAATTTTTATTTATCATTAATATTTTCTAACTTAAATTTGTCTTTCATATTTTTACTTTATTTTGTCTGTGAAAATTATAATTTTTAAAGTTTAAGTTATAATTCAAAATGATCTCATTGCATACAAATTAATTTAAATACGAATTAACTTATAAATATTTCCAAAACCATAAAAGTACATAATCAATTTAAAATGTGAAATTTCACATTATAGGTACGAGTATAAAAAAAGATTTTGTACTGTTTTAATTACTAGAGAATGGTGACTTTTTAAGTGCCCACGTTAAACAAATAATATGAACTGAGAATTTTTTAAAAGAAAATTTAAAATTTTAGTTTGATTATAAATCAACACCATGAAGTTAAAAATAATGTCTTATAATTTGTCATCTTAACTTAAATAAATATCATGGTAATTATCTTGTAAATTGTAAAATCCATTATATGATGATCTATCATATTATTACAACAATCTATGAATGAATGAATTGATGGTAGATGAACGTGTCAATGAATTATTAACAAACGTTTCGTTTTTTGAATAAACAAATTTGTTTAGCACTTAAAAAGGTTTTTATGAATTTTCGAAATATGTACATATATATGTATGTAGGATCAAACTGAAATAAAACCTTTTGGTTTTGAAAATCCAAAAAAAAACAACAACATGAAATTTTAAGTTTTGTTTTTAAAGTTGTTTTTACATCCCAAGTAATTCCGAAAAAGAAATCGCAACGTTGCATTATTTTATGTTGTATTTACTTTAAAAGGTGGTGTCATTTCAAGATGACAATGGGCGTTTTATACTTTATGCTTTTTATTTTTATAATATTTACAATCGCTTCTCTGTTTATATTGCAAATAACTGAACATGGAAGATATGAGTGCAAGTGTAAGCATCGCTTAATGATCAAATTAAATATAGTTATGTTTGATACGATTCGTGTTCTTGTCTATGGATATTCATCCAAAGAATTTAAAATAAATGATGGTGTCCCTCGGTGATCTGTTTTATCTCCCAGTTTCTTCCTAATATTATTAAATGACCTACTTTCAAACACCTCCTATCCAATACATAGTTTCGCAGACGACAGTATCCTTGTTGCTTCCTGTGAATTCCATAGCCGCAGTCATGATAATGTGATATATATCATAATACGACAACAAAAAATTTCACTTTAAGTGAATTAAACAAATATTTAGGTAAAATCCAAATATTGGGTGAAATCGCAGAGTTGGCTTCAACACCAAAAAAACTCAATGCTGTCTAATCTCGCCAAAAATTGCGAATACTGTTCCGAACCTTTCGTTTCTAGGAGAAGCTTCGCATCATACAGCAGACTTAAACATTTTGAGGCTTGAGCTAAACCAAAAATTGACTTAGTGAAATCATATTTTTGGAGTAGCTACGGATGCTGCTAAGTGTTTGGGTTTCTTGTATCAGTTCAATAATTATTTACCCCAGAGTTGACACAGAATACTTTTTTTTCATTTTTTTTTTTGTATAACCTTTTGCAAAATTGTGAACTGGTGGGATCAAATTTCCAAACTACTACCGAATAAAGTGCTAGAACCAGTTCGCATAATTTTAATTTCCAATTCCCCCATTTCTATTGTCATTATTATAGTAACTTACAGTACAGTATATATTTCAGCAAGATAGTAACCATTTTTTTTTTATTTATCGTGCAAACAAACGGGTTTCCTTAATATGAATGTGGAGGTGACGATGGTCAAGAGTATATACAAACTTTAATATCTTCCTTTATTTTGGTGGTTAGGTAACAAACGCCGTACCAAAGTTTAAATACCCTTTTACCTATTTATGGTATTAATTTTTAGAACTCTAAAATATTTTATATTTTTAAATTTTAACTTTGATAACAATTTCATACCATTTATAATATTTCAAAGAAAAACTTGGACCTTGTTTAATTGGGGTCACTAAAGTTAAAACTACATCAAAAATTGTATATGACAATGTAAGAACATTACAAATCTTTCATGTTTTTATTCAAAATATTGTCGTTGTTATTTTATTATTATAAGTTTTTAACCTTATAAATTATAGTAATTATATTTTAATAACCTGATGTTTTACCATAATGTTAATCATATTTTTTAGATGTTCATACTTAAACTTTTTTTATTATTTACTTCTAAATATGTTAAACTAAAATATAACTAAATTCGCACTTATGTTCGCACTTGTTTAATGATGAGAATTTTAACATGAATTATTTCGGTAACCTGAATTAATTCCCTTCGAAATAAAGCCCTTGGAGTATTATATCCCGGTTCATGAGAATTAACGTTCCGGGGTTTTATTTCTCTGTTGAGTTGAACTAAGATTTATATGAGAAATAAAACCCCGGGGTGTTTTTAGCACATTTTCAAAAATTTTTGTAAAAATGTGCCTATATAGCTTCACTCTGTCCGTCCGTCCGTATGTTTACAAAAACTTTTACACCGTTTGAAATAGAGAAAAGAAATTTTAACCATGGTTTTTGCAAAAAAAATAATTTCGTAGAAGAATTTTTTTCTGTAGCCCCACCTGTTACGGGGCTACATCCCCCCAAAGTTGGAAAAAGCCCTATATTTAAATTGTTATAACAAGAGTTCTGTTACATATATTTTCAATCTGAAAACGGCAAATGATAGCTGGTTTCATAAACTTTATAAATTTTTACAAGGCAAATGTTTAGGGTTGCCATACGGTACTAAAATTTAACATTACGCAAAACTCAATTTTCGCAAAATTTTTGGCCGCACATATCTTCAGAACGGTTCAAGCTAGGGTATTGAAATTTTGGGAGAAGTTAGATCCTAAAAAAATAGTAGGAGTCAGTTAACAAAATTTTTTTGTCAAGCCCCCTGTTTCGGAGCTATAAGGGCTCGAAAATTGAAATTATACTATTTTTAAGCACCTGTAACTTGAATACCTGTTCATTTTTTTTTTTATTAAAATACAAAATTTAAAGGTCCAACATTATATTTTAACATATGTTAAAGGTTTTCCTTAAATTTAAAAGGGGTTCCTTAAATTGAAGAAAGTGTCTCTCAGTTTTATCCATTTTTGCTTAGATAATAAAATTCTAAGTAAAATTCCAAATTTTTGTGTAATTCACAATTTAATTCCTAGGGCTATAACAACTTTTAAATAAAAAATTTACTGTTAGCAGTAAATTTTATAAGTCAGTAGTAACTATTTCCAAGTAAATATTTCCAAAGTTAAACTCAGTATGTAATACAATATAATTTTGAAAATGTGCTTTTTTAAAAACCCTTGGTTTTTTTTCATCACTTGTTTCTTTTTCAATTGAATCTTCGACTTCTTTAGAAATAAAGCTCCGAGTTATTATTTCTCATTATATGTAATAAAATCCATTTTTTTAATATTCAAACCTGAAAATATAAACTTATATAAGGTGAATATTAGATGTAAAACAATATATTATATTTCATATTTATATTTTTGTCTATGCGAGATTCTGTATTAGGCAGCATAGGTTAGTCGGTTACAAAGTCAAAGTTGACCCTTAACAGAGTATTAATGAATTAATGTATGCAAGATTTTAGTTAAAAAATCAGGTTTATTTGTATAGTTTGTAGTGTAAATGTAGTTAATATGTAAAATTATTATTTTTTTTTAATTTTGGGAAAAGGGCATAGCCCAAATTTCGATTCCAACTCCAAAATGTGTGCTAATTCAAATTATAATTCAAAAAGTTTGTATGTATTCGTATCCGTCACTGATTTTTATACCCGTGCATGCATATATGAACATCGGGTATATTAAAATTGCTCCTCCGTTTGTAACGCATCGATCTAGACGAGCTAGATATAGTGTCAAGGGTACGTATCGGCTCAGAATCGAAAAATTAGTCGATCTAGCTATGTGTGTCTGTCCGTCCGTCCGTCCGTCCGTGTGTCAGCACGATAACTCAAAAACTAAAAGGGCTAGAGTATTGAATTTCACACAAAGTCATTTTTAGACAATTTCTAGGTTCCCTATTGTTTTTGGTTAAAATCGGACCAAGGCTTCGGGGAGCTGCCATACAACTTTTTTGCACCAATATGAATTTCTTCAAAACTATTTATACTACGGGGATGAAAATTACACACGGTTAGTTTTATAATGACTCCGGCACTTATATGAAGTTTCAAAATGTTAGGGCCCCATTTTCGGGGGGCTGCCATACAACTTCCTTGCACCAATATGAATTTCTTCAAAACTAATTATACTACGCGGATGAAAATTACACACGGTTAGTTATATAATGAATCGAGCACTTATATGAAGTTTCAAAATGTTAGGCCCCCATTTTCGGAGGGCTGCCATACAAAGTTTTCGATTCAATAACTTTGAATCTAATGAAGCTACAAGGTTAAAATTAAAATTGGGCAGATAAATTAATAGGGCAAGTTACTTGGCAAAGTTGGACATCACTCGGACCTTCAGACTTTTAGGGTGGGCCAATTTTTTTTTTTTTTTGTTTTTTTTTTTTATTTTTATTTTTTTTTTTTTAAGCTAAAGTTATGGGACAATGAATGAAAATTTTGTTTTTTTTTTTTGTGATTTTTTTTTGTTAATTTTTTTTTTTTTTTTTACGTCAAAATTATGGGGTAATGAGTTAAATGTATAAGAGAAGTAAATTACGGTTTATTTTATACACCATAGTGGGTATGCACGGGTATCTAAAAGTTGACAAGGGCAACTATAATCTTCCTCGTATATAATTAAAATTAACTTTTTACTAAACATATATGAAACCATTATGTTTTTTTCATTTGCAGGTTCAATTGAAATGAGAAATAATACCCCGAGACTTTATTTGTCATAGAAGTCGTAGTTAAACTTAAAAGAAAAAAACCTTGGGCTTTATTTCGCAGGGGCTTAATTCAGGCCACCAATTATTTCTATTATATATTTTTATACATGTTTGTGTACACATTTTTATTTGCCGTTAATATAATTGTTATTATAAAGTTTAATTTTTTGATTGATGTCACAATTAATGACGTGAAAGAATACATTGTAAATTAGATTATTTCATTCAAAATGGCTTTGATATTCATACAGAACAATTAGCTATATAAATTTACAAACTAAACCTTAAAGCTTTATAGCTTTTTCATATTTTTTCATGTAACTTCATAAAAATAAATTAATTGAACTCAAAATTTAATGAGTTTAAATCTTACAAGTATAAATGAATAATTAAATTACGACTGGCTAATGTCATATTAATAAGCAGTATAATACAAATTGGGTTAATACGTTGGCTAAATGTTAATGGAAGTTTAATAATGAGGTTCCGAATTATTTTAAATAATTCTTATAACTTAACTTAACTTCTTCTAATTTGCTATCTATCTTTTCATTTTTACTAAAATCCATAGGACTGGCCCTGTCATCATTTTTGTAAACGTGTAATTTTCTTTCGGTATCACGGTTAAAAAATTAACTGTCAAAAATAGTTGCCATTGTAGAATATGCATTGTATTTTATTTGGCAAAACTTCGCTGTCATCCATTTGGTGTCATCTAAAAAATAATATTTATTTATTTATTTATAACTAGTACCAGATAATAGTAAATATTGCCTGATACTATTATAGTTCTTTGCCTATTTGGTATTTGAGCTTCTTAAATTAAATAATTTATATTTTTTTATAATTACAAAATTAATTATTTTGTTTATATTATATACGAGTATTTTTATATTTAAATTATAATTGGTCACCATGGGGATTTGTAAAGAAAAATAATTTGAATAAAGAATTATTAAAGCATAAATGATATATCAGTTTATCACATACTAATTTTTTGTTTGATGAAAGGTTCTTTTTAATCGGAGTTCCGCATTTGATTTTAAAATATTGTTCAAAGAATACCAAAGAATTTTTAATTAAAAACTTTAGTTTTATATAAAAATCTTAGGCACTCTTAAATTTAGATTTTAAAAAGATCCACTTCTCGTTTTCTTAGAAATTTTCTAATTTGAAATATAATATTTCGGTAAACACATATAGGTATCCACAGTTTTCCAAGTTGCCAATGTCTAAAAGCGCTCCAAAAACGAGAAGTGAAAAGTACAAAAATTATTTTTAAAGAAAGTTAATTATTTATTCTCGGACATCTAATCTAATTCCAAATTTTAAAATTAATGCGTTTGTAAAATAAGACGTCTCAAAACTTTTAGAAAACTTTAGTTTAATATAACAATAATACATATTCAAAATGGGCTATAAAAATATTTCAAAACCTTTCTTTTCACATGAATTTGGTGTTTTTTCAAATGATAATTGTCTATTTTCAAATGAATTCGATCTTTTTTCAAATTAAATTGATCCATTTTTAAGTAGTCCCATTCAGTAGTCATCAAGATCCAGTAGTCGTACCAACATATTTAAAAATAAGGTGTCTGAAGATTTTATAAGAGACCTAATATATACAAAATGAGAAAAATTAAAAAAGTTCGATATTTAAGTCCGGTCTAAAAAATAGCCTCTTTAAATTTAGATGCCATTTTTTGGAACTTATCTTAATTTGTTTTCTTTATTTTGTTTTTATTTTAAAAAGCACATTTTCACAATTATATAGGGTTTCATACTGAGTATTTTATCCAAATATAATGTTGAAGCTTAAATGATAACGTCTAATTTAGGAAATAGATACACTGGTGAATAAGTTACGGCTTACTTATAATAACAGTCAAATTTTTAAGTCCTAATAATAGGGAAGGTTGCAAAATTTCTCAATGATCTAACGTCACTAATATACAAAATATTTTGAAAATGTTCTAAAAAGTGATGATAAGCGGGAATTTGTATGTAGTCGGGTATTATAATTAATTTTTTTGAGTTTTTAATCTGTAAATCTGGAAGTTCCAATATAACTAATTCTACAACTAATATTAGCTTTTTTTAAAAATATATCTTTAAAAATATCAATTTCTAAAAACTTAGAAGTTTTGTAAATAGATGAACAAACAAATGAATTAATAGACAAGCAAACATATAGTAATATAGGTAAATTTCAAAATATATTTTTAAAAAATGAACTAAAAATTTTAAACACTTAACTGTTAACTTTTATTATGCAAATTATAATTTTATTTGATGAAAACCTATAATCAGTAAATGCAGTTTTTACTTAAACTTAAACCCTTTCACTGTTTCAAAATTTCAAAATTTATTTCTACCAAATTTATCAAGTTTAATAAAAACATACTATTGTAAGCTTTTATGTACGAGTACTTGTACTTACTCGTACATTTCATATATTTAATTTCATATTGAGGGTCTTATGATCAATTAAAAAGGTATAATATATGATGCATATATGATTTATTTATGCATTATTAATTTTATAAAAGAAAACTGATGATAATAAGTGTAAAAAATACAAAGTACAGCGAAATAAGCAATGGACTTCGCCGTACTTTATAATTTATTGATAACAATTTTGTAAGTAAAAGTGTTACAAATTATACGTTTATATTTTAAAGAAATTGTATTGAAATTGCTGATTATTAATTATACAGCAATTATTAAAAATAAAAAAATTATTAACTAAGAAATGGTTATAAATTTTGATAATTTTCTATAAAATATTTTGTAAATTAAAAATAAAAAAATTGATTAAGCTAATCAAATTAATTTGTAAAAACATGAATTCGATGAAAAATTTAAATTTAAACTTAAGTCATAACCTTTTTGTTTAATTTAAATTTTAAATCTATCTATTTATATACAGGATGCTTCCGAGTTGAGAACTCAAAGATTTTTAGTGATTTTTCATAATAAAAAAGCTATAACCTACTGTAAATGTGTTTGTGTTTTTTAAAACACCTTGTTTATACCCATATGGAATAAACGTATGTTCAAAGTGTATACTTAATTTGCTAATAAGTTTGTGATGCATGAGGTATGGATCAAAGGTATGGATGGATCCATACTCAAAGGTATGGATCGGATCTGAGAAGGAGGGGAGAGATACATGTACACTCAAATGCATGAATTGGATCAGAACCAAAAAGTAAATTGATGTTCACACGATAACTCAAAAAATAAAGGAGATAGGATTATGAAATTTTCAGTTTCTTTAACAAGTTCGAGACTAACTCTATACTTAATCAAGCTGGATACCTGAAATCTTGCCAAAAATAGCTTACTTTTAAAGCTGGCCACAGTTAACGTAAAGAAGTTTGGTTAGTTTAGAGTAGTGGATTCGAGTAGCTGTGAAATATAACTTGTATTTTAGTATGAGAATAACTTAATAATAATGAAACTGTATATCTGAAATGTTGTCAAAAGTATTCAACTTTAATGGTTAACATCAGCTCAAATATAGTTAGATGGTGTAGTGGAAGAAGTTCGAAAAGTTGCCATAAAACATTTATACATAACTCAGAGTCTATTAAATTGTGTGTTTGAAATTTTGCCAAAATTAATGAACCGGATGATATAATGGTTATATTACGCTCATGCGAGTATCCTAGAGTTGACACATTCTACTCTACACTCTTCTTCGTTTTTTAGTAAGAATTAAATACTTTGTTTTTGATTAAAAGCGTTTGCTTACACAAAATGAAAAGCTTTTTCGTAAAAAGGTTTTATATTAAAATGAGTCTGATTATTTCTATTAATATGAGCGGTTTTACTTTTGTTTATGTATTTGACAGTTTTTATTTTGTTTTTGTTTTTTATTTTCTTTTTTTTTGAATTGGCAATTAGTTATGAATTAATTTCTATTAAATTAGTTTTAATCTGAAATTTTTTTAATGATGTGAAAAGTGAAAACACAGAAAATTTTTTTTAAAATTTTTATAACTATATATCAAACTTTTTTCGGGCATTCGTATTTAAAACCTTGTTGCATAATTTATTCTTAGTTTTATGAAATCGAAGTTTTGTTAATTAGGTGATATATGATTTCTCTTAAATTCTTTTACTTGTTTCTTTGGCTCTTAAACTTGAAAAGGGGTCGAGTACGATTTTTCTGTTTTTAAAACCTCATTCTTTTAAAGTCATTAATTACTGGAAACTAAGCACCATACCTCTAAAATCTTAGTTAAGAATCTTGCATGTAAATTTATGCACACATCTTAAAATTTTTTGTTTTATTTTATACCCGTATAACTATTGGTCAAATTGTATAATAAATTTGCTTTTACTTTTGTGGCGCAGAGAAGGAGGGGGAGTAGATATATCGTAGACTAAAAGGTATGGATCGGATCAAAATCAAAAGTAAGCGTATCTAGCTATGTATGTCATTCCGGCTGTCTGCCCGCCCGTCTGCCATATAACTCAAAAAATTAAGGAGCTAGAATTCTGAAATGTTCACAAGTTCGGTCCTATGCTAGAGCCGTTATTGATATTGAAATCTAGCCAGTTTGGCCAATGGGTTCGAGTTGCTGCCATATAACTTATTTTTTTTAAATGGGCATTACTTTATATCTAAGAAAGCTCAGTGTCTGAAATTTTGAGCCAATGTTTTTGCAAAATTTGGTTGGTCTTATGTGGCGGGTTCAAGTAACTGTAATAAAGTTCATTGTTTAAGATGGAAATAAATTAAAATATAATGAAACTTAATATTTAAAATTATGTCAAAGGTATAGTTAACTTTCATGGCCTTCATTTGCAAAAATTGTATAATTGGTAAGACGTTATAATAGCAGCCTTACAATTTTTGTTTAATAAATTGTGAATTTGAAATTTTGGCAAAAGTATTTTATCATTATAACATTCAATGTTTATATTACTATTAATAGTCGTATTCTAGAGTTGACTACACTCTTCCTCGTTTTTACGACATCTGGTATTTTTTTATAATTTTAAAACATTCTTTGGAAATAGAGAATGATTTATTTATAGATTATTTTGATAATTTAAAAGAACGCGATTTTTTAAGATTTTTGCAACAAAAAAATTAAAAAAAACTAGATTTTGATTTTCGGGATTTTAAAAATTCGAGTTATGTTAAAGCGCTCGTTTTAAAGAGAATACCTTTTTATGCATATAAGTTACAACATTTATTTAAAATTTTTATCCATTACAAGAAGGAAAAACTAGGATTTTATTGAACTTCAGTAGGATGAAGGGGATGAAGCTCAGTGGTAGAGCACTCGCTTCGCATGTGAATAATCCACAACTCTAAAAATATTTGGATAATCCATTGTTCTATATTGTATCTAACTTTTTCTTTATTTATCACAAAATATTTAATATTTTTTTAGGATATTTCACGATATCTTTCCAGTGAGTTTACTAAATGAGATTTTTAAATATTTCTGATTATGGTATTCCTTAGCAGGGAAAGGAATATTTTGAATCTTTAAGTTTTAGCAAAATTGGTAATATTTGACTTCAGAATTCATTGAAAATGAATAGAGGTACATTAATTTACATTATCTTTTTAGTATAAGGATAACTGGTAATATTTGGCTTCAGAATACATGCAATTAGCACTGCCAAAATTCACTTAAACTAACCTCAGGTTTTGGCAAATTCTCTAAATATCATGCGACTTTTCTGGAAAAATGCCAAACGCTTTAAATTAAACTTTTATTATTATTATTTTTTTAACATCATATAACTGTAAATCAGTTACTTGTTGCTCTTTTATTTGACCACTTGCATAGGCCCAATGTTTGAAATTGTTTTTGAAAAATCGCTCGATCACTGTCTGCATCTTTGAATTCCGAGGACATTTTCCAAAGATTTTAAATAATTTTCTATATTCTAGCCTTCGTGGTCTTCGCGTCCTCCCCTACAAGCCAATCTTCTTCCATGCCTTAGTTGTTTCTTTCACAACTTCCTTCGTGCTTTCTTTGAAGAAATAGGAGCTGCTGCTTCTGCAAAAGTGCTCACGTAAGGCATCCTCCTTAGGTCCGCGATCACTTTATGAATTTTATTATGGTTAAATATATAATATCCCTCCGCCCGCCTGTCATTTCCCCTTGACATTTTTAATATTAATATAATGGACAAGGTCACTAATGTCGGAGGTTGCCACAACTTTTATTCAATTGTAATTTTATAACATTGTACTTACACTTTACACTTCTAATAGAACACCATGTCATTAAATTAAAAGCAATATATTGACTGTCATTATCTTAAGAGAACTTTAAATTATTTAAAAAAAACGTCAAATACATACATAATTACAAATGTATGTCGTCTTATAAAATATTCCTTTTAAGAAATTTTTAATAACAGTTAATTAACATCATGATTAGCATTTTCATCCTTTAGTTAACTCTGAGAAAATAAAATTTTTCTTTAAATATATTCCAAAAAATTTAATTACTTTACTATTTAACTTTTGTTTTATTTTTTTTTTTATTTTTTTTTTTTTGAATAAAACTTTTGTAATTTTGAATTTAAACAAAAAAAAAAAAAGTTTAAAAACTTTTGCTATTTTTTTTGATGCTTTAATGATTTTTACATTTGTTACAAAAAAGGCAAAAAAAAAAAATTAAAATAAAAGAGAGAGAAGGAGAGCATCTTATAATTCAGAAAGAGAAAGATAAACAATAAATATTATAATATTTAAAAAAAAAAAAAAAAATTGTATTAAAAATTATACAACATACGAAAGAAAATATCAGTTTAGGATTTGACTCCTAAACGAAAGGTTTAAGTTAAAAAAAATCATAATAATAAAAAAATTAAAAAAAAATTTTTTAAAAATTTTAAAATTACTTTAAAAATATTTAAAAAAAAAAAAAATTATAAATTAAAGTAAAATATAAATTAATATGTTGGATATTTAAAAAAAACAAAACAATACTTACTTTAAAAGGAATTGTAAAATTTACAGTGGATTATATAAAAATATATTTTAGAATTTTTAGTACTAAAACTTTATTTTAGTACTATAGTAATTTTATTAAATAGTGAATTTAAAAATTATTTAAAAAATAATTTTATTATTTGAATGTAAGTGAATTTAATTAAAATTGATTAAATAATAAAAAATAAATTTAATTTTTTTTTTAATAAAATTTGAAATTAAAAATTTATTATTAAATTTTAATGGACTGTTTTTAAAATTTAATTGAGTGCGATTTTATTAAAAATCGTATTTTAAATTTTATTTAATTTTAAAAATAATTTTAAAGATTTTAAAATAAAACTATTAAATTATTAAATGTAATAGTTTATGAATATAATATAGAATTTCACATTAAGTTCTTAATTGAATACTAGAAAGTTTTTATACTAAAATTTTTTTTAAGTGTGAATAAAAGTTTTTTAAGGACATTTTGACATTCTGAGTTTGGAATTATTCCAAAAATGTTCTAAAAGAATATATGAGTATAAATATATTTCAAAAGTTATTTAAATGTTAGTAAGGAAGAAGGACTTATTTTGGCATGGATATTAAAGTTTTTTTTTAACAATTTATAATGAAAATGTATTTTTAAAAAATATAACGGTTTTTTTTATAATAAGTGATACATTTTGACATCTTAAATTGGTACAAGTTATTGGACTTTTTTTTTAACCGATTAAAGTTATTAAAGTTTTAGTTTTAAACCGTGATATACTTTATAAATAGTTTTATTATCATAGAAAAAAATACTTTGAAATATATACGTATAGATAGGTATAATGAAAAAGAAATTGAACGCAATGTTCTGTCATAAAAATTTAATTTTTTTAAAAATAATTTATTACTCTTAAATTATTTTATACAAAAAATTACTAAAAAAAAGACTCATTTTTTCTTTTTTTTAACAATAGACATTTTATTGCCACCTTATAAGGAAGGCTCAAAATTCTTAATAAGGTCTATTTACCCTTAGCCTAGAACAAAAGTTCAAAAATAAAATATGTTAATATTTAACGAATTATAACATATAAGTTATTACAAAGTTACGCGAAGTTTAAAATAAACTAATTTTAATTAACAAACCACAAATTCGATATATTTACAACTTAATTCGATTTGATTTTTTTTTTTTTACGAGGGAATGGAAAGCTCGAAAGCCACCCATTGAATCTGTGCTGTGTTTCTTGGGGTAGTGTATGACTTTATCACCTTTTTGGCTTTCGACCTCTTAACTCTTTTTGAACCAAACCTTAGGAGGGAATCTGTGATACAAAGATACAGTTTGGTTACAGGCATGGGAATATGGAAGGATTTGGGATTATTGTGGATGTTATTAGGGATTTCTGGATTATGAGTGGCGGGGAAAATTAGATGGGATATTTAGAAGAAAGATGTTAATGTTCTTCTTAAATTTGGTTAAATCGTACATATATACATTATCAATTGATTAAATTAGGTTGAATGGTAAAATTAATAAAAATAACCTTATTTTAAATAAAAATTTTTTATATATTTTTGTAAGAATTATGCGTACAATATTTGTTCCAATTTCAATACATATTCATTTTTGTACTTGATCTATCTATATGGAAATATGATCTTCGTTCAATTAATAATATTTTTTTTCAAATCTTGATTGTTTTAGATTTATTATTTCAGGAAATCGGTTGGAATTTAAAAAGTTATTAAATATTCTATGCAACTCAGTTTGCAGTACCTACACAGTAAAATCTTAATTATGTTTTAAAATTTAGTGTTTTATTTTAAATTAGGACTAAAAAAATGCCAAAACAGTAGTAAATCAATGGATCTCTTATAAAATTTAATGTAGTGAGACAATAACTAAAAACAATAAATTACAATTTAATACACACACTAGTGGAAGTAGGCTCTTTTTAAATTAATTTTTTTTTTGTAAAAGTATGGAATCCAGAAAATTTAATTTTGTATTTTGATAAACTTTTATTAGGGTGAAACTTATTATTATTTTTAATCATCTTCATATGTCATAACTTTAAAAGAACCAGACTGAGAAAAGTTATATAAAAAAAATTTTTAACTCAATTTATGTTTTATAAAATTTAATTGTTACTTTTTCTAACTAATTTTTTTAATTGCAATCTCCATAACTAAATTGTTGAATTTAGGTTAAGGTATTTAAACACTTTTTTTTTCAAATAATTCACTTTTCTTTAAAAATTATTGAGTTCTTTCAGACAATTAAACGTTTTCAGAAGGGTTTAGCTCTTTTGTTCATTGTTCATAAATTAAAATGTGTAGGTGGTTTATCTTATTCTAAGTCACCAAAATCATATTAAATAAGTTAATAAATCGAAATTAAAATATAGAGATATGGAAAATTAAAAATATTTCAAGTAACGACGGTTAATTAAAATATTTCTTTTATATTAAAATTTCATTACTTTTATGAAATCTCTTAAATTGAAATTTTCCAAGTTTCAATTTAAATATAAATAAAAACTTTTTAATAAAAATCAATTGGAATAAAATTATTAGCTTTCAAAATATGCAATAAATATGCAGAATTGCAATTTGATAATAAAAATCTTAGGTATTTTACTGTTAAATCAAATTGTTACACCTATTTGTTGGGTAAAATCTATAATGATTGGTAATAAAAATGCACTTTGTAATTCATGTTAATAAAAATGTAAAACCCTAAGCTTTTGGTTTTTTGAAATATTTTATTATTTAAGAAAGTTGCATTTTGGATTGTAATGTAGTTCTGGCATGTTAATTACTTTGGATTTAAAGATATAAATTTGTTTTTAAATATTTCTTAAATAATGTAAAATAGAGTTTGCGCAATCATTTATTTTGAGGGGACTATAAGTGAAAATCATCAAAGAACTCTATAGAGGAGAAAAACGTGCACCATGCCTTTTAAAACATATAGTAATTGTGTTCCGTTCCTGTCCACTAAATACCCCACTGCTCGCCCACTCCCCCCCTTCAACTAAAAAAAGACAAGATTGACTTTAGTAGTTTTACAATGTAATATTGTATGTAATACTCCCTTTTATAATGTTCTGATATTACTAAATCCGGGATGACGTTGTTAAAAATTCTAGAATTATATGGAATATTCCATTAAAAACTTAATTATTTCCAAAAATTTTTTAATTATATTTGGTGGTTGCTTTTAAATACTTTTTTTGTTTTTTGCTTACATAATTGTTTTTTCAAGTTTTTTGCTTAAGTCTTTTTATTTTTTGAAAGATTTTATCAAAAAGGAAATTTTTTAAGTGCGATATATAAAAAGTAGAAACACTTAATATTTAATATTAATTAGTAAATACCTACATAGAAGAATAGGAATAACATAAGAATACTATTTAGTTTCAAATTGGATTTTTCTATTAAAATTCTAGTATAGCATGATATGACCTTTAAAATCTCCATATTACAAGAGTGCTTACACTTCATTAGAGTTTTGTTCCGCCATTTTATCATGGAGTGTTAATATTGAGATTAATGCTTTTTATTTTAGTTTGAAGTTAGCGTTAAGTTAGCAATTAAGACCAATGATTATGTAAAATTTTACCGGACTAATGACCATTTTTTTTAGGATAAATGTTAAACAAATAAATGGCGGTTTTGAATTGTAATTGAAAGAAATGTTTAAATTTAAACTCTTTTTCATAATATTTTGTTATTACTAAATCACAGGATGATGTTTTTTAAAGTTCTAGAATTATATGGAATCCTTTAGAACATAAAAGGCTTCGTGAAATCAAACTGGTTTTTGAATTTATAACTTATAATATAAGTATTGTGCATGTTTTAAGTGGAGTCATCTTTTCATTTTCCAAAAATTCGTTTTACATCTTTAAATTCCATGTAAAAGATTTACCCTGAAAATCGAAGGATGTTTGTATTTCTAAATATACGAACGTGATTACACTGTATGCCATTTGCTATTGGAAGATAAAAATAAGAAAAAATTGATACATTGAATGCATTTTTCGTAATAATTTATGTTACAATTTGTTCATAAGATTTCTTTAATATATTATTTAAATAAAATATTTTACAATTTGGTACGTGTTTAAGTAATAAAAAAATTTATTGTTTGTATGATAATTAAAAAAATTTTACATGAAATAAAAATATGTTCACTTGTATACTCAATTTCAAAAGTATTTTTTTTTCAATTTGTAAGAATTGCAATAAAAATTTTAATAGATTTATGATTTTTCATAATGTCTGCAGTACGTCTACAAACTTTTATGGTCTACCTACAGTAAAGGGTTTTTATATTAGTTTCGAATTGCAATAGAAAATGTAAGTAAGCCAATCAATATTTTTTTAAAATGAAATTCATACAACACTTATGGGTTTTTTTTTATTTTCTTTTTTTTATACCATTTAATAAGTTAAGAATTGTAACCATTTCAAGAAATAATTGTATTACATTAACTTATTTAATAATACATTAACTTTGTTAATCCTAAAAAGGAAGCTGTAGTATAGTTAATAATATTATTTTTCAAGATTTAAAGTAGTTTTTTGGGGAGCGTTTCATAATCTCGATTTTCAAAATCCTTTTCTTAAATTTCGATTTTTTTTTGAAAATTTTGGCTTTTTTAAAAATTTTGTATTAGAAAATCATATTTTTAGAAAATCTTGTTTTTAATGGAAATTATTAGTCTTTTCAAGAATATAAAAAAAAGGTTTTTAAAACGAGATTTTTCAAAAATGTGATTTTTAAAACTAGATTTTTCTAAAAATGAAATTTTTTAAGAACTAGATTTTTCAAAAACTAGATTTCCCAAAAACGAGATTATCTAAAAACGAAATTTTCTAAACGAAATTTTGTGAAAACGAGATTTACTAAACCGAGATATCGACCCAAAAAAATTGTTTTTTATTAAACAGGGTATTCAGAAAAGTCAAACTGAGAACTCAACTTTAATTGAAATTTAATAAATCTATTCAAAATCAATTTTATAGTTTTTCTGTTGTTGTAAATTATTGTAGAATTGATATTGCAACAAGGTATTGTGGAAATGTTTAATTTAGTAATATTTATTAATGCATTACATATGTTTATTAATTACTGTATTAAGTGTGAAAATATTAGGAAAAAATTAATGTATTTTTAATGCACATTTTTTTTTGTCATTATTTTATTATTAGAATTTAGGTTAAATAATTTGCTGAAGGTGTGGTGTTAAATATAATTAAAATAAATGTTTAAATAAATAAAGTTTCTCGTTTAAAAGCAAATTAAAATTTTTTAAAAAAGAACTCTTAAAATAATGAAAGTTTGAGTTTTTAGGTTAAGGGTTCCTTGGTAGTGTTTCATGATACGCGGTTAAAAGATGTTTTTTGTAGGGACATATTAATCAGGAATTTAGATAGAGTTTATTATATAGATTTTTATTATACCCGTATGACTATATAGTACAAGGGTATAATAAATTTGCCATTACGTTTGTGACGCAGAGAAGGAGGGAGGGTAGATATAGACATACAACTCCTTCTTTTATATGAGCTTTACACTACATCTGATGAAGCTGGGTGTCTGAAATTTTGCAAAAAATAGTTTAGTGTAATGGCCAAAGTTACTGCAAAATTTAGTTGGTCTACTGCTGAGGGTTCGAGTAGCTGCCATACAACTCCTTCTTTTATATAAGGATTACACTACACCAAATGAAGCTGGGTGTCTGAAATTTTGCCAAAAATAGTTTAGTGTAATGGCCAAAGTTACTGCAAAATTTGGTTGGTCTACTGCAAAGGGTTCGAGTAGCTGCCATACAACTCCTTCTTTTATATGAGCATTACTCTACACCTAATAAAGCTGAATGTTTGAAATTTTGCCAAAAGTAATTAACCGGATGATATAATGTATATGTTACGGTCATACGGGTATCCCAGAGTTGACACAGTCTACTCTACTACACTCTTCCTCGTTTTTATATAAATTTATTTGGATATAGATTTTATTTAAAAGATTTTCTAGATTAGGTGTATTCTATACTTTAAATTTATGTCAAAGCGAGACTATGCTCTGCTGCAGTTTAAATACTTCGTTGGCGGAACAAGGGGAATCTCCCTAAAACCGCATGAGAAACCGGTGGAGAAATTTAATATCGCTCGTACGATAAGAAAAATATGGCCATCGCCAGATAACTTATCTAAGCCTATATAGTTTGGGTATAGACAGAAGACTTAAGATAACCTCGGCTCACTGACCGATTGGAGAACATTCGGCCGGTTATGTGTCTCATTTAAACTTTTTTGAATAGAATGATAGAAAAAAAATTATATATTTAGCCATACCTCGAACCCAGAGCTGACTAAGACCGAAAGATCCACTCTAGGTGATCATGAATTCAAAGATTATTATTAGGATCTGTGCAACGGAAGTGGCAGCAAAGTTGTGCTAATGCAGTACTAGAGAATTGAGATCATGGTCATACTTAGCCGAACCGGTCTCTTAAACTAACTAAGTTTTATTTCTTAATACCTAAAACCTCTTTAGAACAAAAGGCTATAAAAGATAGAAAAAGAGCGTTGATCAAAGCTTTCCAAGATGCTATATTTATAATTATAACTACTTACTACCGAAATCAATTATTTAATTTTATTGTAAAATTATTTTATTACTTTTTAATTATATAGTAAATTTATAATTTTATTTTGTATTCTAAATAACTTTTTTTAAAATATATTTATTTAAAATTTTTAGATTAGTATTAAATTTTAATAAACAAATAAAAAAAGTCAGCCATGACAACTACAACACAAGTTCAGCATCAACATCATTCTCCAAATAATGAAGAGAAGCCGATTGAATTTGAAAATAAAAATTCAAGCAATCAGGAATCATATAAATGGGAATTTGTTTGGTACAGAGCTTTAGGACTCCCTGTAATGCATATTTTTGCTATTTATGCTATATATTTAATAGCAGTATATAAATACTGGGGTGTTGTAATATACGGTGAGATTCGTTTCATATATGTTTTTTTCTAAACAATTAAAATTGTAATTAATTTCAAATTAAAAATTTCATTAGGTGTTATTGTTGGATTATTTAGTGGATTAGGTATAACAGCAGGTGCACACCGCCTTTGGACACATAGATCATATCGTGCAAAATGGCCATTACGATTGGCATTAGCCATTTTTCAAGCAATGGCATATCAACGTTCAATTTTAACATGGTCTCGTGATCATCGATCTCATCATAAATTTTGTGATACTGATGCTGATCCGCATAATTCAAAGAGGGGATTTTTTTATTCCCATATCGGTTGGATAATGTTAAAAAAGCATCCTGAAGTAGTACGAAAAGGCAAATTGGTTGATATGAGTGATTTAGAAGCTGATCCAATTGTTATGTTTCAAGATAAGTATGTTTCAGAATAAGTCGTATTTACTTTGAATTCAATGAAACTACTTTTTTTGATTAGGTATTATTATATTATTATGCCGTTATTTGGTTTTATTTTACCCCCACTACCAGCATGGTATTTCTTTGGAGTTAATTATTATCATGCATTTTTCATAACATCAATTTTACGTTGGATTTATACATTAAATGTAGCATTTTTGGTAAATAGTGCTGCACATTTGAAAGGACCCAAACCATATGAGAAAAGTATTACATCGAGTGAAAATACTTTAGTAATTGCATTGGCTATTGGTGAAGGATATCATAATTTCCATCATGTATTTCCATGGGATTATAAGGCAGCTGAATTAGGTGGTTATTATACAAATATTTCGAAATATTTTATTGAGTTTTGTGCAAAATATGGTAATATATGAAATTTTTTTTTATCTTATGTAACAAATATTAATAATTGTATTGGTTATCTGCAGGATGGGCTTATGATTTAAAAACAGTATCAGGGGAAACAATTCGTAAACGAATTTTACGAACAGGTGATGGAACTCATCCTTCCTTGGATGATATGAGCGTTAACGAACTGATGGATCAATTAGATTTAGATCAGAAAATTGATAAAGAATTAATATGGGGCTGGAATGACAATGATATGGAAGAAGAATATAAAAAAAGTGCTAGAATTATGTATAGAAGGGGTTAGGAATTTAATATAGTATTTTATTTTACTTTTTTTTTTTATTTTGTTGCTTGTAAGTGCAGTGCACTCAGCTAAAGTTGTGATGAAGTATTTTAGTCAGTTACTTTGAGATTAACTCGAAAACAAATAAATATAAAAATAATAATTTTAATGATATTATATTATATAAATAATAATTATAAGTATATAAAATACTGTATATATATTTTAAAAATATTTTATATATTAATTAAAAAATGCAATTAAATAAAAATTTTCGTAAATAAAAATATTTTTTAAATGATTTTGTATCAAGAAAATGATTTTTATTTGTATATTCAAAAAAATTTACTATTTAATTAATTATTACAATACTAGCTGTTGGCCCGCCATAGAATAAAAGAATTCATTGTATTAAATTAGATTTTATTTTTAAAAACATTAGTTCTTGGAATTTCTGAATAATGTATAATTTGTATTTTTTCAAATAATGGAGTAAAGAAAAAGGAATTTTTTGGTATTTGATATACAAAAAATATATCCCTCCATTCGGAATCAATTCTGTAAGTCAACATGTCGAAGTCAGATACTCTAAATATGTATAACTGTATTTTGTAATTAGCTAACTTAAGTTTATAAAAATTTAGTAAATTATAAAAATATAATTTTTAAATAATTTTTTTTTTAAATTTTTTAAATTTCTTATTAATATTAACTATTTTGGAATTAGATTAACCAAATTAAAGTTATAAAAAAATTTATAAAACAAAATATTTATTGAAATTTAACATAATATAATTATGGAAATTTAACATAATATGTATTTTATATTTTATTCATTTTGTTTTTTTTTATTTTATTAATTTATTTTTTATTGTCGGATATTCTTTTTAATACTTTGTTTATATGGCGTTTAGACTTCCGACATTTTAAACTTAAAGGTGTAGATTGTGATTCGACTTAAATGGAGGACAAAATTGTTTTAAATTTTTTTTTATTTATAATGCAATTAAATTAAATTTTAAAACAATAAATACGAATTTTCATATACAATTATCATCAAATCATAAAATCTATTTCATGAAAGTAAAATTCAATATAAAATTTTAACAGAAAAACATTTTGCCCCTTTCGTTTGACGGTTTTCTTCTCCCTAGTACAATATACGTATATATTATAATTATTAAAATATTTGATTCGTTTTCACAATCAAAGTTTCTTAATAATCAGAGTCTTAATTTTTAATATCAAAATGTTTTACTATTTATAAAAAATTTCCAGAAAATACTCTGTAAGTTTTAAAAACTGAAATGAACAAATTGATAAACATTTAAATTTATTTAAAATCAAAAACAACCTTTTTTTTATAAAAATAAATAAAATATTTTTTGGGCCGCTAATGATAATTTATGATATTTCATTTTCTAAAATAAAACACATCCAACAAAACATTAATATTTTATTTTTTTATGATTGAACACATCCAATAAAACCCATTTAATTGAATGCGTTTGTTATAACTCATTTCCAAGACAAATATATTAATAATAATAATAATAATAATTTTGTAAATTCAGGAATGTTCACAAACGGTTTTACATTAGTTTCTTTAATTATTCTATTTTTTAATAAATTTTTTTTTTAAAACTTTCTATTTAATGAAATTTGACGAGGAACGTATTTTTCATTAATTACATGCTTTTAAACAAAACGGAGGAAAAATACTGACAAAAATCTGAAAATTAAAAAGGCTAGTGATTTATTAGAACAAATGAAGATTAAAATAATGTTGTTCCTAAATAGAACGGCAAATAAATTATTAATATTTATTATTTATAAATTATATAAAGAAAATAAAATTATAAGTAGCTCTAAATCTTGGGTACAATGATATAACGATGACAATGAAATAGGCAATGAACCCGATTTATCAACCGAATCTAAAGATGAAACCGAGTCTCCAACCCAATTCTAGATTGACGCAGTATGACGCTGTATTTTGTTTCGTTAATACGTTAAACTTTGTTCTTTTTGCCTAGCCGATACTCCAAGATCTGTCACACATGTAAGCTGTCTTTACAAGCTGAAGCAAATGTAAAAATTTAAAACAACTACCTTTTTACCCCATATTGCAAAGCACCTGTTGAAGATGTTATCAGGTCATGAGATCAGGTGTTTCAATGACAAATTTATCATAAGTAAGACCTTAACTTATTAATATTAATAAAAACGACATAAGTTCGAAGAACATTTTCATATGTTTCTTTTTCGAACTTATGACACGGAACCGTCAAAAGCAAATTATAACGGAAATTTCCTAAAAAATTAAATGAGATCAATTTAAATTCGATATAATTAAAACATTATGTATAAACCCATTATAGAAATATGAAAATATCTGAACGGTTTCTTTAATTAAGACCCTATTTCATAACATCTATTGTATATAAGATTAATAAAATTTTGCATAAAAAATTTAACCCAATCCTAACTGACCTGGTATGTTAAGACTATAGATGCAATGATGAATAAATATCACATATCAATAAATTGTAATTTACTTTAAAATATTGGAAATATAAATTTTGGAATAACCAAAATTTCTTTTTTAAAATAAAATAATAAAAAAAAAAAATATAATAAAATTTAACAAAAAAATATGTGTGTTGTAAAAAAGAAATTTTTCAATTTTTTTGTCAAATAAAAGTGAATGTTATTTTGATTTTCTATTAATTTTTTGATTGAGTTTGAAATTAATTATGTATCAATTAATTTTTTTAACATTTGTGTAGATTGATTGTTAATAATATTTTGTATCCAAATTAAAAAGCGCAATTGATAAATTTGATTAAAAAAAAAGAGCAAGGGTTATGTAAAAATTTAATCGTGATAATTTGATAAAAAATCGAAAATTCAGGTTCGATTCACGTACTTTATACTGAGTTTTTATTGAGAGGTTTAAGTTAATTACACTTAACTAGCAGATTTTTCCGGCGTTGCCTTGGAGTGTGCAATTCGTCAAAATTTTAATTTATACATATTTAAATCTACATAATATATTTTGTCAAACAATTTGAGTAGGATGACAAAAAATTCAAAAAAACTTCATTTGGTCGTCGTGCCCAAACGGGTTAACAGATCAGATGTAAATTATCAAATTTAGCTTTTGCACTATTTGAGTAGAGCACAAAACTAGGTTTTATTAATTGGTTGAGCTTGTGGAATATAGGTTGACTTGCGTTAACTTTCAATTCAATTGAAAGTTGAACAGGTTTTAAACAGGGTAATATAAATTCAAAAATTTCATTGAATTTTTGTGCAGAAACGTATAAACCGGACAAAAGCAAATCAATCCTGTGAGCTTCTGTAATTAAGATCAATGCTTGTGTAAATTTTCAAAAAAATTGATTTAACCGTTAAAGCAATAAAAATTGGTTCAAAATTTTATGGCGTCGTTGTGCTCATACTGGTTAACCGAACTCAACAAAAATTTGTATCACCCTCTCTTTTGGACTGCAAAATAGCGCTGTTAAATTGGACACAAGTCGGAATTTAACAATTTTTTTGGAAGTCCGTCGGCCCGAAATGGGTTAATATATTCCAACTTACTATATACAATGTCGTTAGCTAAGGGAGCAAAATATTTTTGAGCAAAATTTTGAGCAAACATTTGAGCAAAATTTTTAGTCAATCGGTCAAAACTGTTTTGGGTCGACATCAAAAAATGAAAAAGCTTAAAACGGCTCTGGAGCTAAAATCTAAAAGGCCTATGTCAAGCTCCGGGATCCCAGAATTATTCCTGCAAAATTTGTTGGCAATTGCACCAGTGGTTTTTAAATGAATTCTGGACAAACAAACAAACAAACAAATTTTCGCTTTTATATATTAGATTAGTTTTAAGTTGAGTTATATAAAGTACAGTATTATAATCTTATTATAAGTATATTAAGTATATTTTTTTTTGAATATCAAATTAATATTCCATTAAGGGTTCATAACGAATTATAAATAAATAGAATGATTTATCTGGAAAAAAACCTAATTTCGATATGAAATGGTTTTAAATATAAATTAAATATTAATTTTCTTAAAAACCATGTTATAATTTAATTAAAAAAAAAAATATGAATAATAATAGAAATTAAAAACACAAATAATTAAATTTTACGCCAATTATTTATGTTAATAATTTATATTCTTGTACTATTTAAACTATTTAAAAATTTAAATTCTTCTACCATGTCAATAAATTTTTTTATATCTTAATTTTTAAGTTTTTTAATTGTTAAAAAAAAAAAGATTTTAAGTACAAGGTATCCCAAAAAAAAGTTTCATAACTTTATCAGATTTTGGAGGAGGTTAGAAAATTAAAAAAATACCTTTATTATTAGATTGACTAATATGTCATTTTATCTGAGCTAAAGTACTAATTTTTAAATACATCTTGATTTATAATTATATATTTTAAACTTTTTTAAAATTTAAATACAAAGATAATTATTTTAATGAAGACGCTTAGAAATATGATTAGAAGCGGATTAAAAGCAGAAAAACTAGGCTGAAAAAGAAAAGAATTAGAAGCATATATATATTTTAAATGTCTATACTATACTCTTCGTATAAAAAAGTTTCAAATTCTATCAGTTAACTGCTTTGAAATTAGTGAAATAAACGGAGTATGTTAGAGTACCGACCTTTTATGCAGGAGGCCCTAAAACAAAAACGCAATTTCTTCAATAAAATATCATACTAGAACGCTTAATAGCTTAGAATTGTATTTTTTTTCTCCCATGGTTTATATAACATTTTAATAAAAATTGTGTTAAAATCTAAATCACAAACATTCTTTGAATAGGTTCTTAAAAAAATTAAATTTCAAATTCAGACTTTTTAAGTTTTTAGTCCATTATGATTATTTTATTTCAATTTTAATTACTAATAAAAAAATAAAATAACGTTTTAATAGAACCTCTTAAGGTACTAAATTTACTTTGAATAAAATTATAACTATTTTAAAATTATTTAATTTTTGTTTTGTGATTCTAAAAAAATAGTTTTAAGTTATAAAATTTATTTTCTTATGAAATATTTATTTTATACAAAAAAACAAGGAATAGTATAGAGTAGACTGTGTCAACTCTGGGATACTCGTATGACCGTATTATATACATTATATCATTCAGTTAATTACTTTTGACACAATTTAAATACACAACTTGTTAGGCTTTCAAAATAACGTTATGAACAAAATAAAATATAAGTTAAAAGCCACCTCTTCGAACCTGTTCCACAACACAGACTATAATTTATTCAGACGTTGGTCATTAAAGTTAACTACACATCCAGCTTCATTAGGTGTACAGTAATGCTCATATCAAAGAAGAAGTTGTATGGCAGCTACTCGACCCACTGTAGTAGGCCAACCGAATTTTAAATAAACTTTAGTCAGAAAACTAAACTCTTTTTGACAAAATTTCAGACACTCAGCTTCATCAGATATAGAATATTGCTCATTTAAAAGAAGGAGTTGAATCGCAGATACTCAATCCCGTAGAGCAAATAGGCTGGATTTCAGTAGCGATGATGGCTATCTGAAAACCAACGGGCGGACATACATATTGTTAGATTGATTTAACTTTTGATTCTGATCAAATCCATACCTTTGAGTCTATCTCTACACCCCCTTCTTCTCTGCGTCATAAACGTAATAGCAAATTTAGTATAATATTTTGGCCAAAAACCATACGGGTATAATAATCACCGTTTGTCTTTTTATTTGTTTTTTTATTTATTTATGTACTTTGCATTGGAAAACAGTGCATATTAAACTGCAACGAGTTTCGTAATGTTCCGTTAAATTGAGAAATAGACAACCGCAATGGCGATAAAAGATTCCGAATTTAAACAAAAGTTGATACAATAAGATCTATCAGCAATTTTAGAATAACCAAATTTAAATTTTGAATAAACAAATTTCTTCGGACTTTTTATTATATGCTTATATCCCAAAAGTCATTAGTTCTAGGACTAAGATGTTATCACATATATATTTTTTGAATGTAACCTTTATTATCTAAAAAGATAAAATTCTCAGTATGGCAGTAAAACCATTGAGCAAAGTCTATTTAATGTACTCCTCATTGTGGTAAAATATATTTTTTATTAATCAATTTTCTGTAGTATTTTAACAATAAGAAACTAATTTATTAATTTAGAAAATCTGATGGTGTCAAAGAAACATATTTAAGAAAAATTGCATAAATTTAGGCGACACATTAACAACTTGTTTTGTTTTTTATACCGTATTTTTCTTTAGGTATTGCATTAACAATAGTTTATTGAGCTTTAATATCGTAAATTGCAAAAATTAATGTTTAAAATAATAAGTATGTTTTTATTTAATTGTTTGATAATTCTGAGATTTTGTTTTTTTGTAAAACTAGTATTAAACAAATACATACTACCTAAGTATATTTGAATTGTCTTAATATACGTTAATTAAAAACCAACATTTTAAGATAAATATTAAAAATTAAAATAATTTCCGAAAATATTTCGATACAAAATTTTTATTATTCCATTTTTTTTTTTTATTTTTTTTAATAAATTTAAAATGGCATTTTTATAACAATGTAAACATAAACTACATAATATGTCGAATTTAATTATTCGAGTCGCGAAATATTTATCTTAATAAATCTAAAAACAAATTTTGAATTTTAATAAAAAAAAAAATTATGAAAAACGGGTAATCAAATCAAATTTCATCTCACATTTAATTTTGCAAAACAAAATTAACCTTAAAATTACTTTATTAGATATTTTACAATTGTTGATATAATTAAGTAATACATTCCATGTTCTATGCTTTTTTGTAATCAATTAAGACTTGGATATACTTTCGTAGGGGTCCCGAGCTATGATGTCATCACATAATCGTATTTTGCTAAAACCGTTACATTTTTCTCTGTGAAAGTATGCCGAAACCAATTTCCATAATTAGTAGAGCATAATATTATCTTTAATATAAGTCTTATTTCATCTTAATAGGTGTTATAATATATATATTTCTATAATAAAAATATATATATTTCTATAATATAATCATGCAATAATATTTCTAGAAGAATTCTTGAAATCATGCTAGGAAGTGAGAGCTGTTTCTTGCATTTAAAAATTTTGGAAGCAATTTCTGGTGCATTTATCAATGTTAAAAGATATTTAAGATATATTTCTATAAAAAGGTTTCGAATTATTAAGATGACATCATCACATAACGGCACTTTAAATTTCCTAGTTAGCACATTTTCAAAAAATTTTGTAAAAATGTGCCTATATAATTTTACTCTGTCTGTCCGTCCGTCTGTCCGTCTGTCCGTTTGTTTACAAAAACTTTTACATCGTTTGAAATAGAGAAAAGAAATTTTAACCACGAGTAGGTATTACAAAAAAAAACAATTTCGTAGAAGAATTTTTTTCTGTAGCCCCACCCGTTACGGAGTTGCAGCCCCCAAAACTCGGAAAAAGTACTATATTCAAATTGTTATAACAAGAGTTATATTAAGTGTATTTTGAATCTGAAAACGGTAAAAGATAGGTCTTGAAATTTTAGGAGTAGTTAGATTCTCAGAAATAAGTAGAAGTCAGTTAACAAATTTTTTTTGTCCCGTCCCCTGTTTAGTAGCTATAAGGGATCGAAAATTGAAATTTTGCTATTTCTAAACACCTGTAACTTGAATACCTGTTCAAATTTTTTTTTCGTGACTTACAAAATTGAAAGCTCTTTAATTATAATTCAACATGTGTCAAAGGTTTTTCTAAGTTTTGAAGGGTGACGAAGCTACAGCCCCGCAAATTCCAAAAAAGCTCTATATTTAAATTGGTATAATAAGAGTTTTGTTAGCTATATTCTCAATCTAACAACGGTAAAAGAGAGCTGCTTTCTTATGCTTTACAAAAATATATCACTAAAATGTACAGGGATTAGGAGAAATTGGGCAACCTTCCCCATAGAGGGTCTATTAGGACTTAAAAATTAAAATTTACTGTTTTTATAAATAAGTAGTAACTTAGTCACCAACGTATATATTTCCTAAATTAAACGTTAACATTGAACATTATATTCCGATAAAATACTCAGTATGAAACACTATATTATTTTGAAAATGTGCTTTTTTAAAAGCCCTTGGTTTTTTTCATCACTTGTTTTATAAATATATACACTTTGTGCAAACTATTCAACTGCTTGCCCAACAAGCCCGTCTTAACCATAGGTATATGTTGAAACAAGATGAATGATACTAAATTTATTATATTCTTATAATTAGAAATGATCTTAATGAATTCCATATTCAATTAATACATGAAATAGTTCTAGGACTTATAACATGAAGAAATATCACTGATTTCAGTATATGACCAATATGATGACCAGTATAATTTATATATAAAATGTATAACATAATAAATAATATTACTGAAAAATTAATAAAAAGTATAGAAAGTGGGATGCACAACCGGCCGCAAGGCCTACGTGTTAGGATGGAACACGGCATCCCCCATAACAAATTCTATTAATTTGAACTCAATGATGAACGGTAAATAAATTAAACGAAAATCACATTAAGGTATTTTTACTGGAATTTGGATCCGAAATATAAACACATTTGAGATACTTTCTTCAGGGATTTTTCAGGGATGAGTCTCATAAGGTAAACGAATTCATAGGAATGTAAAAAAATATCTATGTTTTTCTAATCTAATTTTTCTCCATCAATTTAAAAAATTTTAAAAATTTAATTAATAACTTAATTTAAAAAAAACATATAGCTAATATCTATATATTAATATTTTATTTGTTATTAGTTTTTTTTTTATATTAAACTAGAACATGACACACAAAAAATAAAATATTCAGAAGTGATGGAAGTAATAAATATTTTAAAATCTAATAAAATATTTCTATAAATTTATTATTATTTTTTTTTTTATAATTCAGTTAGAAATAAATTAAGTCATTGAAATAACGTTTAAAATGTTTCATAAACGATCAGTGGCGTAGTGGTTAGGACGTCGTTCTTTCAATCGAAAGATCTTGGATTTAAACCTTGGTCGGATGATATCAAAAAAAATATAATTTATATGTCATAATACTTTATATCATAATATAAAAATTACAATAACAGCTAAACATGAAAATAAAAAGGCTGAATCACTCGCTTATTACATTGTATATGGTAGAGGACTGTTTATAAATAAATTAATTAAATAATAAACAATGAACTGTTCCTTAACAATGTATTTCAAAATAGGCATCATTCAAGTTGTCATTTATGCTACTACTGAAATATCAGAAAACCCAAAATCAAGTTATTTGAATAAACCGCAAAATATTTATGTATAATTAAAAACCAATCAAAATCATTGATTATTTTTAACAATTTCCGCACTGGTCTTAATTATACAGTCAAACTTCCTCTAACTCGAACTCTTTAATTGTCCGAAAATGAGTTTGAATTTGAGAAACTTTGAGTTCGAGAAAAACATAAAAAACTTATTAAAATATGGTAAGCATATGTATGGTAATATGTATACATAAAACGATTTCAAATTTTAACCTTATCAACTTTTAACTTCTGTGCTACTTTGACAGCTAATTGTTTACGTTTGTCAGCAAAATTGAAGACTAAAAAATTATAAGTTTATAAAAAATAAAAAAATAAATTTTTTACTTTACTGGCTGAAAAATTAATTATGTTTATTTACTATATTTTATTACATTAAATGACACTTTGAAGTTTTCAGCATTTAGCATTGTGCTTAGAAAATTTGATAGCTACGTTTTTTGACATTATGCAACTTAGATGCTGCGTCATGGCTGCGATTATATGGCCAAGGAATAAAATTTTTAAAATTCAGTATTATATTTTATTACAAGTATTCATCCAAATATTTAAAAAACTTATAAGGTGTGCCATTAGTTTTACAAATTTGATTTTTGTGTTAGGTAATTCGAGTTGAGGAATCCTTTTCGCTCAAAATTGCGTAAAACAGTTCTAGTACGAGAAAAGTTCGAATTAAAGAGATGTTCAAGTTAGAGAGGCTAAAATATATAAACATAATTTTTGAAAATGTTAAGTAAATAAAAAAAGTTCGACTTGAAGAGATGTTCAAGTTAGAGAGGCTTCGAGTTTTAGAAGTTTATCTGTAGTGTGGTTTTTAAGCCAGTATATTTTACTTCAATTCAGTTACTTGTAAATACAACACATAATATTAAAATATCCTGCAGTTGTCATGACTTATGATCGATATCATTCTCATTAATTCTACAATTTAACTTCAAGCTTCAACTTCAAGTATATTTTGATTACATCATGTTTTTATTCAATAAGATTTTTTTCTAACTTTATTTTCAAAAATTAAAACTGTTCCATAGACGCACACAAGCACATTTCATCTGTTTTCAAATTTGAGTACATGTATACCTTTATTTATCGTATATTGATTTTGTTCTTCAGAGTTGCGAAATTTTTTGCAATAAAAATAAAACAATAATACAACTGTATACAAACAACTTTTGTTATTGTATTCTGTTATATAACCCGGTTTACAATTTGATAATCGATGATTGAAAGTAAAAACAAACAAAAAAAAAATTAAATAAAAATATTCTGACAGGTAGATGTTTTTTTTTTTGAATAAAATTGTGGAAATGTCTGTAACTTTGTAAGTATAAATTTCCGTTGAAAGTGAAAAACCAGTTATAAATATTTTGGTCAAAAGTAGAATGAGGAAAAACAAAGATAAAAAAAAAAAATAAAAACAAATTTATTAAGTGGAATTTTAGATTATATTTAGTGGGGAGAATAAGAATTTTATAGATTGTGATTTTTGTAAACCTTTAGCATATACGTATACCTATTCTTGTAAATTGTAATGAAATGTTTAGGAACTTATACAAATAAGACAAAAATTGAAATAGTGAAAGGGTTTGATAGGGCTTTCAATCTGTTTTAGTTTTTATTTTATTAGGTTTTATTTTGTAACTTTTATTTTTATTTTAAATAAATAAATTTTAATTAAAATATGTTATGCAACTGCACTTGCTTAAGCATTTATTTAAATTGTGTAACAAATTTAAATTTATGTACAGTTATTCTGTTTAATGTATTTTGTGTTGATTAATTGATTTTGGTTCAATGGTTTTTATTACAGTTTTTTGTTTCAGGATTAAAATTTTAATATTAAGGAGACTGGAGGTTCTTTTTTATAAAACAATCTTTAGGATTAACGAAATTTGTATCCATCAATTTTTTTTTTAAGTGCTAACTTTTCAACTTTTAGGTTAATAAGCCTGTCTTTACCATAGGTACGTGTTGGAACAGGGGGTCATTTTATATTAGTGTTATTAAAATTGATCTTAATAAATTCCACGTGAGATACAATTTAAACATGAGATAGTACTACCCCTTATAACATGTAGAAACGTCTTAGATTTTCAATAGATACAATTCTATTTTTGTTTATATTGTAATATTTTGTATTTGAGTTACATGGTATTCTATATCTGTGAGTTATATAATTCAATTAAATCATTTGTTTATATTGTTATATTAATGTATTGTTTATTAAAGATATATATTTAAATTATTAATTATAGATTAAGCCATTATTTTAACCAAATGCTAGCTGAATTGGGTCGAAACTAAAAACTTTGTTCACTCTCACTGGGATTCGATCCCGGGCTTTTCGTATTATTCGGAATAATAAATATAAAATATTCGGAAGACCTGCCAATTTTAATTTCCGAATAATTTTTTTTTAATGCTCGGTCATGGAACTTTGTATGTTTAAAGTAATCAGATATTTACAGATTGAAAAAATACTTTGTTATTTTAAAATGTATTTTTAATTGACTTACACTGGTTATTAATTGCCAGAGTAATAAAAATAATAAATATCTTTAATCAAAAAAAAAATAATCCAAAAAGAAAATAAAAATCAAAACATCAATATTTATGATAAATATATATATTTAAACTTATAAGAAAATAAAATCTTAATAGAGTCTTAATGAGCTTTCATAAGCTCTATAAATATGTACAAAAGCATGCATATTGCAATTTCAATTTTTGTAAAATTTATGATATCTCATATCTCTCAAACAGTTTAAGACAGAGACTGAAAACTTGAAATTTTGTGAAAATTTGATCCTTGGAAATCGCTTTTAGACTCCTGTAACAGTGTAAAGAATATCCGTCCTCATTCTTTTGGAATGACATACAACAGTTGGAACACCTACATTATATTTTAACATATGTTATCCAGTATGTGTTCACTAAAAAAGCCTTCCTTAAAAATGATGAACGTGTATATTAATTTCTTACATTTTTACTTTTACAAAAATTCGAAGAAGAGGTGTACGTTCTAAGGTATTAGTTACAATTTTGAATACCAAAACTTAAAAATTTTGGCAGAAATTCGATTTTTGTGAATCAGCATAAGTTTCCTCAAAATAAATTCTGGAGCATATTTTCCAAAATTTCTTAATTAAATAGGGTTTATAGTTTGGGTATTGTTTTTATTAAAGTTCATACTTCATGAATGTTATTTTAAAAAAGATACAATATTTAAAGTTCTTTTAAAAAAATAATTGGCCAAGAGCAGCATTTTAAAGCAATATATCCGAATCTTAAATTCAATTAAAAATATTCTTTTGAATTTCGATGTTGGTTTTCCATAATTTTGTTGTAATGTTCCGCAATTTTTTTTTGTACTTTGTTGTAAATTTATTTAAAAATTCTTGAATTGCACCTCCCTCTTTATTTCACCTTGTATAATTAATAGAATTTGTAATAAACATATTTGCTTTAAGAAATATTTAACTAAGAGTTTTACTAACATGTTATAAAAATTAAAAAAAAAAATTTAATATTTTTTTAAATATTTATAAAATTTCGTAATATTTAAAAAGATTTGAATCCATTTCATTGGTTTTTTTTTAAAATGTACTTAACAAATTAATAGTAACTTCTTAATTTTATAAAAAATAAAAATTAAACTTTTAAAACTAAACAGAAATAAAAAAAGAATTAAAAGTGTTAATTCACCTATTGGAAAAACGAATATCGCTAGAAAATAATGGAGAACAGTACTACGGGAGGAAAACTTAAATTTTATATTTAAAAATCACAATCTAGAAAATATTACAAGCTCTTGAAATATAAATAGTTGGGCTGAGATAACGTTAGATCAAAGATGAGTTTAAAAAAAATTTAGGCATATCGTAAACTCAATCACTTTTTAGACCATAGGGTTTTGAATTATAAGAATGGCAGGTTTTTAAACTCGACCATAGGAATAGATCTGACCAATGGTGTAGTGGTAAAGAGCCCGCCTTTCCTATGGAAGGTTTGGGGTTCAAACTTCCGGTCAGATCATATAAAAAAAATATCGTAAAATTGTATAATTATATTGTAATATAAAATGCCGAGTAATCAATAGCTAAGTCAATATAACGATTAAAGAAACTGAAGCCTGGTCTAAATTGACTTGGTTAATGTCCTATACTCCTTAAGGAAAGGAAAAGGAATAAAAGAAAAGCATTTCATATAATGTTTCCGAAGATAAACTTCATAATTTTTCATCGCAGACCGGATCTTGCAGTAAATTTTTTTAAATCTACAGATCTGTGATCAATTTTATAAAGTTTAGAATAGAATTCGTAGCAAAATATTTTGCTAATAAGGAAGTTTACTTTTTTCAACCCAGTTCAACATTATTGAGTCAATGTTTGGTCTGCTTCAAGTTTTTCTAAAATGTCTAAAACAACAGTTGCAGCGAGGTTGAAAGAGATTTTATTGTTTTAATCTTTGGTTAAAATTGGGAGGTTGAGTAAGTGTTACACTGAGTTAAAACCGTTAAAGCAATCATTCAGAAGTATTAATATCGAATTCTTTGGAGTTGCATTACCCTTTACCTTTGAACTTTAAACCAAAGAAAAGGAATTGTTATTAAATTAAATATGAATTGCCAAAAGTATTGCCAAAATTGTTAGAAAGTTCTAATAGAATTTATTTATTACAATTTATATAATATTAAAAATTGAATATAACAAATTAAATAAATTGAAAGTTGAGAAATTTTGAAGGAGAATTTTGTTAAATTAGAATAAATTTAATTGGTTTTTTATTTAAAAATATTGCACTTGTCTTATACTAATATGTCTTTTAACTAATTTAATAAATATGTGTGCATTTTACAAATTCTAAGGCTGAAAACTCAATGAAAGCTTTGCTTGCTTCGCATGCTTATAAACGTAAACAAAAAACTACATCCCTTGTGTACTAGATGTAAACAAATTTTGAATTTAAAAAATGTATTTGTCAAAATAAAATGTTAAAACGTAAAAAGCAAGCGAGTAATTTTTCAAATCAATATTTTGCAGAAATTATTCGCTTTGCTCGCTTTGTTTTTTGAGCCTAGTTACATAAAAAACAAGTAAAGAAACAGTCAGTCGGTGCAACCGACTTAGAAATACCCTACACCTATTTTGTTCAAATTTAAGGACATATCCATAAGTCATTTTAACACCATAAAAGCTGTTATTAATTTGATCGTAAGACATAGTTTACCAAATTAACTTTATAATACTAAAAACATTTTCTAATTACCCTATCTATTAAAAAATACTACAAATTCTTACTAATTTATCTATTTAAAAATATTAAAAACAAACAAACTTGAAATAAATGAAAATATATTTATTCCAATTCAATTACAAAATGAAAAAATTCTAATTATTAAATTTTGTGATAAAAAGATAATCAAAGCATAATATATTTAATAATCCAAATTTTTAAAAATTGCAATTATTTTAAATGGTTAGTTTATATACCTAATAGAAAAGCTTATAAACGCAAAATATGCAATAAATGTATTTCTAAAATACAATTAAAAATTTACACCTTTTCATATAATTCATTTAAATATAAAAATAAATTTTACATAAATGCAGCAAGTACCTTTGAACATAGCTGAAACACTACAATTAAGTCTAGATTTCGGAGACACATAGGACATAGGAAATATATTCTTTGGCTTCGAAATTAAACTCGACCACAACCAATTCCCATGGTACTTTCATTACTAGTAACCTACTGTTAAATTTCATCAAAATACCGGCATTATTTTTTGAGTTATGGTGTTTGTAAGATATATGTTTGTTAGTCCTTGAACTTTTCAAGGGTTCCAGGACCCGAAATTATGGTACGATTTCGCCCATATGCAGTCCTCGTCATACTTTCAATACTAGTTAACCCTTTACACAATTGGAACGCTCTATCTTAATTTTAAGTTACTAGTTTTATTAATTTCGATGATAAGCTTTTACACATTGGGGAGTCTAAGAGAGGTTCTGAACCACCACTCCAATTGATCCCAAATTAGGGGGGCACGCAAGAAATAGTAAAGAACACCCTTGTGGCAAATTGGAAGCTTCTACATTTGTTTCAAGTTACTATCTTTATTAATTTCGAAAATATGCTTTAAGGGCCTAAGAACTGAGTGGCTGGTCCCCGATCCACTACTCCAATGGGGCCCAAATTTCAAAGACACTTACGAAATAGGAAGGGACACCCTGATACCCAATTGGGGGGTTCTATCTTAATTGGTTTCGGAATTATGCTCGTTTGGCCTAAATTCGATCAAAAAGTTCTAAGTTCCGAACCCATTGTCCAATTCTCACCGTACGTAATCACCGCCGTAGTTTCGCTGCCAATAACCTACAGCACAAATTTCATGAAGATAGCCTCATTAGTTGTTGAGTTATCGTGATTTTTTATATATGTTCCTTAGTCCTGACATCGATTAAAAGGTCCGGAATCCGAACCGTTGGGCTGATTTCGCCCTTATATAGTCCGCGCTGTACTTATAGTACTAGTTAACCCTTGTACACAATTTGAACGGTCTATCCTAATTTTAAGTAACTATTTTTAGTAATTTCGATTATAAGCCTTTGAAACTTGGGAGGTCTGAGGGGGGTACAGAACCACCACTCCAATTGATCCCAAATTAGGGGAACACGCAAGAGATAGTAAAGAACACCCTTGTGGCAAATTGGAAGCTTCTACATTTTTTCAAGTTGTTATCTTTATTAATTTTAGAGATATGCTTTAAGGTCTTCGGAAATGTGTGGCTGGTCCCCGACCCACTACTCCAATGGGACCCAAATTCACAAGACACTTAGGAAATAGGAAGGGACACCCTGATACTAAATTTGGAGGTTCTATCTTCATTGGTTTCGGAATTATGCTCGTTTGGCCTAAATTCGATCAAAAAGTTCTAGGTTCCGAACCCATGGTCCAATCCCGACCTTACGCAATTCCCGAAGTAGTTTCATTACAAGTAACCTACAGCACAAATTTGATGAAGATAGCGTCATTAGTTGTTGAGTTATCGTGATTTTTTATATTTGTTCGTTAGCCCTGAAACCGATTAAAAGGTCCAGAATCCGAACCCATGGGCCGATTTCGCCCATATGCAATCCCCGCCGTACTTTCAGTCCTAGTAACCTACAGTTAAAATTTCATCAAAATAGCTCCATTATTTTTTGAGTTATCATGCCTACACGGACGGACGGACGGACGGACGGACGGACGGACGGACATGGCTATATCGACTAAGGCGGTCACGCTGATCACAAATATATATACTTTTCCATATCTAGCTCGCTTCCTTTAGGTGGTTACAAACATCATACCAAAGTTAATATACCCCTTTACCTATTCTATAGGTGTAGGGTATAATAATGTATTTTATTGCAGACGTCAAAGCGTAAGAAGCAACCGAGGTATGCAAAGCGTTAATTGGTTTTTACCTTTAGACTCTTTGAAACTTATATATTGTGAACACTGTTCTCTCTGAATAGAATTCTCCAGAATATTGAAATGATAAATAAGATTTTTATGTATAAAGATATTTCCAAACCAATTTTTAATTACTTTTCAATTTTTATCCCTGACTAATTGCATTCAAATGCGCTTTAGCTTTAATTACTTTAAATTTTATTTATCTTATAGTTTTTTAAATAGTTGGTAATGGCATTCTGTGTATTGGATATAATTGGCAAATGACTATTATTTTGGTAAATTAAAGATTGTTTTGTATATATATATATATATATATGTATGTAATAATATGTTTGTTAATAGTTTTTTTTTTATTAAATAGTTGTTATATGATGTTGTTTGTAATTTAAGACTCCATTTTATTTATTCAAAAAATTGATATGCTTTTTATTATATAAAATTTTTTTTACCTAATTATTATTAGGTTTATTCTTATTATTTTTTATATATTTATATATGTATATAGTTTTTCTTTGAATGTTTTTTTCAATTTTCTGTTAGATTTTGATTTTTATTTTGTTTGTTTTTGTTTTTTTTTCGTAAATTACCTTGAGAAAATTTTTTGAAGAAAACTTATTTAAAGCCAAGCACTTTTGTTATTTTACAGTTAGTTTTGTGTCACTTTTCAAAAAGGAAAGAAATAGATAAACTTAAAATTACATTCGTGATTACTGATTTTTCTTGTATTTTTTTTGTTCGTTTTTAGTGTTAAATTTAAAATTTACAGTTATATTAAAAGGACAGTATTTGTAAAGTAATTAAACCAAAAAAAAAGATTACAATTCTAGTTACCGTTAGTTACAATATAAAAAGGATTTACAAATTAAAGGATATTATCAAATCAGAGTGGATTGTAAGAATAAATTATATATGTATTATATATATTAAATTATTAATTTAATTAATTTATTAGTACTATATACTAATAAATTTTAATTTAATTTCTAATTTAATGGAAGTTAATTAAGTACTTATGTGTTACTATAGTAACACTAATTATTAAAATAGATCTGAGTATAAAAAATATTCTGAACTCTTGATCTCAAACATTTCGTATAGAATTTTGTATATTCATTGCTTTACCGGGTTCGGTCCTTTTATATACGCTATGGTTTCCGAAATAATCGCGAAAATATCCGAAGTTCCTTAATTTCCAAAAAAATTATAATAAATTTAGTTAAAAGTTATATTAACATATAAGAGTATTTGATACATAAGTAATATACTATATGCTAGCTAATTGTATATTTAAAATAATTATTTTTAGTAATTTTATTAAAATAAAAAGTAACTTATTTTAAATTTTGATATACAGAAAAGATAATCCTATAACTTAAGCATAAGTAAATTTAAAAAAAGGAGTTTATTTTATAATCTTAGTTTTAGTAAAACTATTTTCTTACAAATGTTCTGAAGATTAGATTTTAGTTTTAAAATACGTAAAAGTTCAATATTTTAAGAATTGATGAAGAAATAAGTTTTATTATAATTCCATTTATCAAAACTTTAGATACTTTAATTGTATAAAATGTATAGTCGTTATAGTTGTGAAGTTTCAAAGGGGGTTCTAGTGTTGAAAAAGGACCTCTTTTTAACAATTTAGTATTACCTCATATTCAACGATCGATTAAAATATGTGATAAGTATATTTATGCGAAATAGAAGTAATTTTGTAAAAAAAGGTTAATTAAGAATTGTAAAATATGATACAAAATAAATATGTAATTTGATCGTTCGTATTTTTTCAAAAGTTCCGCACCTTTAGCATAAAACAATTAAAGTTCAACCACGGATAGGTACAGTTAAAAAAAAATAGAATTTCTAGAACTCTAACCTCACCAGTTATAGACATACAGTCCCACAAATTTCGAAAATGCCTATATTTGAATTCTTACAACGTAAGTTTTATAAGTTAAGCAAACGCCAAGTAGCAGATGTTTTTAAATTTTTGGCTTTGTATAGCATCTTAAGGGTTTGAGTCAGAAAATATATTTAATAGGAGTTAGAACTTTGGGAGTTTTTGTTACAAAAAAAAATATATATAAAAAAATCTAACTAAAAATCTAACAAATTAATTTAAATTAATTTTTCAATATTGGCACTCTTTAATCAAAATTTATTATAGAACATTGCTAAATTTTGGAAATTAACTTTTTTAAAAACTTTAGATTTTTTTCAAAGCCTGCTCTTTTTAAATTTTTCCAAAAAAATTATAATTAATTGCTAAAAATTTACTATTTTAGCACATTTTCAAAAAATTTTGTAAAAATGTGCCTATAGTTTCACTCCGTCTGTCTGTATGTTTACAAAAACTTTTACATCGTTTGAAATAGAGAAAACAAATTTTAATCAAAGATATTAATTGCAAAAAAAATAATTTCATAGAAGAACTTTTTTCTGTAGCCCTACCCGGTACGGAGCTTAAGTCCGAAGTTGGACAAAGCTCTATTTTTAAGTTGTTATAACAAGAATTTTCATAATATTATCATTTATTTTTATATATATATATTTTTTAAAATAAATTATAAAATACTCAATAAGAAACCCTATATAATTTTGAAAATGTGCTTTTTAATATCCCTTGGATACTCATAAAATAACGAATTAAATGTCATGAAATAAACATACAAATGGACTAATCGATATACTCTTTATGCAAAAAGTACCAAAATGATAATTCAAGAACTTTCAAATAACCGTTTTAATAATGTTAAATTAAAAGTTTCGTAGATTTATAATGTGACAATAAAAAATAGCCATTAAAAGAATTTATATATACTTACATAAATAAATATTATATAGATACATAATAACTTATATCAATGACTATAAATATAATATAATTTAATATTTATAGAATTATATTTATAGTCTTTGCTAATACGAGTATTTAATTGCAATTTTAAAATAAAAATCAAAAACTAGTCAAAGCTAGTTCAATTCAAATCGAGTTTTTAAAAGTAGGTCAGATTTTTTTATGTGTCATTAAAAAAGTACATAAAAAAAATATTCTTAAAAAAGTGAACGTACTTTTAGTATCTTAAATATCATCAAATAAAAAAAAACATAGTATATGTATAGTAGAAGTGTATGTGTATGTGTGAATTTTTTTTAAATATTTTTTGAATCAATAATGAATAAAAGCTTTAAGAAAAACTAGAATAGTAATTGATTATTGAATCGAAGAACGAATCAATGTAATTCGTTTTTACCGTTATGTTTTTGTGTAGTTTAATACAAAAATGTTTGTGACTTTTAAGATACAATTAAATGTGATTTTATAATTTTATTTTAATACAATCTAATGTAAATGCAAAGTGTTATGTTTATTATAGCTAGTCTTTATTATGTGACGTTTAGTATACAGTGAAACTTGTCTAATTGGAACATTTTAAAAGTGATATTATGAAAAAAATATACGATTTTACGGTAAATACAATTATGGGGTGATCCAATTATTGAGTGTCACAGTTAACAAGTTTCTCTGTTTAATTTGTTTTGGTTTTAAATAATTTTTAATAATCAAGTTTTGGAAATTATGATTTTTGTAATTATTATATATTTATTTTTTATAACAGCTAACATTTTATTTATTTTACAGCAAATTTTTTTTTTTTTCAAAATATACAGAAATAATAAAATAAAATGTTACGATCAACTCTAATTATTGATGAAATATTAAAAAATTCCGAATATGAATATCCGACTTATTCAAAATCAGATCAGAAAAAATTAATTTTTCCAAAATCGAATACTTATAAATGGGAATGGGTCTGGTACAGAGCAATTGGTTTACCAGTACTACATCTGGTTGGGGGATATGCAATTTTAATAATGCTTATATACGGATATTGGGATTTACTGCTTAATAGTAAGTTTATTTCAATATAGCTGTACTTGAAATAATTTCAAATTATTTCACATTTTAAAAAATTGAATTGTATATTTTTGATTTTTATGTGTAATTATAGGTATTTTCCTTGGAATTTTAAGTGGATTGGGTACAACAATGGGTGCCCATCGTTTATGGACACATCGGGCATATAAAGCTAATGCTGGTATGAGGTTTGTATTGGCTATATTTCAAGCAATGGCATATCAACGTTCAATATTAACATGGTCTCGAGATCATCGATCTCATCATAAATTTTGTGATACTGATGCTGATCCACATAATTCAACACGCGGATTTTGGTATTCTCATATTGGTTGGATTATGATGAAAAAACATCCAGATGTTGTTGAAAAGGGTAAATTAATTGATATGAGTGATTTAGAAGCTGATCCAATTGTTATGTGGCAACATAAGTAAGCAATTTGTAAATTAAAAAATTTATTTCGAATGTAATTTAATTTCGTTTATTTTTTTTCCAGATATTATTATGTAATAATGCCAGTGTGTGGATTTTTTTTACCAGCTCTTAGCGCATATTATATTTGGGGTTATCCATTTATGCATTGTTTTTTAATAGTCTCAATTTTAAGATGGCTTTATGTTTTAAATGTATCATTCTTTGTGAATAGTGCTGCCCATTTATGGGGTACAAAACCATATGAAAGAACTGTAAGTTCAAGAGAAAGTCCATTAGTGATAGCATTAGCCATAGGTGAAGGATATCATAATTTTCATCATATTTTTCCATGGGATTATAAAGCATCAGAATTTGGTACATTTTTTACAAATATGTCAAAATATTTTATTGAAATTTGTGCAATGCTTGGTAAGAATTTTATTAAATAAAAAAAAAAAAAAAATTATTTATGATCGATATTTATTTTAAAATTTTGACAAAATAATTAAAAATTTATTTTTAAGGTTGGGCTTGGGATTTAAAAACTGTATCAGAAGAAACATTACGTAAACGTGTTGCAAGAACTGGAGATGGTTCACATTGTTCATTGAAAAAAATTGAAAAGATGAGTGTAAAAGAATTAATGCAAGAATTAGAAGCAAGTCAAGAGCATGATAAAAGTTTAATATGGGGTTGGAATGATAAAGATTTAAATGAAGATTTTAAAAAAAGTGCCTTAGTTATGTATCGCGGTGTAATATAAAAATTATTATTTTAATTATATAATATTTTATTATATTTTAATTTTAATTGTAAAATATTTTATAAAAGAACTGGAAAAAATTTTAATTTTTTATAAAAATTTAGTATTTAAGGAATTTTAAATATAAGAAAATGAAATGTGAATTTTTTTTTATACTTTTTTATAATTTAAGTTCAAAGATAATCTGCAGTAAGTAATTGTGTTTAATTCTGTAACAGAAGTAGCTTATAATTTCAGGAGCGGTTTTTAATATTCAATATTTAGCCTGGTTGCTTATAAGCTCTACATTTATATGAGCTATATAAGAGAATTAAGTCATAATTGTTTTTGTCATTCATATTTTTGTGAATCTGTCATCCTTAAAAATTGAACTGTCAAAATTAGTGTCAATTGCGCGTTGTATTTGTTATGAAAAAATTATACATGATATATCTGTTTATTAGTGCCTAATTTTTTTTTCGTGTTACAGTTGGTTTCCTGATTTCGCTTAATTTTGGTATTTGCTATTAGAATATTTATGAATATTTTTTATTACAACTTTTTTTTAATAATCATATTTATTAATTAATTTTAAAATTTACATTTTTAAACAAAACTCTAATTTTAAAATATAAAAACTTACTTGACAAATAAAGTAACAGTTCACTCATTCACTTTTTTAATGTCTTTAGCACAATAGTGTAGCAAAATGTCAAAAAACGTAGTTATTAAATTTTTCAAGTACAATGCAAAACGTTGAAAGGGTAAAAGTTATATTTAATTGTATACAAATAAAGTAAATAAGAATAATTAATTTTCTAATTAGTGAATTGAAACCAAAGTATACAATATATAATATTTTAAATACGAAAAATAAATATAATTTTTTAATATTTATAATTTTATACAGAAATATAAAATGTATGATGTAAACAAAATAAATAATATTACTAATAAAAATAATAAATAGGATAATCTGTCACGCCTGAAAAGGAAAGACATGCTTCACACCCTTATCACATTGTTTAAGGTAAGGGACTATTTATAAATAAATAAATAAATAATTCTATACTGACCAATTTCAATCTAATAAATATAAATGGCTGACAAAACATAAACAATTAACTGTCAAAGTTGAAACTAAGCGTTAAAATTAAAAGTTGAGTAAATTTTAGGTCAAAGTTGCGTTCAAATATTGATCGCTACTTTCATTACATTTGCATTGTTTTTCATTAGGAATTAATTTTTAAATTAGTATTCTATTTTGCTGGCTATGCTTATTGTGCTTAAAAGATAAAGGTTCGTTTAGTAAATGATATTCATGACACTTAAAAGTCACATTTGACCGATAATTGCTATAGGAGTTAATTTTTTTTAACTTCCAGTTAATTTTTTATTACTAGAAAATTTCAGTCAAATTTTTCAGCCCACTGTTATTTGGATTGGGCCAAATCCATCTTCAAAAACTAAAGTGAGCTGTTTAAGTGATGTTTAATATGGTAATTTTCTAAAACGTCAAAAATACAACTATGATTCAAATCACAAATTCATAAACTTTTTTGACGCATCAATCAAAAATTCGAAAATGGTTTGATTGTCAAAATGTTGCGAAAATTAACTTTATAATTATTTTATTACTATTGCAAAATTCATCAAGATTTATTTATTACTAATCAAATGCAAAAGTCATCAACAGATTCTCGTCATTTTGTTGACGTTTTACTAAAAGCACATATAAAATAAAATTGTTTCTTATTTCTAACATTAATAAATATCAAAAATGTTTATGTATAAGTTTTTCATATGTCTAATAATTTTTTTCAAGATTTTCTTCATATTTTTATACCCGTATGACTATATAGTCAAAGGGTATAATAAATTTGCCATTACGTTTGTGACGCAGAGAAGGAGGGGGGGTAGATATAGACTCAAGTGTATGGATCGGATCAGAATCGAAAAAAAAATCGATTTAGCTATGTATGTCCATCCGTCCGTCTGTCCGTCCGTCTGTCCGTCCGTCCGTCTGTCCGTCCGCACGATAACTCAAAAACTAAAGGAACTAGGATCTTGAAATTTTCGCAAATTCGTTTTTTTGCAATAGCCGTCATCGCTATTTAAATCCAGCCATTTTGGTCCATGGGTTCGGGTAGCTGCCATACAACTTCCTTTTTTATATGAGTATTTCTCTGTACCTATTACGTGTACTGAAATTCGTGTCTGAAATTTTGGCAAAAGTAGTTTAGTTTTATGGCCAAAGTTTCTGCAAAATTTGGTTGGTCTACTGCAAAGGGTTCGAGTAGCTGTCATACAACTTCTTATTTTATATGAGCATTACTCTATACCTATTGAAGTTGGGTGTCTGAAATTTTGCCAAAAATAGTTTAGTGTAATGGCCAAAGTTACTGCAAAATTTGGTTGCTCTACTGCCAAGAGTTCGAGTAGCTGCCATACAACTCCTTCTTTTATAAGAGCATTACACTACACCTAATAAATCTGATATGTTTGAAATTTTGCCAAAAGTAATTAATGTTTATAATAATAATGATATAATGTTTATATAACGGTCATACGGGTATCCCAGAGTTGACACAGTCTACTCTACTACACTCTTCCTCGTTTAATTAAGATATGAACGGTTTTTTTCTTAACATAATTAGACTTTCTAGAATAATAGTTAATAAATAAATTCAAAATAAAAAAAGAGTATCATTTACAAGTTCAAATGAATGATTTTGATTCTATGTAGTACACAATTTAAAAAAAACTGTGTAAATTTGCACCAATGTACAAAATTTTTTGCACTAGCAGACATTCTTTAAAATCACTTAATGGTTAATGTTCTTTTTTGCTCTATATTGTATGTTTATTTGAATCAAGTTTCATGATTTTTTTTTTAATTTGGATTTATGATTCTTTTATTTAATTAATGTAATTATTTTTTTTTATATTTTCATTTTGATGCAGTATAGCAGTATCAATTTATAAAGTTGAATGATGCGAAATGCAATGATTAAAGCGTAGCATATAAAAGTATGATTACTTTGTTACATTGTATACAGTAGTATATACATATATAGTTTTTCCAACAATATCAGGTTCAATTAATAAAGGCAGAAATAGAAAATTATTAAAAGAAGATGATTTTAATTGCGTGAATTCTAGGACAACATTTTAAAAATTAGTTTATTAGTTTATTGATATTTAATTTTGAGAATTTTATATTAATATTTTTCTGTATGTTTCGACCTATTTATTTGTTTATGGACATTGATATAGATGCATGTTGGAACAGGTGGGACATATTAAACGGCTGGGTGACACATTGATTGGAGGACCAATCTTTCATTTGAGAGGCTCGGGTTTGAACTCTATTAAAAGTGGGAGTTTTTTTTTTTAAGCCCCACTGTTAGGTTAATAAGTCGGTCTATATCATAGGTACATGTTGGAACACGAAATATTCGTGTTATCAGAATTGATCATGAATTCCACATACAATTTAAACATGCGATAGTACTACCCCTTATAACGTGTAGAAACGTCTTAGATTTTCGATATATACAATTCTATTTTTTTTTTATATTGTAATATTTTGTATTTGAGTTATATGGTATTCTATTTCTGTGAGTTATATTGTTCAATTAAATTATTTGTACACACCTTGCAATCATCAACATTGTTATATTAATGTATTTTTTGTTAAAGATATATAATTTTTAATTATCGATTAAGACATTAATTAGAGCCAAATAGCGAAAGATAGCTAAGTCGAGTCGAAAACCAGGTTTTTTTCACATTAACTGGAATTCGAACCCTGGCCTTTCCCACCTAACAATATTTGGAATTCCATTTTTTTATTTGACATATTGTCGCTAACATGCTACAGTATTCGATATATACCATTAAAAATTTTAGGATATTGACTATTGTATTATGGCAGCGATAATATGATCTGCAACATTTCAAAAATTGTTTAACTGTATTACTATTTAAAGGTTTCATTGGAAATATTTATATTTAAAAACTAAAAAATTGAAATCCCAACATTATTTCCTTTGGTCGAAGAAGTGTTATTCCCATTGATTGGTTTGTTTTTTAAAAATAGTTCACTCTTAAATCACTCTTATCAACTTTGATATTTTTATATGTAGGAGTTGGTTGTTTTTTTGTAGATGAATGATATTGTAATACTAGAGTAGTATCTAGAGTCAGATTATCACTCTAAAGATAAATTTCTAACAGAAGAACTGATCTAATTGAATAATTATTTGCTTTGGTGCTGGTGAATATTTTTTAAACTTTAAGATTTTGAAAATAAACTTTAACTTATAACACAAAGTTGTTAATGCTTTTACTAATTGTTAATGGGAAGTTCTTTTTTTTTTAGATGAAGTGGTTCTTCTTATTAAATTTTTTTATTGTTCAGTAGGCTTTTTTTAGCATAATTCGGAGCATATTATAAACAAAGTATGTTTTGCCCTTATTAGCGTTGGTCAGCCTTCATTCTCAAAGTATTCAATTTAAATAAAAAATCGAAGAGAAGAAAAGGAAAGATCAACTTCAAGCACTGAAGAAGTCAGCATGACATTGACAAAATATTTATATTTGAAAAAAAAAAAAAATTGCAATTAAAAAGAAATTACTTTTTATTTACTTTTAATACATTTCACTCAAACGCTCAATAATAGATTAAGGCCGTTCCGAAAGTATCACACTAGCCCCTACGCACTATTTTGCTCACTTTAATATTTTATGGATTAAAATGAATGAAAGTTGATAAATTTTTAGGAGTGAAAGAAGTATTACCTAAATGCATATTTTTATAGCATTTTGTGTCAAATATTTTTTGACAACTCCAAAAATATACTTCATTTTAGCATTATCCAGCTATATTTATGATGATTTTGGTAATGTTGAATGCATTTTATTTGAAGTTATAATAAAAAACGTTTAAACAAATTTTTATAATGGCAGGTAAAATAATAGAAGATATTTTAATTTGTCAAAAAATTTTAAAGAACATTCAATTGATTTAGTAATATTAACTTGTCAATTTATAGAGAGAAGTACGATCATCTAGTGTGGTTACGATAACACTTAATATTTGACAGATAAATTGAAGTTAAACAATTTTTTTTAAAGATCAAATTGAAGTTTATTTTATTCAAAATATTTAAGGAACTGATCACATCCTGTAATTGGATGTGACATTAAATGCAAACGAAATGTAACACAAAATTTAAAAACACAGATTAGCTTTTTTAGTTTTTTTTAATTTTTTTTTTATTATTCTTATTTAATTTTATTTAAAAAAAAGTTTTTCGATAGATTACAACAACAAATTATCCAATCTACCACATATTGGATAGTGCTTTTAGAAGTTTATTTTTTAAAATTTAGTTTTTTTTTATTTTAATGATAACCTGGATGATTATAAGCATAATGTATTATTTCTTCATTATTTAATGCTGTTGTCCGTGCGGCATATAATAATGCCGCAAGTAATGCACCTTTATTTAATATTGCTGACATTATTGTTGCCATTTTAAATGCTGGTAATATGAATGGTAAAAATGTACCTAACAAAATTGCTGGCATCATTAAAACTGGTACAGCCATTTGTATCATTGTATGTTTATAATTATGTTTTTTTTTAATATTTTTACGACGACGTTTATCTGTACCATGATCACTACCAATATCATCATGATTGGAATCACGTCCAGTTACAATATCTTTATAATCATTATCATCATCATTGTTATTAACATTAGGAATTGATGCAACTCGAACATCTGTAAATGTATAAAGAATTAAAAATTAAAAAAACAAATATTTAAAAATTAAATAAATTTAACATTTTTATTTGTGAAGTTGGTAAGATTGTGTTATTATGAAATATCAGAATAATTTAATGGTAATCGTGGAATTATCCAAAGAATTTAAAAATCGTTAATGTAAGTTTCAATAAAATTACTTGTTACCTAATAATGATAACATCTTAAAACGGTTTCATATTTGATTATGATTTCAGAATTTTAGGTTATGTAAGCAAGTAGTTATATTATTACTATTAATCAAAATTTGCTAATGAAAAATAAACATTAATTAATGCCTTAAATCAACCAAACTGGGAACAAATGTTTAACCAATTAGATACTGAAAAACTGTATGCGAATTTTTATTTCTAATTCAGTTCTACTTTATCGCGTTCACTTCTAAACATTATTGCAGTGCGTCATCAATTCTGACACTACATAATAACTCAATCTTACCAACTTGACAAGTAAAAATTGTGATATTGACTATTAAATTATTTTAATTAAAATTAAAATATTCTGTGATAAATTTAGATAAATTTTAAAATATTCTAAGATATATTAAAAATGAACCATTAAATAGAATCTATAAAAGGAAGACTCTAATTGTTAAACTGGGTTAAACTTATTCTGTAAAACCATTTTTTTATCAATTTATTTTACATTAAAAAGCAAAATGTAAATCCTGTGACATTAATTTGACAGTCTTTAAAATGCCATTACAGTTAAATCTAATTCACACATCTGTTAAAACATGGGTTGCCATGCAGCCAAAACTTCGCATATTAATTTGACATAACAAAAACATGTTTTATTGATATTCCGAATTTTTATAACCGTATTATATTAAAGTTCCTCCTCCGTTTGTAACTCAACAGTCTAGAATAGAGTCACGTGTCTGGATCCGATCAGCATCAAAAAGTAAATCGATTTAGCTATTTGTGTTTTTTCGGAAATCTGGAATTTCAGCACAATAACACAAAAACTAAAAGAGCAAGACTTTTGAAATTCCCACAAAGTACTTTTAAAATAAATTGTAGGTTTCATATAAATCGGTCGCTTTATATTTAAATGTTAAACTATTAGGGCTTTATTTTTGGAAAGCTGCCAGACAAATTTTCGAACTATGCTTGCGTATAAAAAATGATGTCAAAAATTATTTTTCGGACACTATTAATTTTTTGTTTTATTCAACGGTTTTTACGATACAAAACCTGGAGTAACAAATTCTAAAAGTTGGCAATTTAAAGTTTAAAATAATAATTAAAATAAATTTAAAGACCATATATGTACTTACTTTTATTTTTTTTAACAGATAATTTTATTTTATTTTCTGTACTTGGTATAACTTGTACCATAACACCAGGTATAAAATGTAATTTAATGTCACGATCTTTAAAGAATTTTTGAAAATGAAATACTAAACGATTTGTTAATTCTGTATCACTTAAATTTTTATAACGTTTATCAGTTAAACTTGGATAATTTTTATCTTCGCTAAAAAATTGTTCCATAAAATCTTTTGTTAAATTGCCAGAATTTGAAAAATTTGATTTATTTTCCATTTTTTGTATTAAAAATATTTTCATACAACGTAATATACTTAATTTTCTAATACATTGAAATATTCGCAATGGTATTGATGTACGTATATATGTAGCACTATCAACTAAATTATTACCATTATTATTATTGTTATTATTATTATTATTACCATTATTTTTATTATTTCTTTTATTTTTAATATTTCGATATTTTTTTAATTTTATTGAACCACTCTGTGAATTAGATGTGGAAAATTGTTTTGATTTTTCTATTAAAATTTCATTTTCATCATTTGACGTTTCTACAGCGATATTGTCATTTATAGGTTCAGAATATGTATCATCAGTATCATCATCTTCATCATCAGGTTCAGCTTCATTACTTGTAAAAAATTCACCCAAATTACTTAATTCTATTGTTTGTTGAAAAATATTTTGTTGATTATTTTGATTTTGTTTTTGTTGTGGATGTTGTTGTTGTTGTTGTTTTAAAATATTTCGATGACCATCAATTATTTGAATTTGTATTAAAAATATTATCACTAAATTCAAAATTATTGTTATTAATATGTTTCTATTTAAATTTATTATGTTCATTATAATTATTATTTTTTAATTAATTTTTTAATTTAATTAAATTTTTTAATATCAATTTTTTTTTTAAAAAAATAAATATTTATTAATGAAGACTACTTGCACGTTTTTATAAATTTGTTTTGAAAATTTTTTAAATAAATACACCTGTGAATCTCTATGAGGTTCTTTTTGTACTGAAATCTAAAAGATGAATAAAGAAGTCAATGTTTATTAAATGGACATGGTATATTTTACAGTATTTTTAGCACATTTCCAAAAGATTTTGTAAAAATATGCCTATATAGTTTCACTCTGTCCGTCCATCCGTCCGTCCGCGTATTTACAAAAACTTTTACTTCTTTTGAAATAGAAAAAAGAAATTTTAACCACGGGTAGGTATTGCAAAAAAAATAATTTCATAGAAGAACTTTTTTCTGTAGCCCCCCATTAGAGAACTGCAGCCTCCCAAAATAGGAAAAAGCCCTATATTCAAATTGTTATAACAATAGTTCTGTTTGGTATATATTTAATCTGAAAACGATAAAATATAGCTGGTTTTATAAGCATTTTAAATTTTTCGATCCTTGAGAAATTTGGCAACCTTCCCTAATTAGCTCCTCAATTAGGAGTTAAAAATTAAAAATTTACTGTTTTTATAAGTTAATTTTAATAAATTAAACGATAACATTGAAGCTCCAACATTAAAAATCGATAAAATACTCAGTATGAAACACTTTGTGTTTTTGAAAATGTGCTGTTTTAAAAACCCTTGGTCTTTTTATCACTTGTTGTTTTATTATTACCACAAAAATAAGAAAAAGATGATCTTGAAAATTGGATAGAAAAAGAAGTTGGAATGAAAATAAATGCAAAATATATTAAAGCAACTATTTTCTAATAATTTCCAAAACTGGTTAATGGTTAGAAGTTATTCTAGGTTACTCTTTAATATAAGTATAATTGTTTTTATGTTTTTTATTCGCAATAAAAATTATGTTGAGAAGAACGATCTTATAAATTTTAATAGTTTAAATAGCATAAAAGTTTAATTCAAAATTATGCATAAAAGATAATTTGCACAATTTTTAGTTGGTAAAGTCTTAACTATTTATTTAAGGGCATCATTGCCCCTGATCTGAAAATAATTGTCACTTTATCATATGACAGCAGGATTCCGGGACGCAAGAATAGTTGATGAATTGGTGGGTGGTTGGTGGAAAAAAAATTGATTAAAATTTGATTCCGAAGAATGAATTCAAAATTTGGTGAAATCCGGCTTTAAAATTGAAATAAAGCTCCAGACCTCGTATCTTGGAATCTAGAAATTGAGCCGTCCCTGCTTTTTCAGTATTTCATACCAGAACTCTGGTTTTTCATTTCATTTCGTTGCGGATTTGGTTGCCCGAGTTTCGATCGGAAGATCTGGTGTTCAACCAGTGGTCACATCATTTCCAATAAAACAAATATTTTAGTCGTAAGCCAAAAAAAAAATATACAAATATTATTGGGTCTTGCCGATGCCTTATTTCGTCGAACATATTTTAAAACATATCAAAATTGGAATCCGAAGATTAATCTTATTTTTGGCTTACTTAATGACTTAGTTATTGCGCCCAATGCTCCTTATAGCAGTAAAAAGGAAAAATTTAATCCTGGGAAAACAATGTTAATATTAAATTCTAATTGACCTTAAAACATATAACCGAATTATACATCAGTAAAAAATGAATGAAATTAAATATAGGCTACCATAATTTTTAGTGCAGACATTATTTAGAATAAATTTCTCAATGAAACAAGTATTGCAATAAGCATTAATGATAATTATCGTATAATAATAGAAAATTCAAATCATTGAATTTTTATAAAACGAGGAACATTATAGTTGTCCTTGTCAAATTTTAGATACCAGTCCATACCTACTAGAATGTTTAAAATTAAATTAACCGTAATTTTTTCATATTAACAAATAAAACAAAAAAACAAATAAAATAATATAAATTTGGCCCTTGCTCCCCTTAAATTTTATTTTTAACAAGAAACCATAAAAACAAAATTGGTACATCCTAAAAGTTAGTCCGAGTAACGTCCAACTTTGCCATTGCATTCGTCCTTTACCTTGGTAATTTGTAATTATACCTCGTAGCTTAATTAGACTCACAGTTATCGGATTGACAACTTTGTATGGCAGCTTCCTAAATCCCGAAATTGGGCCAACATTTTTTAAAGCTTTCCATATTATTTCAATATTATTTCGAAAAATTGCTTTCCATATTATATTACACGAATTTTAATTGTCAATCATCTAGTCTTATTATTTGCACAGATATCTATTCTGGCTCTAGTAATCTCTGTGGCAGCCATAAACTTAACTCTGTCCCGGCAATCTGATGTTGCCCTCTTTTAATTTAAACTTTGTAGTGTAATTACTTTTGAAAATATGTAAGCATGGTTCCAAAATGTATATGACACCTCCCTAAAAATGAAGCCTAAACATTTTGAAACTTCATATAGAAGAGCTTGGGCAATCATATAACTTAATTTTTATATTCCTAGTATAATTAGTTTTCAAAAAAATTCCTTCCCATACAATTGAGTTTATATCTTGCAGGTCTAGATCGATGCGTTACAAACGGAGGAGCAATTTTAATATACCCGTGACCTTCTATAAATGTCAAATGCACCATGTGAATAATATAAAATATGATACGCATACTCCCTGTTCTTAATATTAAAACTATCATGTATTATGTGTAAAAAACAAAAACTTGTATCAGAGAATCAAGTTATTATTTATATCAATTTAATCTAATTTCTAATTTTTCTTAGAAAATTAATTGATTCAATCAGAATTCTATGAAACTAGTGGTGTTGTATGTATATACTCGTATAGTGCTATAGTAGTTTTTTAGGTTAAAACTTAAAAAAAAAAATCAAGATTTGTACTATGTATTTTTATTATATTTTATAATTGTCATTTAATTTTTTTTTTTTTTTCTTTATCTTTTAAAATCCTAGATTCCATAGACCAGAATTTTATCCGGGATTTATTTATTTACTTCTTATTGTTATATAGCTATTAATAGTTAAATATTGAAATCAAGAATATTAAAAGCTGGTTTAAAATAAAAATTTAGTCAATAAATCAGAAATTAAATACCGTTTTAACTATAATCAGAGACTATAATGTTGTCTCTGCAATTATATTAAAGAAAAATATGTTTGAAAACTTTCTTTACAATCATGTTCTTGATTTTAATTTTTTTACAGAAATTTATGTTCAAAATTATTGAGAATTTTTTTACATATAAAAATGATGAAATGTATCTGGATCATCTGTGTTTTTGTATTTATGTAGGTGACTTACTTTTTATTAATTGAATCAATAAAATAGTAGTCCTTGGGACAATTTTCACCATTTAACACAGATACCTAAAAAAAATTTCATTTTTATTGATTTTGTATCACTTTGATTCCACTTTCTGTTGTTCTAAATATTAAAGAACGCATCTGGAAATCAAGTTCAATTAGTTATAGGAAAGGAAATTAACAGTTTTCCTATAGAAATATAATACATTTAATTTTGTTTTTTCGTTTTATGAACAATTTTACCCTTAGATTTAGGTGTAGATTTAGACATTGTAGCACTGACTAATAGGACTATTGTTTTTGGGTCGGATTGGGTTAAAGAGTCAATATCTTTGGTATTGTTCAATTAATTTTCGTAGTTATTGAGGAAGAACAGAGAGAGAAATGAGAAGCTAAGTTGTGTTAACACATTTTAGTTGTTATGGTTAATATGAACAAATTTGAAATCATTAAAAGGGTCTTGACGTGCTCAACTTATTTTGATTGAGGCACTTGGTTCGAGAATACCCTTCTTGCATTACTTTCGAAGGGTGCTTTTGAAAAATACTTTTATTTTATTGCAAAAAATTTCATTTAATTGGAAGATACTACAAATTTCTATATTGAAAGTTAAATATAAAAAATAATAAAAATTTGGTTCGATAATTGCAATGAATACAATCATTTCATTCCATAACTTTTTCAGAATGAACTTGTTATGATGGTTTCTATACCTCCAGTTCCAAAGGGATAATCTGATAAACATTTCACTGATCGGAAATTACGCCTTCATAATTAGTTCAATTTCATATATGCATTTTCCTGGTATCTAATTATTTGAGTTTTATGGGAATAGTAATTCGATTTTACAGTTAAAATTATGAAAAAAAAATTTTAATTTGTCAATTGCAAAAATTACTTCCATCTGCTACTATTAGTGTCAATTTAAATATTTTGGAAAAAGGTAATTTCTCCATTTTTGCAATAATTTTCAAAATGTATGAATAATAACAAATATAAATTATAAAATAAGTTTTTTTATTTAATAAATTGCATTTTTATATGCAATATTAATTTTTTTTGCCATAACTTAAAAACTATAAGGGCTAGAATAATATGTGAGTGCTTTTTATAAAGAGAGAGAATGCTAAAATTAATAATTTTGGAAAAACGGTACCGACCGTTACATATATTTTTTAACCTTTATATTCAAAAAAGTAAAAACAAACATTTGTTTTTTTTTTACTTTTATCTACTCTGTACTTAAATGGGACAACCTGCACCAATATTGTAAATAAATACTATTTTGAAAGAGTTTTCCAGACTTATCTTTTGACACTAATAGTAGTTAGGTATATGTTCTAGTTTTGGAGATATTTACAGTTATATGAGTAAGTACCTCTTTTTTTCAAATGACAATTTTAACCCCTTAATGGAGTATGCGCCAATTGCGGCCCCTACAAAACTTCATAAATATCAGTGTAGTTTTACAAAATTTGGTTCTGTGAAGGTCACCTATTCCAAGGTTCAGCCTTAAAATTTTTAATTTTTTAGCCTTTTTTGTTTTTTATTTGTTTTTTTGTGATTAAATTTTTTTCAAAATTTTTTAATATACGATCTTGACTTGTTAAGACGAAGAGTTTTCTAAAATACCTTTAAACATGTTTTAAAAATGTTAAACGTTCTATTCGCATCATTTTAAATTGAATATGTATGAAGTTGTTTCATTTTCATATGTGCAATGACATTTTGACAGTTAAATAATATGACACTTGTCATCCCAATCCTGAATAACAGGGCTGTCATTGCGATGCTCCAAAATTAAAGTAATTAATAATTAAGTAAATAATAATTAATATTAAACGAATTTAATAATAATATTTTAATATTAATGAGATGAAAACTTAAATAGACAACGATGGGCAGAATTGCCACCTACCCAAAAAAATGCAGTAAAATAAAAATATCTAGGATACGCTAAAAAATTTTGTAACATAAATTTAATAATAAATGAATTAACTATTTATTTAATTGAAATTCATTAATAACTTTCTAATTTGAATTTAATCAAATAATTTTTCTATAACTAATTAAATTTTTAATTAAAAATTTGATCTTTCAATTTAAAATCAAATATTATAAATTCCATTACTTTTACCTTCTGTCCCACATAACCATTTATGAGTTCCATTTTTTTCATTCATAGCCGGAAACTTTTCAATGAAAGTGAATAAACTTTTTGTACAGTTTTGGTATTACAATATTAAATTTTAGTATTGAAATATATATGTATATATGCATATGCATTTATTTTCATTTCTTTTTTTTATTTAAAAAAAATTCAATAAAATTGAGGGCTATTTTTTAAAATATTTCAATACAATTATAATTAAAAGAAATTAATATGAAATGAAATATTTAAAATTTCACTGTCAATACCATGTTTTTGTTTTTTGATAAAAAGAATGAAGAATTCAATTGCGTATAATTCTTTTGTTTCTTTGCAAATAATTTGGGAGCAAGGGGCAAGAAATAAAAATTAAAATTCAAATGTCATATTTTTAAAAATTAAAGGGTCGTCATAATTTCATTTATGCAGTATGAATATTGTTTCAATTAATTTTAAATATATTTTTGAAAATATACAATTTTATTAGACATGGTAGTGAATTTATAGATCCGTTTAATGTCGTTTTTGATTATTTTTTTTTTTAAAGTAATTGTAGAAATGTGAAGCGTTATAATGTTGTTTAACCTTTTATTATACTTTATGTGACGTAAAAATAACGGAAAGCGTTAAGTCAATGCTACAATAACTGGGTTTTCTTAGATTCGGTAAAAGATCAGGTACCGGATGAAAAAAAACAAATCTAATAAGCTTGTGAAGCTTGTGGTATTGTAATTATTGTATTTTCAAGCCTTGTGAAATTCATAATATTGATTGTTTGAGCAATAAAATATTTTAGCAGTCAATAATTCAAGCTAAGAGGTAAAATAAATTAATAGAGAACTTACAATACAATATTACTGTATTGCATTCCGATTAAAATTTTTATAAAAAAATTAAATTTAAAAAAAAAAATCATTTAACCATTCGTTCAAGATCTTATAGTTTGTAGGAATAATAGTTACACATTAATTTATTTTGTATATTGATTTAGTAAAATATATATTTCCAAAGTAACAATATTTAACTTTTGAAGTATATTTTAACATGAATTTAAGAATTTTTGGTAGCTTTTGATGATTAATAATAATAAAGTAGGCTACCTTTAAGGAGTATAGGACGTCAACCAAGTATATTAAGACTAGGCTTCACATTCTTTAATCGTTATATTTACTAAGCCGTTGATTAATCGACTGCAGCTATTGTAAAAGATTATGAATACATAAGTGTACTTTTGTGCGCCTTCCATTATCCTACTAGAGCTTTAAATTTCCCAATATGCGACAGTTCCTTAATGATAAAATTTGAACATTTAAAATTTATATTCCAAATTTTATTTTACTACTTTGTGATTAATGACAGTTATAAAGCTAAATAACTATTTTGTAAAATAACTATCTTCTCATTAGACATAAACAGTTTTTTAAATAATATTGTATTCTTTATTTTTTTTTAAATTAAATTAATTTTATATAATTTATAATCTTTTCAGAAAAGCAATTATGTGTGAAGCTAATAAAAGAGCTATGATTCTCAGCTTGCCTGAAAAAAACTACAATGATGATTATAATACGACTGTAGAATCAATTAATCGTGATTTATTCATAATTTATGACTAGTAGAATAAACAAGTAAGTTTTAAATATTCGATTTTTTATATACATATATATATTTAAGTGCTAATTGTTCAACTGTAATAAGCCTGTCTATGTTGGAACAGGGGAGACATATTATAGTCCTATTTTTAGAATTGATCTTAATGAATTCCACATACAGTTTAAACATGAGATAATACTAGGCCTTATTACATGTACCGACGTCTTAGATTTTCAAGAGATACAATTCTATTTGTTATATATTGTAATCATTTTTTTTAAACATGGCTCACTGATAAAAGGGCTGAATAATAACTGATACCGTTAATAAATTAACATGTCAATTAAAAATACCAAACACAAATGTTTATTGGGTAAAAATTGGTTTGGCTTTAATTAAAACAAAAATAGTCAACAATTAACTACTTACAACCATTTCCCTAATACTTAATTATATAAAAGTATTTACTTATATTAATTACTACTTTTTTCCAAAACATTTTCAAATATCCACGTGCTATATACAGCCAGAAATATATATATAAATTCTTATTTTGAAAAAAAACAAAAAAAAAACTACTACCCTATAACACCATAAATCACAAGCCATGATTAAATACCAAGCATTTTTAAATGCGTTTCAAAATTCGAAAATTTTCACATTCTACCAATTTTGAAAAGTAAATGTAGAGTAAATACCTTAAGCTTTGTTAACTTTTTTTTCTTAGTATTTTTTTTTTTTAATTTTAATAACCTATACTCCCCCTATTTTTTTGATTGAGAACGTTTTCAAAATAAAATCGTGATATTTTATCGTTGATCAAAATTAAAGTTTTGATTAGTATGAGTATATGTATTCTTCTTTCCCTTTCTTTTCCATTCATTGTTTTACTTTAAAAACGATTTGTACCTTTTTCGACAATATAACACAATATATTGACTTAAATTCATGTTAAAACTGTTTTTAATGACTTCTTTTTTTGGGTATTCCAAAATAAAAAAATTTTAAACTATTTTTAATTCGGGGTGATCAATTTGAATTAAATGACAGCATAAAACCACTTGCAATATAATAAAAATTTATCAATTACAAACAATCAGTGTTCCCGTGTCAATCAAATAATTTAATAATTTTTTAATTATTTTATAATATTCAAAGGATTACTACTTAATATTTTTTATATTAAAAAAAACAAAAAAAAATAAAATAAATAAAATGGCCGTTAAACAAAATATTATATTTACCGTTATTGTATTATTATGTGTATTTGGTAACGGTTATTGTAATGAAATTGAAACGACAGATAATGATACAAATGTCGCCGGTATGTGATAAATTTGTTTTTTTTTTATTTTTTATTAATTAAAAGGATAATTAAATTAAGGATATAAAAAAGGATAAAGAAAATTAATATTAAAAGAATGGAGGTTATCGGTTTTGAAAATTCGTAATAAAAAAGTGCTTAAAAATTAAATATTAAAATAGGACTTGCCGTACGAAAAAACAGTTTTAAGTGAAATAATATAAAATATATAAAATTACTTAAAATGTATACATCATAAATTAAACTTTAATTAAATCGTTTATTGTGCAATATAGTTTAATTCCAAATGTTCCATTATCTTGATTAATTTCATTATTAACTTGTTAAATTTTTAAAATTGCACGGAATTTTATGAAGGATCCAAGAAATGTTCCTATAATTTATTTTTTTAATTTAAAATTTTAAAAAGTTTTAATTTATGTGCAAGAGGCAGAAGTAATTGGTTCTATGTAACCACTAAATATTAACTTGCACTATAGTGTTGTTCCAATCTAAATTAAATGATACGGGATTCTGTGGTATTTTTATGACTTAAACAAAATTGTTTAATTGTGAATGATTTTAGCATTTTTTAGAGGAGCATACCAAAAAGGTCTTCAAAAAAGTTTCAGAATCAGTTGAAGTTCTAGGTTCAGTAAAGTTTCAGAACCAGTTGAGGTTTTCAAAAAATTTTTCTAATTAATTGAAACTAGGCTAGTACACAGAAATAATACTGTGCAATTATTGTGCTACTTGTGATACTTAAAAATCAAAAAAAAATTTTCACGACACTTCCATTTAGTAATAGACAAAACGACATAATTTCTGAAATTATTGATTTATTATACAAAAGGTTCAAAGTCGTGAAAAAACTATCATAATATCTCCACGTAATATGATGTGAATCAAATCAGACCTAGATAAACTTTCTTATTCTATAATTTCTAAAAGATAACTTATTTATTAAAAACCTCATACAATATGTTAAAGGAGTGACCCTTTTCGGACTCGGCAGATTATGTATATAAATTTTACAATCAATATTATTTATTTTGTTTAAATCATATATTTTATACTTTACTTTATATATTTGGACACCATGGTGATTTTGCAAAGATTATAATTGATATTATTACTTTATTTAATAAAAGTTGATAATTAATAATAATTAATTAATTTAATAATAATTAGTAAATTTAATTAATTTTTTTTATTTGTTTTATATCATTTAATTATACTATACAAATATAATAGAAGGACGTACATTTGGACATCATTTCTTAAAAAGAATTAGTTTCGCTATAATACCTGGTGCATTTATTATTGGTGTTGTCACTACATTACTTGCAGCTTTAACTGTTGTATCAATGAAAGGACTCGGTGTTGGAGTAAGTTTAATTTCAATTATTGTATTGCCAATTGTTGTTAAGCAATTATTTATTTAATTATAATTTTCAAAAATAAATTCATTAATGACGTTATTTTCCTTAATATTATAGGTAATTTTATTGATTTTGACAATTGGTCAAATGTTAGGAAGAACCCTTCCATTAGGACAAATTTTGGCTGCACCAGCAGCACATGTACATGCAGCTGCACCAGTTGTACATGCAGCACAACCAGTTTGGTTCGAAAATAAATGGTAAAATAGTTTAATTTGAAAAAAAAAAAACAAAAACGAGAATATTATAAGTTATTTATTTACCACATAAGAATTTAAAAAATAATACTAAATTACAAATTGTATTTGTCATGTTGAGGCAGCGGCAGCACTGATTGTCTAGTCTTTTTTAAGATTATTTAAATTTTATTTATTTTAAATTTAATAATTTATTTAATAATTTATTTGTATTTATTTATTTATTTTTAATTAAATTTAAATGATGTAAAAAATTAAAAAATGAACGATTAATTAAAATGTTTTTTTTGAAAATAAAAATTTTAATTAAAAATGAGAATTATGTATTTATTTATTTATTTGCAATTTCCATACAAAGTTAGTGGATCAGGATTTAATTTTTAGAAGAGACAGGTATATGTATATATTTTATATTATGATATAAATTATAACTTGACATTTTTGTTAATTGGATATTGTGTGACCTGGTTTTGAACCCGGGACCCGTCGATTGAAAAACGTTCTGACGTCTGTTTCGATTCCGACGTCTTAACTACTACGCCATCAGCCGGATATGATATATAAATACCATATATTTTCCATATTACACGATATTAAATATTTAATAAATTTAAGACTACAGTAAGCTCCAGAAATTAGAACTGTACAAATGTAACCTGTTCATCTTAGAAGATTTTCAACGATTTCACCCATCTAAAGCTTTAAATCTGATAGCAACATTTGAATTAAATTTTTCTAAGCTTTACTCTAAAAATTCTGTCTTGTGGGGAATAAAACTTATTTAAAATTTATTAATTAACAGCTTTAATATAATTATTACAGAAACTTTCTTCTATTTATTGTAATTACATTGATGAATCGATATGATTAACAAATGGTTGGTATTAGCTTTTGTTAAGTTTTAATACAATTGTAGTACTCTAATACTACTGGACCTTTTGAGTTGCTTTGTTTTTAAATTAGTTTTATGGAAGAAAGTTTTTGATTAATTCTTATAACTCCCAGAAGGTATTCGTAAATTGTTCTATAAGTTATTAGAATTAATTTAAACTTAATCACGAGTTTTTCTAGGCGATATAATACTGTAAGCACGCGGATGAGTCTTTAAGTATTACAAGATGAAAAACTTCTAAAAACTGCTAAAAATTTGTCAAAAGCTTTTGTTTTAAAGAAGTAATAAATATACACCACAATGGGTGGTATTACACTACCAACTTTTTCAATAATTAAATTGTGGTGACATTTGACACTGATTTCTATAAACTGATTAAAATATATGTATAGAATTTCCTGTAAGTAATTTTGAATAGACACGATATTCATGTATCTAAACATAACTGTTTATTTTTTTAATACATACACTTGTACAAAGTGTACACAGTGTGATATTTTAATTTGGTTGAAACTTAGTATAAATTAATTATTCAGATGGTGTCGCAAAAACAAATTTTACTTCGATTTATTGGAAGAATAAAAAATCTAAAATTGTAATGAAAGAGAAACACAAAATTTCATTTGATTTTAAGTTTTATTTTGGTAATAGATGTTTCATGGTAATGGGCCATTTGTAAATTAAAAATAAATGAATATTTGTTTAGGTCGTGTTCTAAATTTTTTTTTTTTTTTGGTTTTCTTTTGAAAGTGTTTTACTTTTGTTAAGTACTTAATTTTAGTATTAAATTATTTATCAATAATCAATTTATATTTAATTAATTTCCAATCACTTGCTTTTCACGAGAATTTTAAGTTTATTATAGGTACTCGTGGTTTATATTTAAATTTTTTAATGTAAATTGTTGTGGAAGACAATCGCGATATTGTTGGAGATATTTGCGATATTGTTGGAGATAATTGCAATGTTGTTGGAGGGTTTTGCTATAAATCAATTTGTAGATTATATCTAAATATATTGGAAAAATTCAAGGTTAAGAAAACAATGAACTTTTAAATGAAAATTGAATTAACTGAGATTGCGAATAATAGGGAATTCTCAATTTAAATATTAAAACTTGTGATAGGATTTACTTTGATTAAAAGAATTATAGAAATATATACCTTATATTGTTCTATATCCTACAAGTATTTTCATAGCAATTAAATATTTAAAATTTACAAACTTAAATATAATAGAAGCACGTATAAGCCTTAATTATAAATCTGTACTTTGTAATGTAATAGAGTTATGAAATTTTGCAAAACGTTTTAATTTAGCTTTAACGCTTTTTTTTCGAACAAGAATTTGGCATTCTGAAAAAATAAAAGATTTTATTAAAATAAGAAAGTGGCTTTCTTTAACATATTGGTCTTAAATCTCTATCTTTTTTAGGTTTTGCCCTAAAACATTGTAAAGTTAAAAAAGATAGAGATTTAAGACCAATGCATTTAAGAAATCTACATACTTGTATTTAAAATAAAAATAAAGAAAAGAGATCCAAAAATTCTTTAATGCTCTACATAGTTCTTAAACCATTGGACCATTAACTTTGCTGTCATATAAACACTTTGTTCTCACGATATTTCTTACAGTGTGGTATATGTCAAGGCATTTGATTACGAATCATATTGTATATATATATATTTATATGTATTAGTAAAACCACTGTGCAATTGAACAGTTTTTTTAAGGCATTCTTGCAAAAGTATTTAATCTCTTCTAGCATTTATATTGTAATTTTTAAATGATTTACAATACCAAGTTACTTCAGACAATTTGTTAATTTTTAAAATTTGAACATTTTTTAATGCAAAATATTCATAAAAACAAATCAAAGGAATCTTTAATTTTTGAATTTCAATTAATAAATAAAAAGAAACAATTTCTATTCTCCTTTGTTCTATATATTCATCTATTTCTAAAATTATGATTTAGAAAAAAAACAAAAATAAACATATTTTTATTCTTTTCTTTAATCATGAATAAAAAAAATTTATAAGTATGAGTATTGCCATCATTATTTAATGTGTGAAATATTATTATTATTATTATTAACATTATTATTATTATTTATTAATATATTTGTCTAGAATGAGGTGTAACAAACGCATTCAAATAAATGTGTTTTGTTAGATGTGTTCAATTATAAAAAAATAAAATTCTAATGCTTTGTTGAATGTGTTTTATTTTAGAAAATAAAGTGTCCAAAATTATCATAAGCAGGGCAAAAAATATTTTATTTATTTTTAATAAAAAAAAAAAAACAAAAACAAATAAAAAAAAAATTTTTTATGAAATTAAATTTATTTATTAGTTTATGCATTAGTTCATTTTAGTTTTTAAACTCACAAATCATTTTCTGGAAATTTTAAATAAATAGTAAAACATTTTGGAAATAAAAATTAAGACTATGCTTCACAGAAATATTTATGTAGTAAGTATTAATTATTTTCAGAGAAAATTTGAAATAAGGGCGAAGGTCCAATGTACGCTTTGATGCATTGCTTGGTTTCCTTAAGCTAATAAACCAAAGCAATGTAATCAAATTAATTTCAAAGTTTTCCTCATCTCTCCCTCATCTATCCCTCATCCCTGCATCTTTCCCTCGTAATCCTTTAATTATATTTCAATCTAAAAAAAAGTAAAAATGGGAAAAAATGGTGTAGGGGTTCGGAGAGTGGCTTCGGGTGTACAATACCTGATTTCAATGCACTATAGAAACCAAACAAAATAAATTTGTTTTAAATTTAGTTAGGTTTATTAAAAAAATTCCAAATTAATGCCAAATTCAATTTTAAAATCAACATTTATTTAATACAATTTTACGTACATATAATAAATAGATACATTATTGCATTTATTTATATGCTATTTATTGTATTGCATGTTGAGTAGGTACATTATAGAATTATTTCAATTTGAAACTAAACAAAGGAAAGAATATAGAATATATAGCAACATTTTTTAAAAATATATATGCAAAACATTAACAGATGGAGAAATAGATCATTGACATTGAAACAAAATAAACCTATAAAAAAATTTAAAATCTTTTATTAATTTATTTAATTTAAGCATATTAATTGAAATTAAAAAAAAATTATACCAAGAAGGGATTTGCACTAACGACCCCAACATTTTATAAAATACGAAACATACAAAAAGTAGACTACCTAACTTATTCATCTTCAAGTTTTTTAGGAAACAACAAGAAATTATATGAGTCATTTATTTATTTTTTGTGTATCTATTACTAGAATCGAAGCATAATCTGCGTTATACAAAATGTAACGGTTGCAATTTCACTTAACATACTTTTAACATAATGTACATAATGAAATTTGAAATAGTTCTTAATTAAAAAAAGTTCTTCTTTCAATTGACCTTCCGTCATTCTTTGACGGGCCAACACCTAGTTTATAATAATAATATTCGAGATGTGAAAAATTTATTTTAAATGTTGGCAAAGTTCTGCCAACTCTTGTGTATTATATATATGATGATTATACTTTGAAAATTTCTTTATTAAATCAATTAATTTGTGTAATTAAAACTTTTATATTTCAAAGTACATTATATTTATAAGTTATTTGAAAGTAGTTTTAATAGAATGTATGTATAATACAAAGTTATGTATATAGTACTTCAAACTGGTAGTCATTATTAATTACTCTTACTATCTTCTTTTATCTTAAATATAATTACATCACGTTTGATGGAAGAAGACATGTCATTTAATAACTTAATTTAGTTGACTGAAGTCTTCAATGAATTTCCCAATTCCAAATTAGTATTAAAGAATTACTTTTATTATTTTTAACTATATGAATATAATAATTTTACTTTCTAGAGATATAATTTAATTTAGCCATTCTAAAGTTCCAGATCCAAATATATATCCAAGTTCATGATAGCAATCTTTTATATATAAATTCTTGGCGCAGTCGCTTACAATAACTCACTTTTAGATTATCTTAAGAATTGAATTAATTTGAATTGAAAATTATAAAATTAATTAAAATTGGTATTTAATATAATTATTTTCTCTAAATTTCTTACTAATATAAATTATTACAACTCAAAATAAATCTAAGTGTATATTAATCAGATATTTATCAATTTGATATTTATCAGATTTGCTATATATATATTAGAAAATAAAGCAAAACGTTTCTAATGTAAGTAATAAATTAAAATAATTGGATTTTCTATAATTGCAAGCAGAAGAAAATAATTTAGATTTAATTTTCTTCTTCTCACCTTTTTCTAGTTCTACAAACCACGATTCAATAATTTCACTTTACTTATTAATATAAATATAATATATAGACACCTATTTTTATAAAACTTGCATACACTGTATTGGTACAATTAATATTGACTTTGATTCATTGAAAAAATTAAATGCAAGCCAGCCTTTGAAGCAACTTTTTAATATAAAAACATTATTGGCTTTGATTAAAAATACAAATTAAATCTGTTGGATAAAAAAAAAATGTAATTATTTATTTATGCTATTTTCTTATTATTTATTTAGATTGAATCTAGATCAGTGGTGCATTATAAAAATTTTTTTTAAATAAATTTAATATTGAACCCTGAATAAAAAAAATTGCATTTAACAGATTGTGTTAAATATGACACGAAAATTTGTTTTTATAAATTCTTAATTGCTTTAAATAATTTTTTAAAGTTTTAAGATATATTTAATATTTAATGATGATTCTGAAAAGATAATCTTCTTAAACTTCAATAAGAATTTAGTTTAAAAAGAGGAAGAGTGTAGTAGAGTAGACTGTGTCAACTCTGCGATACCCGTATGACCGTAATATAAACATTATATCATCCGAGTAATTACTTTTGTTATTAGTAAAATTTTGTATTAGGTGTAGATTAATGCCCATATAAAAGAAGGAGTTGTATGGCAGATACTCGAATTCACTGCAGTAGACCAACCTAATTCTAACATACATAGCTAAATCGATTTATTTTTCGATTCTGATCCGATCCATACCTTTAAGTCTATATCTACTCCTTCTATGCGTCACAATCATAATGGTAAATTTAGTATACCGTTTTGACTTAATCATACGGTTATAAATAACTCGTCGGAATATTAGCGATGATAATCCCTCTGACTTCTATGCCTAAATAATATATAACTTCCTTCAAAAAAGTATTACGCAATACCACAAAAGCTTCAAGTGCTGAATTTCAAAAATTAACAGGTAGTTTAATTTTATTTTGTTTATTCTTCATTGTGAGAACCGCTTACATTGGACTGAAGCGTGTTCTTTTTGCCTTGAAATGGTAATGGTTCATCCTTCTTCTACCAATCGTGTTTCTTTTATCGAAATTTAGAATCAAATCTAACTGGAACCATATTTTATGAGAATCGAGATCTATATCGCACGTAAAAACATTTTCAACATCATTCGGTATATCGCCCATTTTTGTTTCAGAAAAGATATGAACCTCATAATTCTATTTCCCTATAGTTTAACACAAGCACCTACATCTGAAAGAGTGTTTTTGGGTATGATGGACTGCTCTCGGATTCTTCGTATACTAAGTTCAACAGTTATATTTTTTGATGTATCCATTTATTATAAGCATTACACATCATTCACTCCAATTTGCCTTTAATAATAGTACTATTGCTTTTAATGTGAGGTTAAAGTTAAAAGAAAATAATTGAACTAGAATTGAAAAATTCTAAATTGCGTTAGATACCTAACCTCAAATGTGCAATTATAGCCATATCTAAAATATATCAAATATGATATATCCAAAACCAGTTAATAAATTTTTATCTATCCATTATACTCGTATACTGAGAAAATAGAAGCTAATTAGAATAATAGAAATTATTAATCAAAATTAATAAAAACGTGGATACTTTTATTAAAAAACAATTAATTATATATTTAATCAATTAGTCATAAGAAAATGCAAATTTCATTACATAAAATTTTCCAATTAAATTTTATTAGTTATAATTCAGCCTATAAAGAAATGTCAAATGTCATAATCAAAATTTCAAGTTCGAACAATAAAGAAATGTCAAAATAATAATTACGTATGTTATTGAACTTATTACCTATGGAATGGTATAAATACTATCAAGACATTTTATAACAATTATCATAACTATATGATTAATAATAATTAAATTAAATTATTACATTGTAATTCAATTATTTACTTATTCAATTATTTTTTTATAATTCCTGTTCCGTGTTTGTATCTAATTAAAATTTTGACCTACTGTTAGTGGTCATACCAATTCTGACATTATTATTTATTGGTAATAGTTTAAAAAAATTCTTAACTTTTACCTAACTTTTTATTTTTTAATTAATTATGCCTATTTTTGGCAAATAACAAATAAAAACAAGTGATGAAAAAAACCAAGGGTTTTTAAAAAAGCACATTTTCAAAATAATACAGTTTTTTATACTGAGTATTTTATCGGAACCAAATATATACGTTGGTGACTAAGTTACTACTTACTTATAAAAACAGTAAATTTTTTAATTTTTAGGTCCTAATAGCCCCTCTATGGGGAAGGTTGCCCAATTTCTCAAGGATCTAATCCTCACTACTCCCCTTCCCACAACTTTTTTAGGTTCTAGTAATTAAATTGTGAATTCCACAAAAAATTGGCATTTTACTTAGAATTTTACTATTTAAGCAAAAATGGTTAAAACTGATAGACACTTTCTTCAATTTAAAGAACCCCTTTTAAATTTTAGAAAATCTTTTAACATATGTTAAAATATAATGTTGGAACCTTAAATTTTATAAATTAAGGAAAAAATATTTGAACAGGTATTCAAGTTACAGGTGTTTAAAAATAACAAAATTTTAATTTTCGAGCCCTTATAGCTCCTAAATAGGGGCTTGATAAAAAAATTTTGTTAAACGACTTCTACCTATTTCTGAGGATCTAACTTCTCCCAAAATTTCAAAACCCTAGCTTAAACCGTTCAGAAGATATGTGTGGCCAAAAATTTTGCAAAAATTGAGTTTTGTGTAATGTCAAATTTGACCTATGGCAATTGGCAACCCTAAACATTTATTTTTTAAAAATTTATGAGGTTAATAAAACCAGCTATCTTTTGCTGCTTTCAGATTGAAAATACACCTAATAGAACTCTTGTTATAACAATTTGAATATAGGGCTTTTTCCATTTTTGGGGGGCTGCAGCTCCCTAACGGGTGGGGCTACAGAAAAAAATTCTTCTACGAAATTATTTTTTTTGCAATATCTACTCGTGGTTAAAATTTCTTTTCTCTATTTCAAACGACGTAAAAGTTTTTGTAAACATACGGACAGACAGACAGACAGACGGACGGACAGAGTTAAACTATATAGGCACATTTTTACAAAATTTTTTGAAAATGTGCTAAAAAAACAAACCATTAATAAAATATAACAGACATAAATATAAAGATAGTTGTAACCTTGATCTTATAACTAGTTTTATTTGTCATTTATTTATATTTCATTAAAAAACAAAAAGACTCATCGAATACTAAGAATTATAATTAGCGTAAATAACAATAACCATTTTTAGTAGGATACTAATTTTTATAATTAAAAATAAAAGCATTATTTTTTATTTGTATAAAAATTATTGAAAAAAAAAACTTAAAGCGAAGCGTTCAATAATTTAATTTAATTACGGATTTTAAAGCACATTATAATTAAAATAGCTCCTGTTATTTAATTAGCAAATATTTTTAAGACTATTTAATAATATTTAGTTAATATTTAAATAATAATAATAATAACATTATATTTTATATATATATATATATATATGATATGTTAAAAATGCAATGAATTCTACTAAGATAAAACTTTAATGAATTCTACTAAGATAAACAAATTTTACAACTATAATGAACCCAATTAAATAACAGACGAAAGAAGATGCAAATGAAAAGAAAGAAAGATATTTAATGCTAATAGCTACTATACGATATTTTAAAATATTTAAATGATTGCAGAATAAAATTGGAATCAAATAATGACAATTTTAGTCTTAAATACTAAAAGAGATTTACTTAATAATTTTAATAATAATAAGATTGAACTAATAAAGATGTTTATTTCAATTTCTATATATATATATATATATATTATATATTGGATCCAATTAAGTAAATGTATATAAATATGTATTTATATATTTTATGATTTTGTACCTGTTTTAACAGTTTCTAACTTATATATTAAAAATAAGTAATGAAAAAATCCAAGGGTTTTTAAAAAAGCAAGTTTCCATAATGAAACAATGTTCCAAAATAACTTATGAGTAATAGCCTATCTACAATGAACGCTCTCATTCCGCTTTCTACACGTAGCTATCTGTCAAACTAAGTTAATTGAATTTAATGAAAGACACAGCCAAGTCGCAGTCATTCCACAGTCATGAAAAATGTTGTTTAACTTTTAACTTTTGCGCTTTCTTTACGTGTTCAAATGTCAAATAATTGAACTTTGATTGAAAAATCAAAAAAAATATATCAGAATAAAAAATTAATAAAATTATTAATTCTTCTTCTATCTTGGGTTAAATAATATCAAACCATTATTCAAAATAGCTATACAATAAACTTTAAACTATCGAATATTTTTTAATTCATGAAATTTGTAAACAAAAAAATGTCAAAAAACGCTGTCATGTACGTTTTATTGTGGACACTCCTTTGTTGACTACGTAATGAGAGCGGAATGAGAGCGACATGAGAGCGTCATTGTAGATAGGCCATAAAGAGTAATACTTTAAAAAATTTCTTTATAATTGAATGGAACTCCTTTGTTATCATAAACTCTGTTAACATTATTGTTTTTTTTTTACTGGCTCCTATACGTGCTAACTGTTCACTGTTATAGGCTAAACTGTCTGACTATATATGTGCACGTCCGAACAGGAGGAAATATATTCATATTATTAGAACTCATCATATTATTAGAATTCCACATACAATTTAAACATGAGATATTACGAGTCGAGTCGAAAATCAGGTAAAAGTTTTTAACTTTCACTGTGATTCGAACTCTGGCTTTTCGCAAGGAATGTCCGCACTCTAACCACTGTTCTATTCAGCCGTAAAATATATAATTGAAAATAAATTTTTGTGTATTGAATGAAAAAAATTTGAAAAAGTATTCAAGTTACGAATTTTCAACCCCTTTAGCTTGAAAAATTGAGTTTCGCATCACGGTAAATAAAAATATAGAAGGGCAACAAAATGTATTGAATGATTTTTTGTTATTCCTTTTCTTCAGCTTTATGGAGTCTAGAACATTCACCAACTCATTTCGAACAGGATTTAGCTTCTTTAATCGTTATATTTACTAAGCCGATTTGATTTCTCGGCTGTTTTAATGGATTATGAATATACAATTTGTAAATTTTGTGCTCCATTTTTTAACTTACTAGAGTTATGTGTATATTTTTATATAATCCTTTTTTATATTACGATATAATTATACAATTTTACGATATTTTCTTATTAGATATGATCTGACCAAATCCTTCCACTCAAAAGGTCGGTGTCTCAACCCCTACGCTATTGGTTAAATCCGTATAGAAGGTATTGTCCTTATAAAAATGAACTTTTCTTTATAAATTAGTTGTGATCCATAGAATTAGTTTTTTTCTTCATACAATTTTTCTCCAATCCTCATTTAAGCTTCTATTTCCTTCTTTCAAACGTTGTTGAAGTTTACAAAACACCCAGTCAGACGGACTGACGGACAGAGTTAAACTATATGGATACATTTTTTCAAATGTTTTTTTAATTGTACTAAAAATCATATTTCTACAGTAGAAAAAATTATTAGAAGATAAAAAATGGAAGAGTTTTGTATTAATCGATGTAATCAGATAATAATTGTGATACGATTATCTTTAAAATGACATTTTACCCAAGTAGCATAATTTTTCTTTTTTTGCATCGAAATAGGTATAAATTTTTTAAAAAATGTATCTATATAGTAGAATTATTTCCAATGGTGACATATTATAAGTCCTAGGGTCAAAAGTACGCTAAAAGTTTATAAGGAGCTTTTGACTCATAGTAATATATTTCAGCAATACATTAATCCCTATTAAAAAAGAGTTATAACACCCTAAGGGTCTTTTCACTCTGATACTTCTGGCTCAAAGTAATTAGTTATAATCCACTAAAAACAAAAGAGTTAAATTACTCCAATAATCCATAATTTGATTTACAAGTTTCGAAGAGACTTTTGAACCTGTTACTTCTAACACATCGTCAATTCGAAAATATATTATTGTTATTATAAATATTACTAGTATGGTACCGAAATGCGTATTTATTACTTCAAAACATATTTGGGAACGTTGTGATAGCGTAACTAAATAAATTAGAGAAAGAATAAATTTTATAATTTCTGTAATACAAATAAAATAAGAAACGTCGCGTCGAAAATTTAAAGTGCACAAATCAATTAACTATAGCCTTTGTTCATATGGTGGTAAGATAATGGGATTCGATTATGGCAAGGTTGAAGGTTATATAAAACAGAGACCAAACTTGGATATTCAAGGTTCGGTCTTACAAGACAAATGTACAATGTTTTAAGAACATAAGGATCTGAAATTTCCTTTGCAGAACGTTTAACAAATCCCAATAATGAATTAGCTTTATCTTGTACTGCATTCAATAATTCTAACACTACAATTATTACAATACCTATATAACTTCACCGTACACATACATTTAATTTATACTAATACAATACCTAGTTAACTTCAACGTATTTTTACATTCTTTCTCACGAACACAATACCTAATTAAAAAGTACGATAATATACTTTTATAACAATTTAATAAAGATATCTAATTTCACATATACCTTAAGTATATACGAACACATTAATCACATTAATTCTTTAGCAAAAATGCTGATTCTAAACATTTAAATTTAAAACAACAATTAACACCCGTACCATATAATATTATACATTTTTACTGTTTATAAAAAAATTAATAGAAATTGCACATTCAGGGAATTTCCTTAAAAAGGTTGAAGAACTGAATGTAGCACATATGTTTAACACACAATTTAATATTTGTCAATTTAAATTATATTTTTAAGAAAATAGCCTATATGGCACTTTTTATTGTGAAATAATAAATTTAGTAATGTTAATGTAATTACCTCTACTAAAAAAAAGTAGTGGGGATAAATTTTAAATATTGTATAAATACCATTGTAAATTTCAAAAAAGATAACAATTAAAAGTTTAAGTTCTTAGATAGCTTAACTAAGAAAACGAAAAAGGCTTTTAATTTGACTAAGACAGATTCTCTAAATTGGGTTCAGCCCATAGAGAAATAACCATCACAGTGTGACATAGGGCTTATGGCCCTCAGCACTTTGGTTAAGACAAGAACCGCATAACTACCAGGATAGACATAATTAAGTATCACCAAATTAAGGATCTAACTTATTACCAATAAAAATAAGGACCCAAATTTATTACCAATAAATATATTACAACCTAATTTATTACCATAAATTTATTACAATCTATAATATTGTTATAATGAGTTTTAAAGCTAAGTTGGGAATCAAAATACACTTCTTAATCCTTTATTAAGGTAACTTTAGGAAAAATAATACCATTTAAGTTAAAATTGAAACAACTACATTAAAAAAAGCGTTCTTTATATTATTTTATTAGGATTACTCATTTTAAATTTTAAATTTTTTAATTTATAGAATTTAATTTCAAAATTTGTATTGGCAAAAGATGAAACAAATAATGTCCTGGTACTTGATATGAGATGAGAAGTTTTACTGAAGAAAATGTAACACTAAAAATTGAACTGGAATACCCACTTATAAACTACTTAGTTATTTTTTTTAATTTTAATAATTTCATGAGTCGAAACAGAATCTTGTGCACATCCAGACCAAAAAAAAAATAAAAAAAAAAAAAAAATTGTCTGCGTTATATAACCATAGCCTTGCTTCTTGGTTAAATTTCTGTTCTAGTTAATATTAAAACACTTTATTACCTTCTATTTTGCACATTGCTTCTAGAAATATACATAGTATAATAAAAACTGAATAATATTCTACCACAATTTGCTGACAACATTGGCCAGATTGTTTTGTTTTTCCTGAAATAAACAGAAACAAAAAACCAAATATTCAAGAAGTAGAAACCTAGAAAAAATTTGAAGCGCAAAAACAACTAGAAATCTACTTTTTAATTCTATATATACAATATGTACTCTGATAAGTTGAAAAAGTAAACCATTCAACATTTTACAAGAAAATATTCCACTTTATAAAAATTTTCCAGTTTAAATTTTCTTTTAATTCTTGATTTTCTTTCTTTTTAATTCTCTCTCTTGAACTTAAAAATCAGTTTTTCTTAATAATAAAATCAGTTGTAATTGAAAATTTTGCTGCATTTTGCGTGTGAATTTTCGCGAATAAAGTTTTCCATTTCTTTAAAAAATAAAATCGGTTTTTTTCTTTTAATTATTTTTTTATTAAGAACATTTTGGATTTTTGTATAAAAAAAAAAAACTAAAATATAAAAAAAAACAAATTATTTAATTAAAAATTATATTATTTTTAAATTAATGTTTATAATTAAACAAATTATTTTAAATTGTGTTATTGTTGTTGTCCTATAAACAATAAATATTCGCCTTAGCGCGATGGTCAATTTAAATTTTAAGGAAATTTTAGTTTTATTCGTCATTTGTCTTAATTCAATTTTAAGTGTTTATAGTCATAATGAAAAACAATCTAATAATGAAAAAAATAATCAAAAAATACAACATCATCAGCCTCAATATCGATTAGAACAAACAAATCATCATAGTTCTAAAATCAAAAAAGATGATACATCTGCACGATATTTAGATGAGGATGTTGATGAATTTGATAATGATAGTTCTGAAATTAATCCAAATCAAGCATCATCATCATCATCATCATCTGCATCCGGTGCAGTAAAACTAGGAGCACAATCAACACATGATATATGGGAGCGTAAAAGTAAACCGTTACGAAATATTTTCATGGGAATTTATAAAAATTATAAGAGCACATATTTAGGTAATAGAACATCATTAGAATATAGAAAATCAATGCATGATGGTGGTAATAGTGGTAGTAGTGGTTGGACAACTCCAGAAACATCAGGTTTTAAAAAAAAATCTAGTACAAGATTACATACTGTTGCCAAACCGTTATTAAAAAAAAACAGTAAAAATGATAAAAGAAATGATGATGATAATGATGGTAATAATAATGATGATGATGATGATTATAATAATGATGAAATTCGAAGACAAGCAACTACAACAACATCAAGTAATAATGATGATAATAATAATAATTATGATACTGATATAAATCATCCAATAGAAAATTCAGATAATAAAAATTCAGATCAGAATGCTGTTAAACGTACAAAATTAAAACGTAAAAAGAAGAAGAAGAAGAAGAATAAAGGATCTGTGGTGAAAAAAGATGAACCATTATTATATAGTTTTGATGGTGAATATCGTTATAATATTGGACCTGGTGTTAATATATCATTAGATATGAGAAAAGATGTTGTAAGTGTTAATTTAGATGAAGAATGTTTAAGAGAAATATTATTGGGTAGATGGGTTGATGAAAATGAAGGTAGGACTAATTGTTCTATTTTTTAAATGAAATAAAACTAAAAAAAAAATAGAAATCAAAAATTATTTTCGATAATTTTTTTTTTTGCAGGTCGTGGTAAAAAATATGAAATGATCTCAAAGATATTACCATTATTTATTTTACCATTTTTAATACAATCTGCCATTATACCATTTTTGGTAACAAAATTAAAATTATTATTGATTAAATCAATATTAGTTGGTAAATTGGCAATATTTTTATTAGTAATATCAGCAATAAAAAATAATCAAAAAGTTGCTACATATGAACCAGCACCAGCATATTGGGCACCAGAACCAAGTCGAAGATCAGAAATTTATAATGGTTATAGAGTTGAAGGACGTCCTACAACATGGCTGCAATAATGAATGAAAGAAAGAAAGAAAACACAAAAACAATATATAAGGCTAAGAATAAAAATACAAAAATTTTTATTCAGATTATTACAAGATTTTGAAGAATTTCTAAATTTTTTAAGATTTCTAAAACAAAAAAAAAAAAACTGCATTTATTTCGCATTTATATAAAATGAAGAAAAAATATATTACGATGATTTTATTTTGAAAGATAATTTTTTTTTTGTTTTTATTTTAATTTTTTAAAAATTATTTTGGTTACTTTCAGCAAATTTAATTTACAACAAAACATTATTGACATTTTGACAAATAATTAAAAATTATTTTATTGCATTTAAGTGTAAATAGCGCATCCGGAAAGGTCATATGATAACAGCTGAGGCAGTTAGGTTGCACTAGTTAATTTAGAAAGGTCAATACCCATAACTTTAATTGTCATATGATGTCATATGAACAATAAACATTCGGTATGATTACATATGATATACAAAATCATAACCCTCCTAACTACATTAGTCATAAACCAATTATACTCATAAATTGTCAAAGAAACATTTAATTATTAAAAAATTATGTATTTACCTTTTTATGTTTCATTCTGAAATTTTTAAATTATTTTTTATATATGATATCATATGATTTGTACGCTCGTTTCGTATGCCTATGACTTAACGAACGATTTCTAAATAATAACAAATGATGACTGTATAGTTAGTTACATAAATTATTATACAATCGTACTAAATCATATTATATCATATAACATCATATTACTATTATAGCTAAGGTAATGTCATGCAATTTTGAAACGTTAAAAACTTAATTTTCAGGTAAAAAGGTAGTGGTAAAAACATAATTATTGCATCAGTCTAATTTTTGACATATGATTACTTAAAACCATAGAATTACAACTTAGTAATTATATCGTAAAAATATAATTATGTATCAGTACAGTAATTATTACATCAGTACTAATTTTTGGATATGATTACTTAAAAGTACTCTTTTGACAGTAAATATATTTATATTGTATTTTATATATGTACATGTGATGACAAATTAAAAAATATTTTATTAGTTTTTATAATTTTTTGAGTTTTTACATTTTTTAGTTGGTAAATATAGACGGTTTATTTAAATTCAAAATAAAATAAATATTTACATGTCATAACTCATAACCCAGTAAACATATATTTTGTAATTTATTTCAATTTTTGTCATTTTCATATACATATGTCTCCGTTATCGACACATTTATTATATTTTTTCCAAGTTTTTTGGATCAAATTAAATTATATTCTTATATAATTTATTATCTGAAATTGTAACTATTATAATCAAAGATAGTTTTGACGGCGATATGACAAAAGTCCCGTAGGTAAAAGTTACAAAAATAACCCAAAAGTCCTATAGGTAATATTTTGAAACATGTGATTTATTTCTAAGCTACATTTTAGAACAAACTTATGAAAGTTTGGTCTGAACTTAAAATTAAAGTATAATATAAATATGAAAAAATAATAAATGTATTTTATATTTGGCCTTGCAAAATTTTAAATTAGAAAAGATACAAAAAATGGATACAAAATGAAGTTTGTCTGAAATTTCCGTAAGTGAAATTTTGTGACATTTTTACTATTAAGACATTGTATTTGTTATAAATATTTCGAAGAGTAAAATAAAGATATTGATTCAGGACTTTATTAACAGAGTATAGGTATAAAGAGGTCAACAAGATCTTTTAAAAATATATTAGTAGAAACAAAAGAAATTACAATTTTAAAGAAAGCCAAAATATGAAAATATTTGTGAACGTAAAGATTTTTATTTAAAAGATGAAAGGATTTTTAAAAAGACACATTTCTAAAATTATTTAACGTTAATACTAGGTTTTGGGTATAAAATACATTTATAAAAGTAAATTGATAATATTGAAATTTAATTATTTCATTAGTATCAAAGTATAAGCCCAATGCCATCAGAAGTCCTGATTAAACGTGTCCAAATAAAATGTTGGATTACAGCTCCGAACGTTGACGTTTAAATTTTGGAACATATAAACAGGTACCTAAATTACTGACTTTAAAAAAAAGGAATTTTTATTTAAGTCGTAATAATTCTTGAATAGGGATGAGCGAACTTATGCTAATTCTTAAGGATCTATCTCCTACAAAAATTTTTAAATTCTATAAATTCTATAAATTTTTAAATTAATACTTGCAGCCCCCAAAGAAGATTAACAATTTAACTCTTTTTGTTTTTTTAAGTGCTAACTGTTCAACTGTAATAAGCGTGTCTTTACCATAGGCACGTGTTGGAACAAGGGCTTAAATTATATTCGTGTTGTTAGAATTGATCTTAATGAATTCCACAAACAAATAAACTTATCTTTTATAAGGCATTCGAAAAAAAAAACACAAATTATTATTCATTAATTATAAAGTTTAATTATATCTGTATATTTATATGTAATATGTACACTAATTTTTTTTATTAAATTTAAACTACTTAATTAAAAAACTAAAATTAAATAAAAACCAAATTAATACGAAAAAAGAAAATAATTTATCCACAATAATATTCTTTTTCAGTTACATTACAAATATCACAAGTGACCTCACAACACCATGTAAATTTGCAATTACATCTACGTTCTATTAACAGAGTTCTTTCATAAACTTTTAATCCACAATTTCTGCATAAATTTCTGCAAGATCTTCTTTCATGTATGGTTAAAGTTTTATCTTTTGTTCTTGAACATTGTCGTCCCATCATTCCTTTCCAATTTGGTATAACATTTAATTTACAATAGTTTAACGAATCCATTATAAATACCAAAACATTTTCTGGTATAACACTCCAATTAACAATACCCTTGTTATTAGCTTTTACTATCAGTGCTTTATCATACATTTGTCTTAAATCTTTTACAATATCATCAAATGATCCCAATGTATTCCAACACAATTGATTTTCACAATATTTTGTTAAAATATTTTCACATTTACATAATTTTTGCATTGAATTTTTTACAACTAACTTTCCAGCTCTATTATTATGTAGAATAGCATAACCATGTGCATCAGTTGCAATATCTTCATTAAACATTACGTCAATTATAGTTTCGGCAAATTTTGTATTATCAGAACATATACTATATCCATTAGTATTGGATTTTTCAAAACATCCACATCCTGGAATTTCACCATTTGAACAACTTTTTGTTATTGTAAAAATTAAAGCGGCTGTTGTTATAGCTGATACAAAAGCCGATTCACGATCTAATGATCGTTGCATACGTTTTGATAAAAAATCTTCCTTTGGACAATTCCATCGATCCCATTTAAAGGCTTTTTCACAATGATCTTGGGCTAATTGTTGACTTTTTGTCAAAATTTCATTAAATATTTTATGCTGAACCTAGAAAATCATAATTTAAAATTAGTTAAGTATTGGTACTTTTTGCTTTAAATAAACTTACTATATTCCTTCCGAGACCAAGACGATACTTGGTTGATGCTATAATAGTAATATCATTTGGTTTATATCCTTCTGATCGGGCACAATATATTAATCCAAGTATTAAAATACTATAAAATCTCAGATTTGTGAAAATTATACTGCCCATATTCTTAAGTCTTAACTTAAATAATCCGTGTAAAATATTTTTTAAAATTTTAAATTTTTTTGCAAATTTCTGTGGTTTTTACTTTAAAAAATCTCAGACTAAAATGAATTAATGTTGAATAGTATTCCGGGTTTTTTAATGAATTTTTTTTTTTGGTTACCCTTCCCATTCATAAATCCAAAAAAAGAACAAATAAAAAAAAAGAATAATGAATGAATTTTCAATTCACAAGTACCTGTTTTTTATTAAGTAAACATTGAAAGGGATGAAGTCATTATTGACACCTATTATTTATTAAAAACTCAAGGATCCTTTTTAATTTAAAAAAGGTAAATAACAAATGAGTATTTTTAAAGTTAAACTTAAAATCATTCATAAAAAGCTCTATATCTTTCTCTTTCTATTCAACTTTTTAATTGTCAAAACCCAAAAATAAAAACAAAAAAATTAATTTTCTTTGTAAAAATGTCAATAAAAATTTGCTTATAAAAATGTTAAAGAGGTAAAAATCTGAAAAAAATAAAATATATTAAAAGGATATTTTTTTTTAAAAAGGATAACGGATTTTTTTTTTCTATTTTACGTCATGTGTTAAATGGTATTTTTTTTATTGTTGTTGTTTTTTTTTTTTTAATATAATTACTACTAAATATTCATTCAAAAAAACCAAATTTAATTTAATACAAAACTTACCTGAATTAGGGCTAACATTTTTTTTAATAATGAATTAAGGAGTTGTTAACTAAATTTTACCTGTTATTAGGTATTGTAGTTACTGTTAAAAGCAACTGTAATTTTCAATTATTTTTAAATAAATAAATAAAGGCAAAAATTGTGTCAGTCTAATTGTCAATATTTGTAAACCTATAAAGTTAAGATTTTATTATAGGTCCTTTTTTTGCTTTTTTTAATTCAAATTAAATATTTGTGTTATTTATCCTTGTTTTTATAATTTGGAATGAAATTTTTGTACAGGGTGAATCACTTTTAGATTGGAATATTTATTTGGTGTATTTGGAAGGGTGAAACTAACAAAGTGTAATTTTGTAAATTAGGGATATATTTGCTATTGGTTCTTAACTTTTATTAAAATCCGCTTTTATATTGAAAAAAAATTTAGTGAAACTGAAAAAAACAAATGTCGAAAGAAAAAATCTCGAATTTAAATTTTGTGGAAAAAATCCCGAATGTTACAAAATCATGAACAATAAAAATTCCGAATTTAAATTTTTCTTAATCAAATTTAAAATTATGCAAACGTATTTCAGAGTTGGAAACAAAATCAGAATTATTATAGCCTTTTACAGAATAAGTATATATATATAATTAATATATATGAAAGATTTTAAATCAGTTGGAATTTTGGAGTTAGATTTTTTTTAGGGATTTCATAGTTTCCGGGTTTTTTTTTTAAGAATTGGAGTTTCTTCAGGATTTTTTAGTTTGTGGATTTTTTTTCAGTAAAATGTCATAGACCCTTGAGTAAATTGTAAGTTATGCGATTGTGTAATTATATTAAGAGGATAAAAATTAAACACAATTAGTTGTATAATAGAAGAACCACCTATTTGAAGTTTCAAAATGTTACGGCCCCGTTTTCGGGTAGCTGCCATACAAAGTTGTCAATTCGATAACTATGAATCTAATGAAGCTACGAGGTTAAAATTAAAACTGAGCAGGTAAAGTAATAGGGCAAGTTACTTGGCATAGACCCTTGAGTAAATTGTAAGAGATTAAAAGATTTAATTGAAATATAAAATGACATTGTTTCAAGAGTAGAAGAGATGATATACAAAATTTGTTAATTAGTTCTAAAACGAAGGAAACGTAAATAAATTTAATTAGAGTACTACGAAATAGACCGACTAAAGAACCCGTCTCATTTTTACATTGGTCGCGCTCAGTAGCATCCAGCGCTACACTAGATTGCAGCGGTGCAGCATCAAGTTGTACTGAATTCGCTACATTGTTGTACTGAACGATTTGCAGCAAAATAAAATGACATATGATTTCGAGTGACTTTTATTATATTTTTTTTTTAATTATTTTAATTATGAACACAATAGAGAATTTCAAATAAAATAAAATCCGCTACACAATTTAGCATAAATTATTTTTGCTGCAAAATTAATCCAGCACTACACTGTAGTAAGAAAGTCATTCAGTATAAATTTTTTTCGAGCGCTGCACTTTTCTTGTAGCACTAGATCTATTGAACGCGACCATTGTTTTGCATCTCAAAGACACACTTTAAATATTTAGAATAAAAAGAGTAGGTACAACCCTGTATATGATATTTTTTAAGGACATATTAAAAAAAATAGGAAATTATTACCCAAGTTGAAATTAAAAAAAAATTTAATGGTATAGTTTAGGTTGAAATAAAATATAGATCATGGCAGGTTTACAAAATTATATTTTGATTGGAAGTTATAGGACATTTATTAAAAATAAAATAAATTTTTTTTTTAGAATAAATTCAAAAGTTAAGAATTTTTCAGAGAAGTAGGAATTAAATATTTATAAAATTGCCTTTCAAATAGCATTACTTTTAATTATAAGTCTCACATTTGGGATGGCATTCCCCAAACTTTAATTAGTTATCTGGACGAAATCCAAAATCGCGCCTTACACCTATATGGCGACTCTTCCGTCCAGGTAACTTTCACTCCTCTTAGCACTCGTCGTAATATTGGAGCTTTAACTCTTTTTTATAGATATCTTATAGGTATTCACTCTTGCTCTATTGAATTAAAATCAATAATGCCTCCCTTTAAACAATTCCAACGCAAAGCCAGGGAGGCCTCAAGTACTCACTTCTACACAGTGGAAATCCCTAGGTGGCTCAAAACTGGTTATGGAAACTCATTTATTGTGAGAACTACTAGAATATGGAACATGCTTCCATCCAATGTGTTCCCCACTTATAGAAATAGACCATTATATAATTTGCAACATTTTAAAAAGAATTTAAATAAGTGCGTTTCTAACCTACCACCCAACTCTCCTCTTCTATCCTATTTTCCTTTTAACTCCTTAGCCCCATAGCCAAGCCTACATATCTATTTTTTTAGGTATACATAAAGGAATTCGTTCCTAGAGTTCGACTAGCGTGTAAAAAAAAAAAAAAAATTGTGTACAATATTTCATAACAAAGATTGATATGAAATAATGATTAAAATTGATATTATGATGGTTTCTAATATGCAAAAATGCAAGTTAAAATACCTTGGTATTAAAGTATTCCCTTTTTAGAACTTAATTAGAGTAGATAAAATTATATGAAATTATTTAATTAGTTTTGTTATATGCTTATTTTAGAATTATTTAATTATTTCATTAATAGTAAATAACATAAATGCAATATATTAAAATCCATCGATTGCTAAGGCAATTATAGGTTAGGATACTTTTATTTGATTATAATATTTCTCTTATATATATTTAAATATATTATAGTATTATTATATTAGATTGTAAGATGGAATTATTAACAATTATGAAATCAAGGCCCCCTCCTCCGTTAGAATTATTAAAAATGACTTTATAAATATACGTAGGTACAAGGTTTAATATTTATATATTTTGTAGTTTTTGAAGCTTAACGTCGGCCATAGATAAGTTGTAATTGATCTAAGTCGAATCCCTTTAAGTAATAATTATTGTTAAATAATAAATCGGTGTTACCGTAAATTGTTTTTTCTAAAACCTCAATAATATTTTTTAAATTTTATCTAATTCCAATAGTTATTCTTATTATATTATTTTAATTTCATTATTAGTTACTGTTAAGTATTCGTACTTTAAAGTAATTGTTAAAAAATATTCCAAATAATATTGACAAGTTTATTTTCAAAGACAAAATTAACTACATTTTTATTCATTTATTAATTAAATTTCATTTAAATGTAACTAATAACAATGATTATAGGTACGATTTTATTTTTTAAATTTAAAAAAATATTACAAAATTTAATTTATAGAAAAATCTTATGCAAGATCAACTAAAATTATTATAATTTTATTTTTGATTTGTTTGGCATTTATTATTGCAACAATTATACTTGGTGTACAAAAATTTAAGTTAATAAATGATATTGAAACAATACAATATGAATTGGATGATATAAAACAGTATTGTACAACAACGGTTACACCTACAACAACAACAACTCGTAAACCACATGTAAGTAAAGTGGAAGTTATACATTTATTTTATATTATACATCATAAATGGGATATATCGCCAAAGCTCAATTTGGTCACAATATCTCAATACCCTCAAATTGCTGGGGCATATCACAATAATAATTTTTATGATCTTATGACCCAACAAAATGGAATAAAATACCATAATTTAGGATATTAAGGTGAGTCTTTATTTTGTAAAAAAGCATTCTAAAAATGGCGGTAGGAAATAAGGCTTAGAGTAATAAGCCCTAATAAGTCGTATTTCACAATTGAGTCAAGAAATAAGACCTCCCGCGAAATTTTGCGAATTAGGACCTTATTTCTTGACTCAAAAGGAAAATACGACTAATAAGCCTTATTACTCTAAGCCTTATGGTTATAAATAGAATTAAAGCCTATAGACAGTTCACTTTAGAAATATTATAATTATCCCAAATTCGTATCCGACTGTAAAATTTGAATATTTTCAATAGATTTTAAACAAGTTCGTGTTCTGGTCAGCTTCCTTCGCCTTCGCGCATTCCTCTTCGAATAAACTTCGTCCCTGAATTAGCTCTTTTCTTTACAAGTTTCTTCGTGCTTTTCTTGAAAGAATAGGAGCTGCTGCTTCTGTTACCGCAGCCTGTTCGCGTCTATGTCCTTCATCACTTTAAATATTAAAAAAAATTTTTTATTAAAATATTAAATTGAAATCTGGTTTTATTTTCACTATTTTAAAAAAATAATTTATATTTATATAATAAATATTTAATTTTTTAATGAGAAATTTAAGATCTATTGGGCTTTATTTCTTTACGCCTTATTTTCTCCTAAAATTTTCGAGATAAATTAAAAAATAACTTCAATGTTAAGTGAGTCATAAGTTCAAAAAGATTTTTGCGGTGTTTTCGGCCATAGTTGGGGGGATATATTGACCATTAATTTAAGATGAACCATTCAGTGCTGCTTCGTTTGAGGTATTGTTTCCCAACGCTCCGAATATATATCCCCGGACAATAATTGGGCATTAAGTCCCATCTATTGTGGGACGTTTCTATATTTTCTAAGGACTCTTACTATTTAACGTATTAATTGAATGTGGGACTCGTCAAAATCAGTACTATCGAGACTCAAGATTTTTAAAGTTCTTTTAAAAGCTTTAACAATTATTATTATAAAATTTTATGTTTTTTATTCCTTATCCACTCTGTAAGGATTATTGTGTATTCACTGAGTTATTTAGAATAATTTCAATGCGCAATCTTATACAAGAGTTATATAAATATTTTTATATGATCTTTAATTTATATTACGATATTAACTATTAAAATTTACGACAAATTTATGCAATTTTTACGATATTTTTTATTAGATATGTATAATCCAATAGGGGACTTCAATCCGACACTTTCTAATTGAATGGTCTACATCTTAATCACTACGCCATTGGTCGTATGTAGAATTTTGTATTACTATATATCTATCTTTATATATAGAAGTAAGAGTTTGTTATTTTAATATATAGCCGGTAGACTGATAAAATGCTCAGTCGCTTATCATGAAAATTTGTATTTATAGATTTTTTGGGTATGGGTAGTGTTTTTGGGCTAACCGTTTTGCTCTAACGGACCTCCAAATTGCAGCTGTGGTTCAAGTTCTAAAAAAAAAACGGTTTGAACGATTGACTTTAAATTTTGTATACTTAAGTTCTTTGACAATGGAGTTGACTCTCTAGACTTAGAATATGCTAACCCATGTCGGCCCGACAATTGGTCAAAAAAAAAATTTAAAACCAAGTTATGTTCAATTTTACGAAGGTGCTTTGGTCAAAAAGAAGGTCTCAAAAAATTTTTTTCTTTTGTGGCGTGGGTTTCTGCGAATAATTTCAAGTGATGTTAAGACTATTTTTGTCTTTTATTTAAGTTAGCTAAAAAATGTGATATTCATGGCTTAAGTTTATTATTTATCTTTTTGGGCTTATTACAGTTGTAGCATCGTTAATATAAGAACGTAGATTATCAAAATACTTAGAATGAACTTTAAAAGGATTATTTGATTAATCCACTTCTTATCATGATTCATAATCTAAATTATGTTTCAATTCAAAATTTATTCTAGAAATATTTTTATGATTGTATTATAATATCGGAAGCAATTTTCCGAAGCTTTGAAAAATTTGGAAACCATTTTTAGAAAACTGCCATACAAAGTTGTGATTCAGATAACTGGGATTCAGATAATTTTAATTAACGAGGTTAAAATTGAAAATGGACAAGTGCGTTGGCAAAGTTAGACATTACTCGGACCAACTTTTGTGGTGGGTAAAATATTTGGCGAAATATATATGAGACTATGTTTTCCTACTTTTTCTTTTTTAGCGGAATTTAATGTTGATGTAATTTATATGTCATAGCTAAAGATAAAGTTTGAATATGAATTATACATACAAAATTCAATATTGTATTGTATTTATAGCTATAGATATTTTTTTTAAATATAATATCATAAGAGAATTAACGGTTTAGTTTATTATTAATATCATATTGGGTTTGCAAGGGTAACTAAAAGTTAACAAGGGAAATTATAATCTTCCTTTTAATATTGCCGATTGCTTCTTCTGATTTCTATTTTAAGAATCAGATTTATTTTTGGTTTAATAAATTTATCATAATTTAGTTACTTAAGCCCTAATGCATGAAATTGACATTATGATGGTTTCTAATCAAATATAAAAAGGCAAGTTATAATATCTTTATATAAAAGGGTTCCCTTTTAGAATTTAATTAGAGTAGACAATATGATATGAAATTATTTTATTAGTTTTGTTAGGGGGCGCTGCAACAGTTCCATAGGTATCAAGCCCAGATTTTGAAATTATTGAAAATTTACCTGCAGAGTGGGAATAAAATCGGCGAATTTCTTTTCTAAGCATTTTCGCAAAGCATTAAACATAAGAAAACTTTAAAATGATTTTTTTAATAATTCTTAACATAATTTTTTAATGGACTTATTTCCATTTCAAATGGAATTAATACCTATGGATCTGTTGAACACCCTCTCCCATTTTGTTATGCTGATGTAAGAATTATCAAAAATATATAATATATACAAAGTATAATATTTTTATATTTTACAAAACATATTTCCAAAATAGCTCAAAACCAACCATAGATAAGCGGTTATTGATCTAGATCGAACCCCTATTATAAATAATAATTAGTATTAAATAATAAATCTTAATTATCTTATATAGAATAAATCCGTGTTACCCTAATTTGTTTTTTCCAAAAATTCGAAAATATTTATATTTTTATCTAATTATAGTAGTTATTCTAATTATATTATTTCAATTTCATTATTAGTTACTGTTAAGTATTCGTCCTTTAAAGTAATTGTTAAAAAATAATCAAAATTATATTGTAAAGTTTATTTTCAAATACAAAATTTAAGCTACTTTTATTAATTTTTCTTTAAATATCATTTAAATATAACTAATAAAAATGATTATAGGTACGATTATATTTTTTAAATTTAAAAAAATATTACAAAATTTAATTTATAGAAAAATTTTTAGCAAGATCAACTAAAACTGCAATCATTTTATTTTGGATTTGTTTGGCATTTATGTTTGCAACAATTATACTTGGTGTACAAATTGAATTATTAAAAGATGAATTAGATGATATAAAACAGTATTGTACAACTACGATTAAACCTACAACATATTATTCTACAACAATTCATACAACAAGTTATTCAACAAGTCAATCAACAAATCATACTACTACTGATACAACACCAATTCCTACAACAACTCATAAACCATATGTAAGTAAAGTGGAAATTATAAACAGATTTTTCATGAATATCAGATCTTTCGTGAGCCATAGTACCCTAGGGTTATATGTACCACTGATATATTATCTAATTGAACGGATTGCAGCTCAAGGTCTCGTTGGACATAATGTCTCATTATCAGTGTATGATAATGTCCTTAAATTCGTGTGATATATCATATATTATATATTTTTTGATATTATGATCCCCTACAATGGGTCAAAATACAACAATTTAGGCTGTTATGACTCATATTTAAAAATTTTCAAAACGGCGAGGAAAAATACGTCTTAGAGCTTTTCCAGATTCAGGTTAGTCCCGTTTCCTCAAATATTTGCATATATGCATTCTGGAAAAAGTGGATATCCTGATTTTGTAACCAACTTTTAACATTTTATAATTTAAATAAGCTGAAAAATGTGGAATAAATTATGACAGATTTTATTTCCTTTATTTTAAATAAATAATTAGGCCTTATTTCACTTTTGAATGAAAAGTTTAAAGCTCATTAGGATTTATATCCACTAGTCATTTTCGACATGAATTTAACAATTACTGCAATATTTGGTTTGGTGTTTTGACCAATAGTTTGTGGGATACATTAACCCTTAATTTAAGTTGAGCCATTCAGTCATACATCTCGTTTGAGGTATTGTGCCCCAATGCTGGAAGGATACAAAGACATTATTTGGGCACTATGTACCATCTATCAAATAAATTAAATTAAATTGAATAATATAACTCACAGGTGCAGAAAACTCCTTAAACACAAATATAAAAGTTTAAAAAATTAAAAAAAACGAGGAAGAGTGTAGGAGAGTACACTTTGTCAACTCTGTGTCAACCGTAATATAGACATTATATCAGCCTGTTAATTACTTTAGGTAAAATTTTAGATACACAAATAATAACGCTTTCAGTTATGTCCAAAAGAAAATATAAGTTGAAAAGCACCTCTGTGGAGCAAACTGGCTGCATTGCAATAGTGATAACGACTAATGTATAAAAACGAGTTTGTGAAAATTTCAAAATCCTAGCTCCTTTATTTTTTGAGTTATTGTGCGGACGGACGGACAGACGGACACTAATAGCTAGATCAATTTACTTTTCGATTATAATTCGATCCATACCTTTGAGTTTTTAACCAGCCGCTTTTTAAAATTTTTACTATTATATTTTTTTTAATATGATATGACAGGGGTTTCAACCTGAGACCTCCTACTTGAAAGATTTATGACTTACCCACAAGGCCATTGGTCAGATATAGAACTTTATATTACGACAATATTAAATAAATATTCCAAAGGTACATAAAATGATCAACTTAAAATATTTTAATCATAATTTCGTATTTAAAAAGCGCTTACCTCTTTATATGCTTGACCTACAGATGATTTCCTATTAAGTATTTAGTTTTTCCCTAAAAACTTTTTCAAGACCATATTGATAAGAAGAAGTAAATAAATGATGTTCAATGTATGATAATGATAATGATTACAATTCTTGTTTTTTTTATTTTTTGGGTTGAAGGTTATTTTGTCCATATGATTATTATAATTTTAATATGAAGCAGTTTTTTTTGATTTGACTGGTAGTTCTTAACGTGTACTCGTCTATGATTAGTTGTAGACTTAAAAAATAAAAAAAAAAAAAAAACATTTTTTTAATTAAATTTTCAAATATAAAAATGATTTTGGAAAAAATTTTGATTTTAATTATATTTTTAATAAATTCAATTACAATTGAAGGATACAGTGCAAATGTTTATAGTATAAAAGTTAGTTAAATTGGTTTTTATTTAAAAATGCTATTTAAATCACAATTAAGTTATTTTTAAATTTTTAGTGGCTTTATCTATAAATTGCTTAAAATATTTTTAAATTATTAAACTATATGTCTCTTTTCTAATCCTAATAGTGCAATTCTTAGTAAAGTGCAAGCATTAATAAGTGCAAAATTAATTATTATTATCAATGTGTGCTAATGTATCAATAAGTGCTAAATAATTGAATCTAAGATTCAAAAAAGTCATATTGTTTTTCAAATCAAATAAATTAATGCAAAGTGAGTTACAATATTAATATACTGCATAAAAACTCTTTTTGGATGATAGAAACATCCCTATATTTAATGGAAGCATTAAAAATGAATTAAAATTCTGGAAAAAAATATAGTGGCTTTGGGAACACTATAGTACATAAGCTAAATAATGTTTTGTTTAAAACTCGGGATTCAGGTTTGATTTGCAGCACACGTCTTGAAGATTCTGGATCAGATTACAAAAAAAAAAAAATATATATATTTTAATTGTACTAAAAAGATGACCGTTCCAAGCTTTCTTCTATATCTGGCCTGGTATATATTAGTTCAGTCGCAAAGACAATTCAAACTCATTTTTTGCAATCCCCAAAATTCTAAAAATTTTTCGAAACTTTGATTTTCGAGATTTTGATTAACGAGATTCTGATTTCGACTTTAGGTACCTACCCGTTTCATCAATCTCGAGTTAATTTTTTATATGTTTGAAAATATCCATTGGTTGTTTTTCATGGATTTTAAAGAAATTTCATTTTTTACTTTTCATACCAAGGGAGCTCTTGAATTTTTATAAAGAGTCCAACTTCCGCTTCTAAACAACTGAACGATATGAACGTTTCTAAAAATATATAGTTTCTTTCCTTTGTAAATTATTTAGAATTTCGATAGTGTGTGTAATAAAAACTTAATAATATTAATATTTTAGGTTTAGTGTGTTCAAATTTTAAGTCTTAAGCCAAAGGAGTCTTGAGTTTTCATTCGGTTCAGTTGAAATTCGTAGATTAAAAAATTTTTTTTAATTTTTTTTTGTTAAAATAGGTTATACTCCGATAAAGCGGCTTATTAAAGTTCTTATAGTCTTAGAATTAGAATATATTGACCCCTATCCATTAATTTTGCAGAAGTCAATAGTGGTTCAACACACAGAGAGTGGGCTTTTTCTAAAGTAAGGATCAAATGAAAATGGATTATCTGAAATACCTAACAATACTTTTTTTTCAATACTTAAGCGTGTTGTCTTCATCTCATTATTATGATAATAAGTGTCTACTTTAAAATTTTTTGATTATTTATTACTCACAAGTTGTGTCAATACTATAAACGTATATTATGCTGTATGTCAACAATTTTTTTTAAGAATAGGTATTAAATAATAAAATTTTTTTTTAATATTTCTTTAAGTGAGAATAAAGTTTCAATTCTTATATTCTAGGGTATAATTTAACTTTTAAAATATTAACTAAATATAAATTTTTTTTGTATTCTTTGTATTAAAAAAAACAAAAGAATTGTATATAGTAATTATTATTGGGAAAATCCAAATTCGATTTCCGGTAAAAATTTGTCATCTTGTTTTTAATCTGACTAAATTATTCGTCATTGGGCGAATTATTTTTAATTAAAAGCAAAAAAATTTAATAATATTCCATTATCAATAATTATAAACATTTTGTTAAAGAAACGAAACTATTTAATTTATACTCAGAACTCGCAGATATTAAAATATTATATATATCTGAGAAATCGAAAAGTATCGGGTTAAAATCCATGGTCGCATCATAACTATTAAAAAAATATAGTTTATATTAAAATAAATTAATAAGAAGTCCCAATGTCAAATAGGCAAAGGATTAATATTATCAGGCAATATTTACTATTGTGTTGTACTATACAAATAAATAAATAAAAATATAAATAATCTGACAAATGGCGTACTGGTTAAAACGTCTAAATAAAAATTAAAAGTTTTTGGGTTTAAACCCCTGGCAGATCATACATAATAAAAAAAATATCGTAAAATTGCATAATTATATCGTAATTGTTTATATCGTAACATAAAATAAGATTCTATAAAAATATATATAACTCTTGTGTAAGATAATAGATGGCGCAAAAAAATTTCCAATCTGTGTATTCATAATCTTATAAAATAGCTACAGCTCAGTAATCAACAGCTTAGTCAATATAATAATTAAAGAAACTGAAGCGTTGTCTAAATGACTTGGTCCAATAACTCTAAAAGGAGTGGAAAAGTGGAAAATTCCATTTTATAAATTTATTAATAATATTATATTTAAAACATTAGATTGAAACAATTAAAATTTCAAACATTATACATGATGCAGTAAAACCTAAAAATCGCTCAAGTGCATAAAACCTAACTTTTAAAAGCCAAAACTTAAAACTGAAGTTTAGTTTTGTTTGTTTAAAAACTCCACATTGGAGTCAAGCTCAATTTTATGTATTTAACCAATTTCTCATTTAATTCAAATACATAATTAGAATCGTTTTTCATACTTCTTTACATTACCTTGCAGCAAGTGCCCACATATACCAGTTCAACTAACCATCTATATGTTACTAAGAGACTTGCTAGTTTTAAAGCCTCGGACACACAGACATTGAACATCAACACTTGATGGAACAAACTAATAATTTCCAATTTTCCGAGTTTCTATTACAAGTTTTTTTAAAACAAATTTTTTTTTACCGTTTAATACGAATATTTAAATTCATAATACCCTTCATCTAAATGATCAGCTGATATTTTTATGTTTACTTTCATTATGGTGTAAACAAATAAAGTTTAAATTCTGCTCTTATGTGTCATTTAAAAGATATGCTGTCAAGTTCAATAGTTTATTGATAAGTTGATAAGTTCTAACTTGTAAGTTTTAAAAAATTATCAATAAAAACAAATTATTTTTTTTTTTTTTAAATTTTTAAGGTATGGATGTATAAAAGTACATATAAATGTTATCAAACAGAGAGAAATCGAATGAAAGAGTTTAAAATGGCAAAAATACTCTTAAATATTTTCATAATGTTTATTTACGATAACAGCTGAATACTCAAAAACAAACCTATATAATCTATTAACTAATTATTAATAATTTCTAAACTACATTTAACTATAATCCACTAATATTGATATTTTCCAAAGAAATGAACTTATATTTAGTTTAATTATAGGCGTCTACTTAATACTTAAACGAACTTGATGTCAAGTAAATAATACGGAAAAAAATTTAGAACAAAGATAACCTAATATTTTATTAGTTTATAAATATATGTATATATTATATAGTATCTATTTAAGCTATATAAACAATACTATTAGTTAATATCTTCTATCTATATTGTTTGCGCCAAATAATAAAACAGTTAAATTATATTTTTTTATTCTTTTTAACCCTTAATTGCTCAATTATTTTTTAAGACCCCCACATACTAAAAAAATTAAATGGAAATTAATATTATTTGATTTCAATATTTTTCAGTAAAATTTATTTAATATTTAGTATTGATATTTTAGATTTTAATTTTAATAACAATTTTCACAAAATATGCATTACAGAATATAAATACCTAATATAGATTTTGACATTAATGCGGATATATAGATGACTATGAATAAGTAAAATCTATTCAAATTGTGAAATATAAAAAGTCAAAAGAATTAACAGCATAAACCATAGTTTTGAACTCAAAAATTCAAGTTCTAAACTTTTTTGATAATTAAGAGACTTTATTTTTCCATATATAAAAAACATACGCACGTAGTTCAGGAGTCAGAAATAACGTATTACCGAAGATGTGAATCGGACATAATTATTTTCAGTGGGTGTACATGAACAGATATGCGTGCTAATAGCAAGTGACGAGCACTTAGAGCAATTACATAATAAATATTAAACTGAGCTCTTGACTTTCTAAGTTTAAAATGAAAAACGCTCCGGACTCAAATTATTATAAATTTTAATTATACTCTAATGCTGTTTTTTAATTATGCATCAAAATTTAAAATTTAGTTAAGCACATAATTGAATTGAGATGGTGCAATAGATTAACACATGGCTTAATTATCGAGCTCAATACCCATACAGGTGACATATTTTAAAATGAAAAAATTTTTTTTATTTGAAATAGAGCTGTGACACTTGTCACAAGACTCTTTTTTTATGTTTTTTAATAACGCTTGGAAATCTAAGAAAATTTTATCACAGATGATGATAGACACATAAAAAAAATAATTTGATTAATCTTAACACAAAAGGTATTTTTGTTTTTAAAATCTGAACATAGATCTGAGCAGAGCTAGAACATAGATCGTACAGAGTACGCTCAGAGCACTCAGATTTAATAAAAAAACACGATTTGAAAAAACTTTAATTTTAATTTTATTTACGTTTTAAATTGTCAAAAATTAAAATTAAATTAAAAATTGATAACTTAAAATAAACAAAACATCTTGAATTTTATTTTACAAGCAAAATCTTCAACAAGCGTCAAAATGTTTTTGTATTTTAATTTGCTCAGCCTTCCTCGAAATATTTGAACAGAGCATGTAAAGTACGCTTTGAGTGCGCTCTGATTTAAAAAAAAAATATCACAAATCACAGCTTAATTAGCGTTCAGAAAAAAAATTTCCTAATCAGTGGTTAAATCAAAGTAAAAATTGACAATAAATAGGGAATGTTTCTCGATTAATTAGAATGAAGTCATAAATTTGTATTTACAAACCCTTTTAAAGTACCGATACAAATAATACTTATTTCTAGATAATTGTTAGATAACAAATCGAAATTAATATCTAATCGTTTAAGATCACATAAATTACCATTGAATAACTTTTGCTAGATAGCGTTAAAATTATACGGATTAAAATATGTTTTTTATTACCCAGTTAATAATCACGATAAGGGTTAATATTAATTATTTATTATACCGGTGCAAATTTTTTAGGGATTGGGTATTTTAAAATTCCTCCAGCGTTTGTAACGCCTCAATCAAGACATCAGATCAGCTTCAAAAAGTAAATCGAAAAGTAGTTATGTGTTCGAGGTAAGACTTCGGGTAGCTGCCATACAAATTTTTTGAACCAACATAAACTTTGTTATTTATAAACTCTGTACGAGCCTTAGTTCTTTTAGAGATATTGAAATAAATAAATTTGTTCAAAACTATTTATACTGACCGGTAGTAATAAAAATTACACACCAAAGGTATTATAAAACTTCTATGAAGTCAAGCACTTCTATGAAGTCTTAAAATTTTAAGGCTTCATTTTCGGGGAGCTGACATACAAGTTGTTGAACCCTCTTTACATATCATTAGAACTAATTACACTACGGACTTAAAATTAAAAGCAGGCAGGTAATATAAAAAAATCGTTTACAAATTTAGAGATTTCTCGGGGCAAAGCTAAATCTAGCTGCCAAAGATATTGATGCTTGAACCGGAGCACATATCTTTGAAACTAACAAGATTAGATTGTTGGAAATTGAAATCCGGAAGTAATATAATATGGCAAGAAATTTGGTGAAGTATTAAAAAATTTAGACCACATTTTTAGAAAGCTGCCACACAAAGTTGTTAATCCAATTCCTATGGGAATTTAATAAAGCTTCGAGGTTAAAATTGAAAATTGGCAAGTAAAGAAAAAGGGCAAGTGCTTTGGCAAAGTTTGGCATTACTCGAACAAACTTTTGGGGTGGGCCAAATTGTTTCACATCACATTATTATAAAAATGTTAGTTTATTCTAATTTGGATTTGCACCAGTATCTAAAAGTTGACAAGTCCAACTATAATCTTTTACGTTTTTTTTTTTAATTTTATTTTAAATTAAATTAATAAAGTTTTATTAATTATGTACATTTATTTTAATTTTAGTAACTGTTCAGTATTCGACTTTTAAGGAGTAATTAAAAAATAAAATTCAAAGTGTTGTCTTTGTAAATTGTTTTGAAGACAGAAATTAATATAATTAATTTTTTGAAAAAATGCCTCCAGGTAGAAGTTTATTATTAAGTTAAAGATTTAGTGATTAAGTGCTGTAAAAATATGTTAAAAATTAATTTGGATATGGTTTTAAATGGTGCAAAAATAAAAATCATAATTATAGGTTTGACTTAAAAGTCAAAAATGTCTCCACATTGTAAAATAAATGTTCTCATTACAATATTCATTTGTACGTTATTAAATAGATTTAATAAAATTTATTTTTTTCTTTATAAGTTATATACTAATATTACAAATTTAATTTACGAAAAAATCTTTGAAAGCAGCAGTGACTATAATTGCTATAGGTTTAGGTTTGGTTAGTGTAGGATTTATTGCAGCAACAATTGTACTTGCTGTACAAAAAACAAATTTAGAAAATGATGTGGAAAAATTAAAACAAGAATTAAATGATATAAAAAAAAATTGGACAACAACAGTTGAACCTACAACATCAGATGGTCCTACAACACCAACTACTACAACTCTTGAACCCGATGTAAGTAAAGAATGGAAATTATTTACATTTATAATGATTATGTATGACTGGAAAAAGCATTTTAATGAATAGGTTTAATAAGTTTAATAGTTTAAAGAGAAATTTAACGTAAAAGTCTTCCAGGGCTTTATTGCCCAGAAGGATTAGGAAGCATATTTAAGATGGTTAAAAAATCTAAGTCGACCCTTTTTCCTGAGTATTTATGAATTAATGTATGCAAGACTTTGGTTACAAAATCAGGTTTATATGTGTAGTTTGTAGTATAAATGAGGTTTATATGTTAAATTATTATTTGTTTTTTAATTTTGGAAAAAAGGAATACCCCTGATATCGATTCCTAGTGTGCTAATTATTTTTGATATTAAAGCCTGTATTCGTACCCGTCACTGATGTTATATAACTAAAATTAACTTTTTACTAAATATATTAAACCATTGTGGTTTTTTTCAATTGCAGGTTCAATTGTAATGCGAAATAATACCCCGGGGCTTTATTTTTCGTAAAAGTTGTAGTTCAACTTAAAAGAGGAATAAAACCCTGTGCTTTATTTCTTATATTTTGGGGATTTATTTCTCAATTACTATAACAAATAAAGCCCTAGGGCATTATTTCTCATTAAATAGGAAATAACAATCCGGAGGCTTTATTTCGCAGAGCCTTAATTCATGTCACCTAATTTCTCAGGGCACCCCGGACTTGTGTCATATTGGTATTTAAAACTAATTTCCATATTTTATTAACAAAATTTCACTATCGATAGTTATGTTCTAAGTGCTAATTAAAGTTAAATTATTAAACTAAATCTGCAACTGACTTATCTCCATCCTAGTGGATTAATAATACATATTAATGAATATAATTAAATAAAATATAACAGTCATTTCTCTCTAAAAGATTCTCATATAATTGAGTGTTCAGTTTTAAAAGGAAAAGTGTACAATTTTGGATTACATAAAAAAACTGCAAAATGATTAATATATTTGTTTATTAATTATGTTTTTAGTTATCATAATAATGATTCAAAATTTGGAACAGCTTTTTCGTAGATTATTAATGATAAATTTATTATGATTGAATATTTATTTATTTATTTGAATAATATTTAAAATTACCTCAGAATTTAGTTTTTTATTTTGTGTTGTGGATTATACGTTTGAAGTACTCCGATAACAGTAGGAAACATACAACATATTTACTTAATTATTAAATAATTCCTTTTAAGTTTGGTTTTTTACCGCAAAGTCAACAGTATAGAGTTAAGTAATGTTTTTTTGTTTTGTTCATCTAATAAGTCTGAAGTATATAATAATAGATACCTCCCCGCCTATTGGTACTCGATATATTTAATTCTTAGAATTAAAGGATTAATTTAAATTAATTCCACATTCATTTACTATATAAGAAGATACTAAGTAGCCAAAATGACACAAGTCCGGGGTAAAAAGTACCTTGAGATATTAGGGTTCTGCGAAATAAAGCCTTCGGGATGTTATTTCCTATTTATTGCGAAATAACGCTATAATTAGGGTTTTATTTGTCATAGTAATTGAGAAATAAAGCTCCCAAAATATAAAAATATATTGTTTAATGTTAATATATTTTTATTATTGGTTTATAATTATTTGTTGTTAGCTATGACATTAATTTAGACGAAAAGTAGCGGGATCGAATCGAATACCAGTCAAATTATTTTAAATTTTTCCAGGATTAAAACCAATACTAAGTTCTCATACTTCTGTACCGTGCAGCCATAAAACATTGTCGCTCTACAAGAATATCACCACAATACTCTCTTTAATAATTTAAAATTATAGGTATTATTAGATTACCTGAATGCATTTTAAATTCGAGGCTTAAATTCGGGATCTTTGAATTAAGAGTTACAGGTCAGTAAACGTCAACTAAAATAATAGTAACCTAACTCATCCTGTGCTATTAATTCTTGTGAAGATACTTCAATAGTTATATGTTATAATATTTTCAAGTTTGTTTATCTAGAAGAAATATTTGTGCCCAAACTTTTGTCACCCACTGTTTGAAACTTCCATTAATTAATTTATGAAATGAATGATTATTTCAATCTTATTTAATATCAAATAATACCACTGTGGATTAATTTCACATGCTATTGTTTTAGTTTTCCGTATATTGGTTTAAATTATAAAAAATATGATATCAAAAACTTATTTTAATTAAATTTATTATTTAACTATACTGTATTGCCTCTAATAAATTATTAAGAATTATAGCAATAAAAGTTGTCGAAAATAACCAAATTTTTATGCAAAATTACATAATATTATTATTTATTAATTATTATACAGATTAATTTTAAAGTCATTCTAATGGCATATAAATTAAATGTTTCTATTAAATAAAATTAATCAAATTATCATTTGAATTTAAAATTTATTCTACTTAGGGTAGAATGGGGCAGTTTTGACACTTTAAAATAGCACCTAAAGTTCGGTATAAAATCGTGTGAATAATAATACCGTTAAAAATAACGTTAAGTATCCCACGAAAAACAGGAAATGTTAAAACAAATCAAGTTTAGAACACAATAGGGCATATTTAAATGTATATTTTACCTAAATTGTCAATTGTGTTCCACTTATACCATGTTCAATTAAATTTTAATGTCCTTCGACATCAATTGAGATATATATATATATATAATTTTTTTAAAAATTGATAAATTTTAGTTATAAAGTGTGCTTACCCCAAAACTACAAAGCCTACAAACTAAAGTTATAGTGAACTATAAAGAGGATTTAATAAGCTTTAAATTCTGCTTTTTGTTTTTTCAATATCGTAAGTAGTTCTAATTCTGTAGATTAGAATAAAAATTACAAATCTTAAAGACTACATTACTCCTTCGGAACTTAAGATACACCCCATTTTTCATAGAATTTTTTAATTGCTTGAACATTTTCTACCATCTTCTACTCTTGGAAAAAGTTAACACCCTGTATAGTAATATATATATATAGTAAAGCATGTACAACTCACTTCATTTTGGAAGCACTACTTTTAAACTTCCTAAAAAAGCTTTTAAGTAGTTCATTTTAAGATGGTAGTTTGGCTCATCTATCGAATGTGCCCCAAGCTACTGTATTTTTACGAATTTGTTAATAAGGGAAACTTTTTAAAGAAATAAGCGCTCCTGGTGGTATCAAAAGCGACTTTTATGGAAAAAATATATTTAATACTCTTATTTAGAGAAAATGAAATTGATAGTGAAAACAATTGAAGATAAAATTGTAACCAAATACATTGCGGATAGCTTTAATAAATAACTTATTGTTTTGAAACAAAACAGTAGTCCTGGCCTTATATATATATATTTAATGGATATTTCGCTAAATTAATGGAAGTGTTGTTTGTTTTCCTGTTTTATCCCTTGGGGGAGCATTGGGCTTCCACAAAGGTTTTGTATCGCACTCTATTATGAGCTAGTTATAATAAACAAACTTCTGCTCACGTTCTGCCGCTTTTCTCAATTTCCTTAGCGACTGACCTTCTCCAAGTTATCCTAAGTCTACCCACACCTATTTTTCACTATGGATTCCAGTATTGTACCTGGCGCGCGATCTTTTCTGGCTCTTCCCCAAGTGTATGACCAATTCATTTCCATTTTCTTCTCTTTATTTGGCAGAGAATAGTTTCCTGGCCCGCTTTTCTCTAAATATTCTAAAAATTCCGAAATTAGAATTTGCTTAAAAACTATAATAGTGTTATTATCAAATTGTCTCAGTTTTTTCTAAAAGCAAGGGTCCTCGCTTTCTATATATTTTTATCTTATTATTAAATTAAATTTTATAATAATTTATTCTTTATTTTTTTTAATTATTTTTTAGACTGGCTATCGTTTACCCCGTGATGTTATACCAATTAGCTATGATTTATATTTGCATCCAAATTTAAAAACTGAAACATTTTCAGGCATTAACACAATTTTAATTGATTGCTTGGAAGATACTTCAGAAATTGTTTTACATGCAAATAAAATAAAAATTGATTCAATTTATTTTGATGGAAATATAAAAGTCAATTATGAGCTTGATGAAAAAAAAGAATTTTTAATAATACCGACTACTGTAACGAAAGGTCAACATACAATTAAAATTGAATTTAATGGTGATATGAAAAATAAAATTGTTGGATTATACAGCAGTTCATACAAATCAAATAATGTAGATAGGTAAGTGCAAATAAATTTTAGCTTGAATTGATTCCTCCTAAATATATGCAATAGGTATGAGTTAAAAAATTTGCTACTACGATTGAGTAAGTATATTGAAAAACTGTTATATGTGGCGAATTTACCTAAAATTAAAAAGTTTTAAAAACTTTTTTAATATTTGAGTCAGAGTTTGTATTCATTTAACTCAAACATTAGACTAATTTTGTTTTTTAATAATCAAAGAACTCAAAATTAGTTATTTATTAATTAATATGAAAGGTATTGAAATTATTTAAAAAATTACAAAATCAACAGGAAATGTGAAATAAAATTCACTCTTAATACTAAAAATATAAATATTAACTAAATAAATTTTTTAATTCATATAATCTAAGATAGTTATAACTTAAATAGTAAATAATACTAAATAAATTATCTAAACTAAAAAAACTTAATGAAAAACTTATGTTGAAATCATAAATAAATATAAAAGTGAAGTGAAATTGTAATGTATTTATTTTTATAGTCCTGCTTCAAATGAGAGTGAGTATTAAAGTGACTAACTAGTGAATGTTTAAATTTATTAAAAAGAACTTTAGATCATCTGCTTGTAGAAACGAGTAAGAAAAAAAGCAGGTAGTCGATGCAACTGTCCTAACTTGATTTATAATACCCAATTCAATTTAAATCCAAAATCAAGAAAAGGACATACAGTTGTTTGGTTTTGGGGGACACAGAGCAGTTACACGAACGCCCACTACAATTTATTCTAAATTATAAAAACATAAGGAAAACAGAAAAGAACATCCCTGCATCTTGTATTTTGATAATTCTATTCCTATTGTTTTCGGAGATTAGTTCGTTTTATCTTGCATCGACCGGAAGCTTTGGGAACCCGAGCATCAAATTTCAAGTTACTATAGGAAGGAACTCTACTGTGTTATTGGTTGGTCGGAAACTTTCAGAACTTGAACTCATAGCCAATTTTTGTACATTCCAAATGCCTGTCTTTCTTTCGTCATTGGTTGATAGAACTTCCTAGGAGACTGGAGTGTTGTTTACCAAACAACCCCTATTAATTTAAATTTTCTACTTTTACATGTTTGTTTTTCTACAAAATTATTTTCTCAATCCTTTCTTTCGTCATTGGTAACCTACGGTACAAATTTCATCAAGATAGCGGCAAAGTTTTTAAGTTATCGTTCGTACAGACGGAAATCTCTAAATCGGCTGAGAAGGTGACGCCGATCATAATAATTTATTTATAAATTTACATACCAAACTTGTTTCGTTTTGGTGATAATAAAATCGTAACTTTATATATATAACCTATTGAATATAAAAACATTGTATTATTAATGTGCTGGTACTTAATTTATATTTTATGTACTATATTGTTATACACAGACGTACGATAGCTCGACAAATAAAAGAGCTAGGACTCTGTCATCACTTCTCATTTACTATAACTGGATGTCTAAAAATTTGGCCAAATGTAAGTTTAGTTTTATGCGCTAAATTATGCTACACAACTTCTTTTTAATATGGGAATTACTTAACATTATAATGAATCTGAGTATCTGAAGTAGTTACATAAATGACCCATATCTACACAAAGTATAATTGGTGTATTGTATGAGGTTCGAATAGTTGCATTAAAATTTTTATACATAACTCAGAGTCTATTATATTGTATATTTGTCATTTTACCAAAAGTAATTATCTGAATGATGTAATGTTTATATTACATTGATGCTGGTAACCTACACATGACACTGTCTATTCTACATTCATCATGGTTCTATTATTATAATATATTTAAAATTAATATTTTCGCTGTCTTTTGAGACCTGGGCTATCATCTTCACTCACTTCTTCAATTTAATTTATTCTTCAGTTGGCAGGGCTTTTGAACTTAGAATGACGGATTCTAAATACTTATATATGTATATACCAGTCTTGCCAATACAAAATCTCTAAAACAGTTTTCCTTTTCATTTTATAAACAAAATATTAAAAATTCATTTAGTTCTGCATTGGCTGTATTTTAAAACAATTTTATACTCCCTATACTTTTCATAACCAATAATGTTTTAAATTTTTCTAGTATATATATAAAAATACAATGCATGTAATTACCTACAACAAAATAATTTATATATTCTAATATTTTAACATTTTTCTAAATTTTTTTTTTTTATCTTCACTATATTTTGTAATCGGATCTCCCAAGATTCAATCTTGAGCACGTAAATGTATACATCAAGAAATGGGTATAACAATAATATTCTGTAATTCACTAATTTAATTATTTTTCTTTTGAAATTTTCACATTGTTATACATATATATCAGAATGTGTAATATATGTTTGTATATTTTACCCTACACCTAAAATTGGTATAGAGGTATATTAACTTTAGAATGGTATTTGCAACTATCAAAAGGAAGCGATATAGAAAAGTACATATATATTTTTGCTCAGCGTCACTTCCTGAGTCGGCTTAGCGATGTCCGCTAACGAACACTGGATAACTCAAAAAATAATTATGATATCTTGATGAAATTCATACTGTAGGTTACTAATTACGAAAGAAAGACAGAGATTGCAAGTGGGCGAAATCGGACATTAAGGCCAAACGAGCATAATTCCGAAACCTATAGAGATAGAACCTTCAAATTTGCTGCAACTGTGTTCCTTCTTATATTTTTTGGTTTCCTGAAATTCGGGATTAATTTGAGTTGTATTTAAGGCACCTCACACGCAGCTTCCAAAACTTAAAAGCATATCTTAGCCTGTCAATAAAATTGGAAAATTAAAATTTCGTACAAGGTAGTTCTGTCTTGCTAATCAAAATCTGACATGAGTTGAAGTGGGGGTTCGTGTAGCTGTCAGTTGAATTTTCCAGGTGTAGGGTATTACTAAGTCGGTTGTTGCATTACTTGTTTTTTTTTTAATAACACTGGCATTTATGTTTTCATGGTAAATTATAAGACTAACATTTTTTTTAATTTTTTTTTTAACTTCTATTGCAATTTTTTTTTAATATTTATTCTTTTACTGGTCGTTAGACGACTGAGGTCTGTATAGATGTGAATATGAAATTCCTTCTTTTAGTTGCGTTGTTTTTTTTTTTTCATGGTTTTTTTAATAAATTAAAATTTTAAACTTTTATTATTTTATTTTTTTCTTAGAAAAATTTTCCTACTTATATAGAAATACAGGTAATCATCAAATTTAAGTTGAGCTGATGTTAAAGATCTATTGTTTTTTTTTAAGAGAATATGTTTTTAAAGTACATCATAATGATTTTGAATTGTGAACCCAAGTAGTTAATGAATAAAAAAATGTTTCATGCACAAGAAAGGCAAGTAAAATGAAATAGAAGGAGGTGTAGAAAAGTTTTTAAAGGAGATTGAATAATTTAATCAATAAAGTAATGTTAATAACTTGATGTTTCTTTGTTAATCCAAACTTTAAATTAGTGAAATTAATACATTAAAATTGAATATAATATTTTTGCAACTTTTTTCTTGGAGACTGACGTTTGGCGTTGCCATATTAAAAAAGTTTAATTATAATGTTTTTTTTTCTAGCTTTGGGGAACTGGAACTCAATATCAGGATCGGGTACAGAAAAAAAAGTTCTTCTATGAAAAAATTTGTTGCGGAACCTATCCGTTAGATACAATGTAATTGCTTTATTTCAAACGGTGTAAAAATTTTGTAAACTCCCGGACAGAGTGACGCAAAGAGTGAAGATAATATAGGCTTATTTTTTCGTACTAGTAATTTGGAGGCCAAAGTAAACTGAAAAGATCTAAATTTTTCCAAAATGTTTTCAAAATTGCTAAAAATTCCAATTTCATAAAGAATATCGTCGAAAATCCCATATAAGACTTTCTTTTATTATGAGATGTCATCTAACTTATGTCACTTAGGAAAGATGACAAGAACTATGTTAAGGTATTTCTTAACAACCTTTTGGATTTGGTACATTGGAGCCTTTAGGAATAGTCTTTTATATCTTTTATTTATATTCCGTGACATGTGTTTAATTTCTAACTTGGTACAGATCCCAGATCACACAGCTGATTTATTAACTTTTCAATAATCAATTAAAGTTTTAAATATGACATTTAATTCTTTTTTTTTTATTTTTTTTTCGATAGCATAAAGGTTGTAAGACTTATATGCCGGAGACTTTTAGGACACCTTTTCAAGATTTCCCAATGTTTTGTCTTAGTTATTAGGTACGCATGTAGTAATTTTAAAATTTTATTTTGATAATTGGCTTTTTGATATTTAATTTCATATTCCATTATGATACGTTAGTCTCTTAACTTTTTCCAGATCTTCAGTATTTTTTAATTTTATTATTAAACTACTCTATAATATCTAGCTATGAACAGTACTTGCTTATAACATCTAGCTATTACCAGTACGTGCTTGATTGCGTCAAAATTTAATATGTGTTAATGCTAAAAAGCTCGTATTATTAATTAATTATTTTAATTTTATTATTAATAATTATAAAATTAATAATTATTTGCCACATTAAAAATAAATATATTTATTGAATTTTTTAATTTAATCCTTAGTTTTAAAAGCATTTATTCCTTTTTGTAATTATTATATACTTTTATATTAACTTGCCTATGTTTATGGGTTTATTTTTTAATCTGTCACTTAGTGATTTATTAATATTAGAAATCTAACCATAAATTTATAACAATTGTATGGTGTAGAGGTTAGGGAAGTGCCTTCGGGTTTAAAAAGATCCGAGTTCAATCCTCGTTAAAAGATAATATATTTGTATTTATTCAATTTGACGTTTTACATTTTTGACACATATGTAAAATGTAAGAAATTTTGGTCGAGCTTACAGAATACGCATTGATTGCATTGCAAGATAAATTAGAAGACAGAAATGAATATTCCGAATAATCTAAGTCCAAAAGCAAAACACAGAATTACATCTACTGTAATCACAAAAAAAAAACTCCCAAAATTTTAAAAATAAATATGCATACACAGTAATGATCAAATACTGAATTGTAATCAAAATGCTTCTTGGGTTAACCTCACATAATGTCTTCTACATTTTCTTTTGTTATTTTTTTCCTCTCAAATTCTGCAAAAATTTTTAACCAAATTTTTAAATTATTTATGCCAGTTTTTTTGTTTTTTATATTCTATGTTAACATCATAAATACTTTAGTTACAATATAACACTGCATAAATTCAAATGCATAATTTTTAAAAATACCTACATATATTATATATTATAATATATTCATTAGTTTTTTAAATCTATTTCCCACTATTTGAAAACAAACACAAAAAAAAAAAAATTCAAAAAAAATGCAAAATAAATATAAAAAAAAATATAAAAAAAACTTTTCTCAATATTTTGCAAGAAATTGATTTCAAACAACTATAAAAATTAGAGATATTTTTTTCAGTCACTATTTAGACTTCAAAATGACCGTACGCGGATAACGAATAACGTTCAAAAGTCAAAATACAAAACAAAATAATACGCAAAGTAAAAAACAAAAAAAAAACAAAAGTTTTACTAGATATAAAAATAAGTGTTACTTTTGTTAAAATATAATAAGAAAACTAGAATAACAAATGTTTAAAAAAAAAAATAACCGTGAATTAAATTTCCGTTCAAATTGAATTTTCCGAGTATCTTACGAGATATAAAAAGAAAAACAATAATAACAAAAAAAAGGAACGCATCGCAAGTCGCAACAACATTATCATTGTAATATAAAACTAGAATAATATAAGATAAAATTTATAAATACATATGTGTGTGTGTGTATACTTATATGTTGTACAAATGTATATGAATTGAAAAAAAAAATAAAACGGAGCTCTAATTATAAATCAAAACTGTTAAACTGTGATTTAATTGTGTATCTATAATATATATATATATATATATATATATATATATATACATATTCTTGTACGTAAAAAAATAAAACTAGTATGACACACTTATCCTCAATTACAATTTTCTTAAAATGAAATCTGAAACTTGTCATTACTCTTTATAGAATAATTGAAATATAAAAAAAAACCAGTTAATTTCAAATGAACTGTGTGACATTTAAGTAACGTTAGAAAGATCTTAATAAAATAATTTGACTTTTATATAACATATATACTTATATGTACCATATTTCATTTTTTTGAATTTTTTAATTAATCATTTAATTTATCATTTTATATTATTACAATTTTGGCAACACTGTTTGACATTATTAAAATATATTTAAAAAAAAAATCAAAATAAAAACGTCAATTTATTGTTTTTATTATAATTATTATTTAATAATATTCCATTAAATTTTATTTAATTAATAATTTATATATAATTAAAGTTTTATATTATATTTTAAATATCATTCTAATCAAGAGTTCTAAGAGTGAAAGAGTGGCTAAACTAGTATATTAAAGTAGCACTACGGTAACACTTTAAATATTCAAAAAATAATGTAATGTGTATGTTTGTTTATATTTTAAACAAAATAAATTTATAATAAATTTTTTTTTAACCGTTACAAATTAATTATTTAAAAAGGTTACTACGCTAATTAGTCAAAAAATAAAGGAGGTAAACTAAATAATAAATGGTTTTATAAAAAAATTTTAATGAAAGGAAATAATATAAATATTTTTTGTTTTTAAAATTGTTTTATTTATTACAAATTGATTATAAAATTATTATTTAATTATGAAATATATAATTAACATATTTTAAGCTTAACTATGTTTAAAATTTTTTTTTGCGAAATAACAAAATTAGTTAATCTTAACGGTTTTTTTTTATATGTATTTTGAATATTAATGAATGAACTAATTAATATAAAACATAAAATCTAAAATTAATTTTAGAGTGAATGAAAATATATTAATTATGTGTATATTAGATTATATAACATATATAAATTTTGATTAGAAAATTATTTCACTATATTATTAATATTATATAATTATTATTTATAAATTAAAAAATAAATATTTAAATTGAATTGTCAATTAAAATCTATCAGATTCTATATTTCTTTATAGTTTTCAATTATTGTTCAAATAATAAACATCTGTAAAGGTGTCGTTTGGCCAATTTGCCTACTCTAACTCTAAGGATTATTTTTTTTTTTTTGCTAGCATCTCAACATGCTAACTGTTCATTGTTATAGGCTAAAGGATCTGATTATATATGTGCATGTCGGAAAAGGGGCAAATATTCATATTATTAGAACTGATCAAATGAATTCCAAATGCAATTTAAACATGAGAAATAGTACTACGCTTTATAACATGAAGAAATGTTTAAGATTTTCAGTAGATACAGTTCTATTTTGTTTTGTATTGTAATAATTTTGTATTTGAGTTATATGGTATTCTATATCTGTGAGTTATATTATTTAATTGAATTATTTGTTAACATTTTGTATTTGTTTATATTGTTATATTTGTGTATTTTTTATTATAGATATATAGATATTAATTATTGATTAAGCCATTAATTTGAACCCAATTGCAAATGATAGCTAAGTCGAGTCGAAAACCAGATGAAGCATAAAAGGTCGGAACTCTAACCACTGTGCCACCCAGATACTCTAACTGTACTTAAAAAAGTTTACGTATATAAATATGTAAATATTTTAAAGATTTATTTAATTATTATTTTTAAGGTGTATTTTAGCTAGTCCAGTTTTTTTATTAAGGTTTTTAGGGATATATTTCATGAACGACCTTAATTATTATGAGAGCTCAATGTGTATGATAATTGATATAATTGATTTAGGTCTTTAATAATATTATAAGACAAAATAATATACTGTGTTTACCACTGAACTAACATCTCTTACATGAAAATCATAATATGAAAGTACTTTAAAAAATTTTAAAAAATATATTACATATACGTAATAATTGTTGTCAAAGCAATATGTCGTTTAATTAGTCTAAATTTTTTTTTAATTTTACAAAACTTTCTCCAAAAGCTTATTAATTCATGAAACTAACATCAAAACCTTAAATATTAAATTTGAAAATATCGCTCAGTCGTTTAGGTTGTACACAGACAAAGATGCGGACGAACATAAAAAAAAAACTTCTGTGCATCGGAGTAATACATATATTCAAAAATCTCAAATTTTTAGTTTTCAATTAATTTTTAAAAACAATACCTTCCGCTTATTATATTTTACGTAAGCGGTTCGTAAAAATAGGAGTTATATTATTGTTATAATACTTCTATAAATTATAATTTTTCTATGAAAAATTGGAATAATAAGCTATAGGTATATCGGCAATACTGTTCCCGTTTAAAACTTTTAAAGTATTGCCAAATGTTAAATTGCAAAAAGGATAACCAAAATGATTTATTTATTTATTTTATAAGCATTTTCAAGTGCGTAAAATATCTTTGCAAATTGACAGGCCTTTTTCCTTTAGGATGTGTTTATATCATATATTTTATATTTTAATTGTTAAATTTGGTCACCACGGGAATTTGCATAGGGTTTTTTTTCAATAATTTTTTTTTAATTAAATATTCTATGACCCGACCGGGAATCGAGTCCGGACCCCCTCGGTTAATAATCCGAATGATTACCCACCACATTAACGAGGTCTAAAATTAAAATTTGTAACTAATAAAATTTAACTAATAAAATGTAAAAAAAAAATTGAAATTAAATTAAACATTTTACGTTTGAGTAGCAACCATTAGAAAAATTTATGACTGTAATTAGTTTTATTTACCAACTGTGCAACATAAAATAAGTTAAATTGAGCTTGGATTAAAACCATTTTTGTTTTTATATATTTTTAAAACGGTTGACAAAATAGCCGCAATAAATAAAAAATAATATATTACCGAAAATATACTATACAAATGTTTTCTAAATGGATATATGTATGGATTTTAAAGAGACGTTAAAATAATATGACAGGAAGAAGAATCTGCAAGTAAATTATGGCTTAATTTTCTTAACATATAGAAAATGTATGAAGTTTCTTACGTAAAATGGCTGAGTGGTTATAGTGCCAAGCTTTCATTCCATAGGTCCGAAGTTATCTGGTTTTCAAATTCGACTCAGCTATGATTCGTCATTGGGTTCAAATGAATGGCTTAATCAATAAATAATAAATACTTAGTTAGTACTAGTTAGTACGTTAATAAAAAACTTGGAGTCTCGGATTTTAAATAATTAAAAGTATAAATTTTGTTTATGTGTGAAAAATGACATCCCCAAAATGGTTTTCATTTTACTATTAGAAGTAAATGGCTTTATTTAAGTCATTTTGCATTGCATTGCACAATTTCTGGATTAATATTTTGCTTTGGTCTGCTGACGTTAAACCTGTTTCTTCAAGAAATCCTTAAACTTTCGGGAAAAAACCCACTATCTAGGACTTGAACACGCGAAATCGTCAATTTTTGAAATTATTCAGTCATTAAAAAGTTCTACCTCCGAATCGACAATGTCTCTCTCTCGCGATAAGAGCTTGAACCATATGTCACGATTAGTGAGAATGGTATACCGCCTCAAAAACGATTTCTGGTTGCTCAGTTTCCAAGAATACTATTAGTCATAAACCCACTTCCACAACAAGCGGTGTATGTGAGAGGGTGTAATTGTTGCTTAAGCACTGCTCTCGGATTCTCCGTGTCCCAAATTCAGCAGATGATATACTATTAATTTGGAGTTGTATAGGTTAGCAAAATTAGTAATTTCAAATAACACTGCTTTTATCAAATTTTATCTCTATTGAAATCTTAGCTGAGGCTTACACCAGAGTCCAGTAGGTATACAGTCCAGTACTAGAATTACATATTATATTGATCTTATCATCTCTTATCTCTTATCAATTTATACCTTTCTGAAAAATTTATCTTATTAGTTACACACATTTCATATTGTAAACGCCACTCGAAAACTGTGTTTATTATTAGTTTTTAAAATTTTTAACGGTTTTTCCCGGTGGCTGAAAATTAAGAAAATAAATACTATAAAATAAATCATCACACTAATATTAGAAACGGTTATAAAGAAAATTAAGTAATTTAAAAAATATTTAATACAAAATAAATTGTGTTGGTTGCATTGCACTTTAAATTAAGAAAATACAAAAAAAAAAAAACTAATTTATGAGCCTATAATATTTTCACCAAAACTAATCAATTATTTTTATTTTACTCTATAACTAATTTTATTATTTCAATTTTAAAATTTATTACAAAATCTTGAGTTATGTTTTGTCATATATATATACAAGTATTAAAAATATGAAATGCTTAGTTTGACTTCAATAATTAATTCGATTTATTGTATATTATTGATCAATTGTAAAATAACTGTAATTTACTATTTGTTTGACTTAAATAATATTAAAATAACGGTTAAATATGAATTTTAAACATTTGTTTACAAAATAAATTATATTGTTCGGAATTTTTTAAAATTTAATTTTCTTAGCGCATTTCAAAGTGTTTCCATTTCACATAAAAACTTATTACACAAGTGTTTTATTACATACATAAAACACTATTAAATAAAAAATATATGTATAGTAAACACTTGAAAAATAGTTTAGTTGTAAAAAAAAAATATAAATAAAATTAATAAAAAATTTATTCAGAGTGCATTTAATTTAATTTAATGAAATGGTGGCGTAAATAAATTTATTAAAATTTTTTTTTTTTATTTTTCGGTTAATTTTGCAATTTGCATAATTTTATTATCTTTATTAAAAGTATAATACTTAACGAAATTGTTTAAATTATTAAAGATTTGGTAGTATGAAAAAAAAAATTATATAGTGTAAACAGCTTAAGAAAGACTATAAGATAAGAGAGAGTGAAAGAGAGAGAAAAAAGAGTATATAAGAGAAAAAACTGTGTCAACTCTGGGATAATCACATTATAATTCAATAATAAAAATGTAAACATGTGAAAGTCGGTATAAGGAACTCGCAATAATTGTTACAACCTTAGACAGTTGTCCAGAACCACATCGTATCAACTAGGCCCTAATGCACCGCATCTATTTATCAATAATCATTTGTTTTAATACATTTTTGTTGTATGAAAACCACATTTGACAGCAAACCAATAAAATTTGTTTAGTAAAAAACACTCACTTATCAAAAAACTATTATTGGATTAGTGATTAGTGGTTGGGGCAATAGGATCCAGCTTATAATTAATCAAACAATCAATCAATTGATATTAGTAAAAATAATCACTTATCAAAAAAAAATTATTATTTGATTAGTGATGAGTGGTTGGTACAATAGAGTCCAGATCCTCCGAATTTTGCCATAAAATTTAACTATATTGGTTACAAAATTTCAAAGATTGATATTGTTGATATCGGAAGAACATTATTTTTGCATTCGTATAAAAGCTACATAAATGTCTACACTTGATTAACCCAATTTTACCGAAGTCGTTGACAGTCATTAACAACTTAACTTGACACGGTTATAATTGGCACAGTTTAAAATTCCTTCAAATTTAAATAAACCCCTCGTGGTTTTTGTATAAAAAAGAATTTGTGAGAATTTCATTATTCTAGAGCTGTTTTAGTTTTCGAGTTATCATGCAAACAGACGGAGTCTCACAAATAGCTCAAATGACTTACTTTTCGATTCTGATAATTTCTATGCACTTGAAACTTAAAAAAATTGCGAATAGACTGACTCTTACAGATTGCTCAATTACTTATAGGTTCTGATAATTTTCATGAACTTAAATATTACAAAAAACTGAAAGAATCGAATGAATAGCAATAGACTCTTACAGATAGCTCAAATGACTCACTTTTAAATTCTGATAATATCAATGTACTTAAAAGCGTAAAAAAATTCCGAACAGATGGATTCATACATGTATTTCAAATAACTAATTTTTAAATTCTGATCGTTTTCATGCACTTAAAACGTAAAAAACTTCTATATACAATCGTACAACAATTGCTTTTTTTTCTAGCGTCACAAACGTAATTCCAAATTCAGTATATCTTTATGAAACCTTTTAATTTTGTACGAGTTAAAAGAAAAGAGTGTTTGCTGTTCTTAAAAATATTTTTCATATTGTTTTTTGTCTACTTTTATTGCATTTTTCTCCTCCTTCCTGTCTGCGCCAGTTGAGTGTTAACTCTTTTTATTAATTAAAATATGAAGAATTTTTATTTAATATGCTTCATTTCAACAGAAATTAAAATTAATTTTAATTTATGTAAAAAAAACAATAATTTATTATATCATTGCATTTTGAAATTTCTGCTTCATCTCGTTGGTTTCTGTAACTCTGATGTTAATTTTAAAACAATAACATATTTTTACTTTCAGTTTTATTAAAAATTATTGTATATTTTGAGTTGTTTCATTTTTGTGAAGTGCAGCGTGCAGCATTTGAAAGTGAAGAGGTTTAATTAATGGAATAATTGTTTACATATATCACATACCTACATAAAGTAATTTTAATTAGGATTGCGATTATTAAGTTTAAGACAAAATTTTTGGTATATTTATTTTTTTTTTAAAAAGGGACAGTGGAAACCTTGGACAGCAACCTATTAGAACAGTGCGGAATTTTCAAAATCACCTTTTTTTTCAAACAAACTTTATGCTGGCCCCTGTTATACAAGTTTGGATTAGAGGATAAGAATGTGAAAGAACCTTTAGGAATCAGAGTCAGAAAATTTAGGACAATGGGGTTATGAAGGATATGAAAAAAATTTATTTGTTGACATTTTGCTAAATTTAAAACAGTTGGATGGACGAAGGGACATGTAGAATGAGTTTCAAATTTCTTAGAATGAGTTTCTTTTAATTTGCCAAACCTGATGTGGATATTTATTAAAAAAAATTATTTGTTATCCATTTTCTATATTCAGATGTATTATCTATTAATTGGCTGACTCTGTACGGGAATCGAACCCATACTACCTCGGTAAATAAAGCGTGTATGTATACCCTCTAGTCAAGAGACGCTACTTATTTGGAAGGAATTTTTCGTTAATTTTTTAACAAGGCATGACTCGACAAAAGTAGAAGCCGTGACAATAGTTTAAGAATATAAAATAGTATAGTTTTTGGTTTCGGAATCAAACCCGTACTTCCTCGGTTAATAAAGCGTGTATGCCTTATCCTCTAGACAACAGAGGCTCATGGATTGGGATTTTTTTAACAAGGCATGACTCTACAAAAATTGAAGACTCGACAATGGTTTCAGAATTTAAAATAGTATGGTACTTGAAAACATTCCGATCTACAATTAAAAGATATTTAATTAGAAAAACATCCTAAATGTTTAGTATAATACGTAATATATGATAAGTAAACAATATGTTAACTCATATGAATATATATTTTTAACAATAGGGTCACAAATTACAATTAACGTTTGTAGATACCTTCCATTGCCCAATATATTAATTTTAATTTTTTGTTTTTGAATTTATGTTTGTTTATAATATAAATATGTCAACATTTCTTTTATTTATCATTCTATCCATACCATATTGAATGTAAGTACATGATGTTTATAAAATGCAATATCAATTACGTCCTACACATTTTAATGAGTTCAAAAAAACAAATAATAACATTTATGTAAAAAACGAAAGTTTTTTTTTTAAATCGATTTCTCTTATAATTTATGTTATTGGGTTAAAAACAATATTTAAAAATCTATTTATTAAAAAACTATATTAAAACAATTTTTAGAGAACACATAATTTACAGAGTTACAAAATTAATCTTGATAACATGTCTCTGAGATAATAAGGCTTTCATATTGGTTGCGTAAACGCTCCATTTTCTAAGCTGATTATCAAGTCTTTGGATTCTATATTCCATTTGTTTATGCAAATACTATATTAATTAATAATCTATGATATCAAGTTATGAAAAAATATATGCATATGAAATAGAGTATTAATGGAGTCCGTCCCGAAACTCATAATCGCTTATTTCTATTTTTCCACAAAAATGTCATTGAAAAATCTATCATAATGCGGAGAATGTAGACCGTTAACCCTAAAAGTAAATATACACATGCTCTTTAATTAAGCGGACTAAAATGTTACCCATGAGTTGGCCAATGAGTTGAGTCGAAATTCAACCTCTTTACTACTCTGTCGTGATATATTATTTATCCAAATCTTTGCTCTCCAAATACCAAATTGAAAATGTCAATAATGTCAAAATTCATAATTGAGAAGCCTTCGAAAAAATTGAAAAAACCGAGGGGCATTTGAGATGTAATCGTTTCACAACGTTTAGAATTTTAAAACCTAAATAATTTTAAATGTCAAAAACTTATTTATGACATCCTTTTTATCCGTTTTTGTTTAAAAAAAAATAACAGTGCTGTTTGAAGAAGACTGAGGCTTGTAAACGACAAAGAGTAGTTAATGATTAATATCGTTATTTTCAGGAAAAATAGAGCAAATAGGGTTGCCAGATTCTTAAAGTGTTCAAGTTATGAAAAACTAGTCCAAATTATAGCTAAACTTGGAGCAAATATGAAAAAATATAGCAAATAGGTTTGTCAGTTTCTTAAAGAGTCCAAGTTCTGAGAAAGTGGTCCAAATTATAGCCACAATTAAAAGTTTTTAATTTTTTAAATAAAAATATGTGAATGTTATTAGCATTATTTTATATCAAAAAGACATCTCAATCCCTTAAAAAAGGTAGTATACAATTATTAAGTTGATTTTTATTTAAGGTTTAATGCAGCTATTTAACGCTAAAAATGACAGACAAATTAATACTTAAAATTATTTAATTAAATATATTTCAGCACTATGCAATCTTTTATTACAAATTTAGCTTAATGAATATGGCAGAGTTTAAAGAAAAAACAAAAATGCTACAAATGTATTTATTTTCAAAAGTAGAACAATCTAACCTCAAATTAAAAAGAAATCAATTTAAGAGTTTTGGTTGCTTGATCAAGAAAAAAGTTGCCTAATATGTAGCCAAATTTAAGTAACCTCTTATTCTGTCACATTGACAGTTTAATAATTAAGTTTGCGTAAAATGGATAAAACCAACTTGTTCCAATGTAAAATTGTAATGCAGATATAATTTCATAATCTTTATTTCATTATTAACAATTTGTATCATTACATCAATTTTATATTTCAGTAAACTATCAGTACACTGATCATACAAACTGATGAATTATATAAATTATATAATCTGATAATGAATAATGATGATAGACAAATTGCATGTTATTTACACATTTATTGTTAAGTTTTTTTTATACCCGTATGACTATATAGTCCAAGGGTATAATAAATTTGCCATTACGTTTGTGACGCAGAGAAGGAGGGGGGGGTAGATATAGACTCAAGTGTATGGATCGGATCAGAATCGAAAAATAAATCGATTTAGCGATGTATGTCCGTCCGTCCGTCCGTCCGTCATCAGGATAACTCAAAAAGTAAAGGAGCTAGGATTATGAAATTTTCACAAATTCGTTTTTATGCAAAAAACGGAATCGAGTTTTAAATTCAGCCATTTTAGTCCACGGGTTCGAGTATCTGCCATACAACTTCTAATTTTATATGAGCATTACTCTATACCTATGGAAGCTGCGTGTCTGAAATTTTGCCAAAAGTAGTTTAGTATAATGGCCAAAGTTACTGCAAAATTTAGTTGGTCTACTGCTGAGGGTTCGAGTAGCTGCCATACAACTCCTTCTTTTATATGAGGATTACACTACACCAAATAAAGCTGGGTGTCTGAAATTTTGCCAAAAATAGTTTAGTGTAATGGCCAAAGTTACTGCAAAATTTGGTTGGTCTACTGCAAAGGGTTCGAGTAGCTGCCTTACAACTCCTTCTTTTATATGAGGATTACACTACACCAAATAAAGCTGGGTGTCTGAAATTTTGCCAAAAATAGTTTAGTGTAATGGCCAAAGTTACTGCAAAATTTGGTTGGTCTACTGCAAAGGGTTCGAGTAGCTGCCTTACAACTCCTTCTTTTATATGAGCTTTACACTACACCTGATGAAGCTGGGTGTCTGAAATTTTGCAAAAAATAGTTTAGTGTAATGGCCAAAGTTACTGCAAAATTTAGTTGGTCTACTGCTGAGGGTTCGAGTAGCTGCCTTACAACTCCTTCTTTTATATGAGCATTACTCTACACCTAATAAAGCTGAATGTTTGAAATTTTGCCAAAAGTAATTAACCGGATGATATAATGTATATGTTACGGTCATACGGGTATCCCAGAGTTGACACAATCTACTCTACTACACTCTTCCTCCTTATATATATATTTATATTTTTATATGTATATTTATACCCGTATGACTATAGGTCAAAAGGGTATAATAAATATGCAAATACGTTTGTGACGCGAACAAGGGGGGTGAGTAGATATAGACTCAAAGGTACGGATCGGATCAGAATTGAAAAGTTAATCGATTTAGCTATGTATGTCAATCCGTCTGTTCGTTCGTCCCCACGATAACTCAAAAATTAAAGGAGATAGGATTTTGAAATTTTCAAAATTAATTTTTATGCAATAGCCGTCTTTGCTATTGAAATCGAGCCATTTTCGTCCACAGGTTCGAGTACCTGCCATACAGCTTCTTTTTTATATGACCATTACTCTACACCAAATGAAGCTGGGTATCTTAATTTTAGTTAAAAATAGTTTGGTTTTATAACTAAGTTTCTGCAAAATTTGGTTTGTCTACTGCAGTGGGTTTGAGTAGTTGCCATACAACTTCGTATTTCACATTAGCATTACTTTATAAAAAATAAAGCTGAATATTTGAAATTTTGCCAAAAGTAATTAACCAGATGACCAGATCTTCCTCGTTTTAAATAAATTTAGGGACATACTTCCGTTTAACTTCCTTGACCAATCTTACAATCTCCCGGCCTAATCTTACACACAACTAATTAGCTCATTTAATTGATTTTAGTCGAGGTCTTCTCAGTTGGGTCAAGAGTTATTATAGGCAATTTTGAAGCGTTTCTTTTTAAGGTCTCGAAAACACTTTAGGACCTCTATATGGTCAAAAGAGTTTCATTAAAGTTTAGAAGGTTTTTAGTTAATAAGTGACCTAACTATTGTTAATTTTCAAAGTACACACTTTAATGACGATTCATAAAGTGACCTAAGGTATCTATGTGTAAAATTAAAAAAAAATTCGCCCAATAAACGGACGTTCACCCAAATTTAGTCTAGTATAGCGATTTTATTTAAATTTAAAAAATCGGTTTTTTTGTTTCCTTCTCTTTTTACAATCCATTGAAAGAAATTTTATTACTGCGGACTCATAAATTCAAAGCATAATTATACGACCTTTTATAGACTATTATTATAGACTATTTACGCCCTCAAATATACTTTGAATATCTTTTATCCAACTTGACTTAATTTGATAAAATAATAAAAATAAAATAAAATTCAATAAGAAAAAAATATTTAATCATGAAATTTATGATACATTATAAGTTCATCAAGAGTAAGGTATTCAAAAGAAGTTTAATTAAAGATTAAAAGTTAGTTTTTAAATAATATATTAATTGGGGTTAAAGTAGGTTAGTGGAATAATAATATACTTGTGAATATAGTTGTATTATTTTCAAAATAAAAATAATTAATAGTTAACAAGTAATTATAGTTATATTAATTGAAAGTGTAGTATGTAGTTTAACTTAATTAATGTGAGAAACTTTTACATATTAATTGGTAATTTTAATAAATTAATTAATGTTAATAAGTTGTGTATATACATTATTTAGGTTCAAATAAAGGGTCTCTGTTTTCATTTGTTTAAATTTAAAAAGTTCCAGACATCATTATTTTGAATAAAGTCTATATTTAAAGTATATAACCAAATTCAATTGCATCTAATTACTGTAGAAAAATCTACATTACTCAAAATTCAGTCATTCAGTCAATACGTTAGGTAGGTTTTACTTAAGCTTACAATTCCTTAATTTATTCAAACCATTCTGCAATTTTTATATTGTTTAAGATAACTAGAGCAATTTAAGAAAGAATGGGGATTATCTTAAGATTGTTTCAAAATACGCATGCGTAAAATGCGCTTAACACTTATTACAGTATGTGGAGTCAGAGACTGTAACGGTATTTCCTCAGTCTTCTAAACGTAAATGAAATGCACATTTAAATCGAATCATCTTCCTTTATCATCTTCCTAACTCCAAAAGTTTGGTTCAAAAAGGGTGTGGTTTTGGTGTGTTTGGTTAAATCATACACTACCCAAGAAACACCGCATAGTTTCAATGGGTGGCTTTCGAGAAATAATTATTAAGAGAGAAGTTCGTCATTTATAACAAATCAAATTACGGAACTTAGATAATAAGTTAAGATAAGTCATTAGGATGACGTCCTCTTAATCAAAGGGTATAACTTATAATTTATATCATAAAAATTGCAATTATAATATATGTTTAAGTCCCACACCTGGCAAACTCTCCACATTATATGATATATATAAATAAATAAATAAATAAATAAATAAGATAAGAAATTAGATAAGATATAAGATAATACATAATATGTACTTATTATTAAATTTAAACAATTATATTTAAAAAAAAACATTTTATTTAATAAAAAAAATACAAATTAAAAATAACCATTTTGCCAATATTTATATATATATTATTTAATACAATAAATTAATAAATTTAAAATAAAATAACTTATTTATTTATCACAATTTACAAACAAATATTTTGTTGTCCATATTTAAAATTTTTTTAAAAAAAAATTATTAAATAATAAATTAGTTTAATTTTTTTTCTATTTTTAACTAATTAATTAATTTATAAATATTGAGATTTAATTTATTTATATATAGATAACATTTCTTTTTAAATTTTTTGATTTTAATTATCTTAAATATTTATTTTAATTCATTATTTTCATAAAAGATAACTACAGTATTGGGCAAAATTAAGAAAACAAAAAAAAAAAAAACCTTAAATGCCCTTAAACAAACAACAAATTCAATTACAAATTGAATCATTTTTAAAATTAAACTATAGTTTATGAAACAGGGCAACGTTTCGGCAGACATTTAGATCTAGATCAATGGTTTGATCAAACTTGATCTTTAATCTTAAGAAAAAAAAAAGATCAGATTATAAATGGTCCGATCTTATAAATATTAAAATTTTAAATCAAAATCTTTATACAAGATCCATATAAGTTTAATATATGTATATTATAATTGATCACAGATCAAAAACAATGATGTTTAAGAGATCAAATCAATTATTTGATCTGATCTCATCACATATCAAATAAAGATAACTTGATCTTAAAAATTGTACTTTGAAAGATCGGATCAATTTCAATGATCTAAACTTTTGATTTGTGATTTAGATTTAAATGTCTGCGTTTAGGCTTCTATTTACTCAATTATTTTCAATTTTTCTGAAGCCTGTTTATGTTAAAATCTGTTATATACAGTTTTTAATTCCAAAAGTTTATTCAATGAACTGTAATTGTTTATATTTACTGACACACTACTGTTAATTTATCACTGATTATTTTCTTAATAAAATATAGACATTAAAGAAACAATAACAAAAAACTAAAATAATAATCTCATAATATTTCATTTTTAAAAATAAGTTTTTTTTTTTTTTAATTTTATTTTAAATTATTTTCGTTTTCAGTTAACGCTAAGCCTTTTAATATTTTTGGAAATATTAATTTTTTTGCTACTTTTCCATGTATAAAATCCATATGATTAAATTCATATTTTTTTGGTACTGTATAATTTAATTTAAGTGCTCCCATTCTTATTTCACGTGATAATTTCACAGTTCCAGCATAACTAGTAAATAAATCATATTCTGAATAATATAAAAATACTGGACATGTTATCATTTTAAGATCATAATCTGGTGGTTGTAACATTCCATATTTTTGTAAATTAATATTTTCACCATAATCATATTGACGAAATCTACCAGATTTTATTATTTGAAAGAAATGTATAACACATTTTAAGGATGCACCTTGTGGTGAATTATGAAATATGTTAATGGCAGTTTCCTGAAAATATAAAAGCAAATCTTGATTTATTAATTTAATTTAAAAACGAGGAAGATTATAGTTGCCCTTGTCAACTTTTAGATACCCGTGCATACCCACTATGGTGTATAAAATAAACCGTAATTTACTTCTCTTATACATTTAACTCATTACCCCATAATTTTGACGTAAAAAAAAAAAAAAAATTAACAAAAAAAAAAAAAAAGTCACAAAACAAAAACCAAAATTTTCATTCATTGTCCCATAACTTTAGCTTAAAAAAAAAAAAAAAATTAACAAAAAAAAAAAAAAATCACAAAAAAAAAAAAAAAGTTTTCATTCATTGTCCCATAACTTAAGCTTAAAAAAAAAAAAAAAAAAAATAAAAAAAAAAAAAAACAACAAAGAAAAAAAAAACAAAAAAAAAAAATTGGCCCACCCTAAAAGTCCGATGGTCCGAGTGATGTCCAACTTTGCCAAGTAACTTGCCCTATTAATTTACCTGCCCAATTTTAATTTTAACCTTGTAGCTTTATTAGATTCACAGTTATTGAATCGAAAACTTTGTATGGCAGCCCTCCGAAAATGGGGCCCTAACATTTTGAAACTTCATATAAGTGCTCGATTCATTATATAACTAACCGTGTGTAGTTTTCAGCCTCGTAGTATAATTAGTTTTGAAGAAATTCATATTGGTGCAAAGAAGTTGTATGGCAGCCCCCCATAAATGGGGCCCTAACATTTTGAAGCTTCATATAAGTGCTCGATTCATTATATAACTAACCGTGTGTAATTTTCATCCGCGTAGTATAATTAGTTTTGAAGAAATTCATATTGGTGCAAGGAAGTTGTATGGCAGCCCCCCGAAAATAGGGCCCTAACATTTTGAAACTTCATATAAGTGCCGGAGTCAATATAAAACTAACCGTGTGTAATTTTCATCCCCGTAGTATAAATAGTTTTGAAGAAATTCATATTGGTGCAAAAAAGTTGTATGGCAGCTCCCCGAAGCCTTGGTCCGATTTTAACCAAAAACAATAGGGAACCTAGAAATTGTCTAAAAATGACTTTGTGTGAATTTCAAGACTCTAGCCCTTTTAGTTTTTGAGTTATCGTGATGACACACGGACGGACGGACGGACGGACGGACGGACGGACGGACAGACACACATAGCTAGATCGACTAATTTTTCGATTCTGAGCCGATACGTACCCTTGACACTATATCTAGCTCGTCTAGATCGATGCGTTACAAACGGAGGAGCAAATCTAATATACCCGATGTTCATATATATATGCACGGGTATAAAAATACTTTTGATTTAAGAGTAGTATATGGTTAATTAAAAAATTCCAATTGGTGATATTTAATTAAAGTAGAATAAAGAAACTCTCTAACACTTTTTAGCACATTTTCAAAAGATTTTGTAAAAATGTACCTATATTCCGTCCGTTCGAACCTTGTTACCTGCGGCTAGTTAAAAAATGTCAACGGGTAGGTATTTCAATTAAAATAATTTAATGTTAAAACTTTTTTCTGTAGCCCCAACCGTTACGGAGCTAAAGCCCCTCACAGTCGGAAAAAACCCTATATTTTAAATAATTTAAAATTCTATAAGGAACATTTTCAATCAACAATCGACGAAATACAGCTGCTTTTAAGCTTTATAAGATTTTAAAAAATTTTTTGGGTTGCCGTACGGTACTAAAATTTACCGTTATCAAAACTAAATTTTTGCCAAAATTTTGGACCCGCATAATCTTAATGGCTTAAGCTAGAAACTTTAAATTTTGGAAGAATTTAGATTGTTAAAAAGTAGGAGTCGTTTAAGAACTGTTTTTTTGCATGCTCTCTGCTTAGGAGCTAAAAATTGAAACTTTGCTATTTTTAAGCAACTGTAACTTAAATAACCTTTTGCATTATATTTCAAAGAGGCTCTTAAAATTGAAGAAAGTGTCTCTTACTTTTAACACTTTTTGCTTAGATAATAAAGTTCTAAGAGAAGCTCAAAATTTTGGTGGAAAACACAATTTAACTTCTAGAACCCGAAAATTTGGATGGGAGGAGATGGGGTTAGATCCACAAGAATAATCATAAGTTTGCTTAATAAAAATTTAGTTACCTTCCCCATTGAAGGGTTATTAGAATTTAAAAATTTCCCATTTTTTTTTTAAATTAGTATCTTAGTCAAGAGTTAAATATCAATTAGTCCAGCATTATCTTTCGAAACTAGTTAACAGGTTTTCTTGAGTTTTAAGTATTGATTTGACTATTACTCATGATTAATAAAGAATTGATGAAATAACTAAATTATAACACTATTATTTATTTTTAAATATATTTTTTTGTCATCACTTGGTTGTTGATGTTTTTTTCATCACTTGTTTATTTTAATAAAAGAATCTGTTGAAACTTTCAAATAATTTCCCACATTCCGAAATTCCAGCAGTTAAATAGAAACTATTGATTTTATGAAACTTAATATAATTCAATTATTCATATAATTACTTCCTTAATCTGTATTCTGTATATGTACATTAAGTACAAAATATTATAAAATCGACAAACTTTTCAAACTAAGTTTATACAGGGTGTCCGGGACTCAAGTACGCGCACTACACTCAGTGATTGGGGGCATTAAAACAAACAAAAAATTGTACTGGAGAGAGGGTCTATTGTGGACCCTTTTCGAGATATGAGGGATTAAAGATTTAAGGAGACTTTTCATAAAAAAATTAATAACTTTTGAACAGCTTACTGTAGAGAGATAAAAAATTTTTGTGTACTAATGATCCACATATACCCAACAGTTACAAAGTTATGAAGGTTCAAAATGATTTAAAATAAAAAAATTATGTTTCAAACTCTATTTTCTTTTGAAGCACACTGTATTTGGGGTCCACAATAGACCCCCCCCTCCAGTACAATTTTTTGTTTGTTTTAATGCCCCCAATCACTGAGTGTAGTGCGCATACGGGACTCAAGGACACCTTGTAGTTTAATTTAAATAATTTTTAAATCTTATTAAATACTAAATTTTAGTCATGAAAACTTTTTAAATTTATACAAGTTTTTGTAAACAACTTAGTAATAGATGGTAATAGTTTAAATAAGACTCAAACTAAATTTTTAATACACTTGTTTAAACTTGATTGACATTGATTAAAATATAAAAAAATTTTTATAAAATTTAATTAAGTTGTTATACTGGTAACAAATTCTTATATTAAAAATGTTATTGAAGTAAATTGAAAAGTACTGTTATTAATTAACTAACTATATAAGTTGAAGTAATTATATTTTTTAAATAAGTTGACATTTTGTAATTTATATTCAAATTTTAATTAAACATTTCATATTAATATTGATTGTAAAAATAATTAGAAACTTATTAAAGATAATTATTCAATATTAAAATAGATAGGTATAAATTATTAGCAATAATAATTTAATAAATAAAGTAATCAATAACTAATTACATAAAATAGTATCTTCCATAAAATTTAATTACTTATTTGTTATTATTAATTTATTGAAAATATGTCAAACGCATTGAAAAGTACTAAAAGAAATTTAAAAAAAAAAGTAAAAGAAGAGAAAGTAAAACTTTAAGTAAAACAAATGTTTTACTATTAAATTTATTTAAATAAATTTTAAATAGAAAAATATACTGATACTTGAAACTACGGGTTTTCAATTACTTACAACTTTTAGAAAAGAAGTACCTAACTGTAAATATATTTTAATTTTGATTTTGATTAAACAAATTTAAAAATGTATTTCTAAGGTACCCACAATTCAATATTTAAAAATTGAAAAAACTAGAGTTTCAATTACAACAATTACTATTAATGAATTCCATTACGAAATACACACCCGTATATATACTAGTATATATACTGAATACCAAAATTAATAGAACTGCATTCCAACCATCCAAAGATAATTGAATTCCATTAAAGAAAAAACAAATAAAAATAAAACAAACACTTAAAAAACATATCAGGGTTTCACGAAACGAAATGATGTTGAAGCAAAATTTAATTGCTCTTTAAAGCAATATAATTTTTTAATTTTTTTTTAATTTTTAATTTTATATTTATCAATATTTACTGGAGGCCATGAATATGAAAAGGAGCCATGTTCCCGAAATATTGGCAAAATTTAATTAAATTAAATAAAAAATAAAAAAATTGTATTTAAATAATACATAATTTGTAGAAATAATTAAGATCTGCATTTCCAAAATCATAATTTTTCTTAATATTAAAATTAAATAAACAATCAAATATTCACACCAGCTGACCATATTACATAGTTGAATTTATATACATAGATACAAGTATATAATATATAGAAAATTAAAATGAAAAAAATTAAGTTCTTTTCGGAAAAATTCCGATTCAAAATTGAAATAAAGTTCCTGTCCTATATCTTGGGAAGTCGGACAGATTCTATAGACTCCAATTCTGTGGTAGGGGGGCTTATGAGCCGAACTTTTACTATTTTCTTGTTAATAAGTTCTTCTTAAAAAATCGGTTATTACATTTTTTAAATTATGTCGGTCCGGCTACTTGGTCCCGAAAATCGGGAATTTTTAAATTTTCGGTTTTTAAAAAAAAAACTGTAAAAGCGTTAAATGACTTAATTTTTAGGTTTTTGTGATTAATAACCTATCTACAATGCACGCTCTAATTCCGCTCTCTACACGTATCTATCTGTCAAACTAAGTTAAATGTATTGAATTAAATGAAAGTGTCTATAATAGACGCAGCCATGTCCCAGCCATTATACAGTCATTAAAAAAGTTGTTTAACTTTTAACTTTTTCGCTTTCTTTACGTATTCAAATGTCAAATAATTGAACTTTGATAAATATTTTTCATTGAAAAATATCAGAATAAAAAATTAGTAAAATTACTAATTCTTTTTAATAATATAAAACCTTTATTCAAAATAACTATACAATAAACTTTAAACTATTGAATATTTTTTAATTCATGAAATTTATAAACAAAACAATGTCAAAAAACGCTGTCATAAACATTTTATTGTGGACACTCCTTTGTTGACTATGTAATGAGAGCGGAATAAGAGCGACATGAGAGCGTCATTGTAGACAAGCCATAAAGTTTCAAACAGAACGTAGTAAAAATTAAAATTCGGATAAAATTCCAGAACTTTTTTTTTGTTCTCAAATAAATATCATTCCAAAATTTTCCTTTCATTTCATTCCGCAACCCTGAAACATATTGTTATTAAATATTCTTTACCTCATTTATATGCTGTCCATATGAACCAAATATATGTGCATATATAGCTGTACAAAATCTAGCTTCCATAAACATTGTACAAAATTTTGCTGTTAATTTTGACAGATCTTGTAATCCAATTGGTGGCGGTTGATTCACCCCATTTAAATATGATTCATTTGGATCACCATAACGATCTGCTAAAAATTTTGCATATATACTACCAGTATTTTTCATATATGATACTGGTGTTATACCATGAAATGACATTATTTTATCATTATATTCTGGCATTTGTGTTATTAATGTAAAAAATGCCGCTGTACCTTGTGAATGTCCAATATAATGTAATTTTTTTGTTTCAGTTTTTTCTAATATATAATCAATAATAACTGGTAAATCGTATATACCAATTTCATGCCATGTATAATTCCAATATTCTCTTGATATTTTATAATTTAATTTAATGTGTTTACGTGATAAATAATTACCACGAGAATTACCTAACCATATATCATAACCAGCATCTGATAATGTAAATGGTAATACAATATTATTTGTTATACTCCAAAACCATGCTGATGAATCTAAACCTAATGCATGATGCATATATATTGATGGTTTTTTTACATTGTTAGATTCTTCTGTTGAATTTTCCGATTTAAATTTTGATGATGGTATTCTATGTAATTTTAATATATAACCATCTTCTGTTATCACTTCGTGTTCTTCAATTGGATAACGATCTTCAAATAAAAGTCTCTATTGGAAAATTAAAATTAAATAAATGGAAAATTAAGAAATTAAAAAAAAAAAAAAAAAACAATAATAATATAGAAATGTACAAAACATGTGTTAATCTTTTTTAATTGATTTCGAATTTCGAAATTATCGCAGTTAAGCTTTAATTCTTATCAAAAATTTTACAATTTAGGTCAGTTATTTTATTTAAATTATAATCTAAATGAAAAGCAAAAAACCCTGACTAATAAATTAAATAAAATAATTATGAATAATAGTAAAAAAAAAAAAAAATTGTCAACCTTTGAACCTACCAAATTATCAAATGATGAAACCGGTATATCAAATATATCATCACTTTTATTTTCCCATAATCGATTTAAAACGAATATTATATATATAAATAATTTTTGATTCATTATCATTGCATTCAAAATATTTTAAATCTATTTATTTATTTTTTTTTTTTTATTTCTCACTTAAATCTTAACATTCACTCAAATCTGAACAGCTGATTGTTATAAAAAATATTTCAAAAAATTAATAAACAAACAAAGTGCACATGAAAGAATGAAAAAAAAACATAAAAAAACGCGGTTGTAGTAAATGCAAGCGTGACAAAATTCAAACTGAAATTCAATTTCATTCAGAAATTAAAATATTTTTAAAAAAACACACCGTGTCCAAAACGAAAGAGAGACACAAACAGACTACAGATATATAAAATAAAAAAAATTATAAAAAACAAGTTAAAAAAATAATAATTTAGTAAAAATTAAAAATATAAAACATTCACTTTAATTTACATTCAAAAATTATTTCAACCGATCGTATAACACTTTTTTCTTTTTTTAAAATGATCTTTAAATCTTAATGATCATATATACAACAATTTAATTAATTAGTTTAGTACATATCACTATTTACAAGTTTCTCATTATCATGATTTCCGAGTTCCAACAAACTGTTCAATCAATTTTCTAATTAATACTAAAAAATAAAGTTTCTTATAAGCTTAAATTCAAAACATTATATACAAATGACCGATTAAAAGTTTTTATTTTTCGTAATCAAATATTTTAATCTTAAAATAGGGTCTATGACACTTTACTGAAAAAAAAATCCCGAATGATTTAAAATCTTGAAAATAAAATCCCGAAAATATCAAAATTCCGAATGATTTAAAATCTTTAAAAAAAAAAATCCCGAATTATGAAACCTTATTGAGGTAAGGTACGAAGTTCCAAAAAAAACTTCCACTTAAATATACATACATATTTAGTAAAAGGCAAATTTAAGAACTCTGGAAAAAGTAGCATTCCTGATTTTGGATCCAAATCTGAAATCCTTCCTAACTTTTTTTTTTAAATCAAAAGTCAACAAAAATGTATTTAAAATAATGGAGGCTATCGTCCCCAAACCCCCGCTAAACAAGTTATTAGAACTCTGATTTTGTATCCACTTCTGAAATACTAATAATAAGTTAACACAGTAGGAAAATTTAATATAATGTGGGCTGATTTTTGATTTTCAAGTTTTTTGATTTTCATTATTTTGTTTTCGGGATTTTTTTTACAGAATTAAAGTTCGGGATTTTTTCGTTTCGAGATTTTTTCTTTTCGGATTTTTTTTTCAGTAATATGTCATGAAAAAAAAGTTTTAATTCTCTTTAAATTATATACGATTAAACTTTTCTTTGTTATTTATGTATTTCGTATGTTCGTACATTTTACATATGTCACTCACTTGACACTAGCTAGTCACTAGTCACTACGAGATGGATTAAGATTTTGATAAAACTCATAGGCTAGTCATAATATATATAGTAATTAAATAAAATTTGATAATTTTTTTTAATTTATTTTATATTAAATTTTTTTAAACTTTGACTATATAGGATATGTTTTTATGATATATATATTAAACTTATTGTATACATATACATATTATCATATAAATATACTTATATATACATATTAAAAAGATTATACTTTTGTTATCAAACTTATCGTTTAAATTTTACTCAAATAATTTTTTTTTTTTCATTTTTAAATAATATTTAATAAAAAAATAAACAATTACTGATATGATTATCACTTATCAGAAATTATTAATTTTCAATTAAAAATAAAAAAAAAAATATATTTAAATAAGTAAATTAATTAGTTTTTTTTCAAATATTGTTTTGTTTTTCGGACAAACTTATTTTGTCAAAGTTTCAGTTATACAAACTTTTAAAAAACAAATCTGTTGTATGAAAGCTATTCGAACCTTCTCCGTTCTCTAGCTATTCTACTTTTTATGTCAAGATCAGCTTAATTTTTAATTTGTCACTTTTCTCACTCTTTGAGTGTTACAATGAGCTCACATGTTGAGCAGACGCAAATGCTTCAATGTTGAGATGAATTGCTTTTCGTATTTCAGTTCGATTACTCTGATAGTCAACAAAAGTTTGACCAAAATTCTAAAATAAGTCTACAACCTAGGTTCAGTAATTTGCGTTCCACCATAATCATTTAACCTGGTTTAAGTTAATAAATATTTGACATATCATAAGTGTCAAAATAAGTCAATGTTGTCTAATATACAATCGTAAACATATAATTTTCTTTATTCATTTGCGGGTTCGATTATTTTATTTTATCCGATTACGGACCACCCTTAAATTATTTTTTTTTACACCTACTCAATGTAAAATGTGTCACCACCATGTGTCAAAAAAAAAATTTTAATGTTAGTAAAATTTCCAATTTAAAAATTCAATGACGTTTTTGACATTTGTCTTTTTTAAATTGTCATTTTTTTTAAACATGACTTGTGTTTTGTGGAATACTTCCAACTAATTCGAAGTATACATACCTATATATTTTTTTTTTAAATTTTACAAGTATGTTATGTAATTTTGGTTTTATATATAGTTGATGTGCCGGATTTTTAAATTTTTAATTTTTCACAAACAATCTAAGAAATATAAACTAACAGTTTTAGTAAAAACCTGTTTAGGATGTCACTATGGTTTAAAAAGAGTTCTAACAATTTTTAAACCATAGTGTTCTAACAAAGAGTAGTTTTAAACTTTTTCCGGATAGTTTCGGATTTCAAGTTTACGAAAGAAAATTTTGAATAGTGTAAATTTAAGAATGTTCCCTTCCTTGAATTTTCGAGATTTTTCATTCGTTTTCTTTGAAATATTTTACTGCGAGTATGTGTGACATACAGCCAGACTTAAATTTTTCATTAATAATAATTTAATTTTACATTTCTTTGTTGTTCTCCGAAAATCAAAAAGAGAGAGATTGAGAGAGAGATCAAAAAGTAAAAAGAAACCAAACAATTGTTACTTGTTAGTAAATGAAATAACTTGTTATCGCATCGCAATTCGCTTTACAACAGCAGGTCATTGAATATTTTTGTGACGAAGATTTTTAATGAAATCATAATAATATTTGTTTTTTTTTTCTTTTTTTTTTAGAAAAAAAAACATATTTTTTATTCTTAATTTTATAATTAGTTCAATGTCGAATAATTTTTTTCCCTTTTTGTTATATTTTTTTTTTAAATCAAAAGTAATATAAAATTTATATGAATTAGTTAAACAATAGGTGGAATAGTCGATTCAAAGAACAATTGATTACAAATAAAGAAAAATTTGATAACTTTATTAAATTTTATCAATTGATTATGGATTAGTTGTATTTTGTTGAAAATTTGAAAGTTAAAGCTTTTTAAAAATAGTAACAAAGCCAAAGTAAATTCAAATATTTAAAAAGATCACGTAGTGACTGTCCTTTGTTATACTATTTCTGTTTCTTGGTAGCCTTTTTTAAGCTCGAAACATATTTGACAATTAAAGCCATGCTTTTGGGTTAAAATTGTACTACGTGGTATTCTGAACAAAGCTTGGTCTGCTTGAACCAAGATTTAAATAAGAGTACCGACTTTTCATTCGAAAGGCCTGGTTTCAATTCCCAGTAAAAGTGAAAAAACTTTTAACTGTGGTTTTCAAGCTCAACTCAGCTAGCATTCGCCATTTGGTTCAGATTAATGGCTAAATCAATAATTAATAATCATATATTTTTAACAAAAAGTACAAATATAACAATATAAACAAATACAAAATATAAAGAAATATTTTAATTGTGTAATATAACTCACAGATATAGAATACCCTAGTACGATATATATACCAAATATAAGGTCTAGTACTATCTTATGTTTAAATTGTATGTGAAATTCATTAAGATTAATTTTAATAATAAGAATATAATGACGTGTCCCCCTGTTCCGACTTGGACCTATAGTATAGATAGGCTTATTAGTCTAACAGCTGAACAATTAACACAACGAAAAAAAAAATGTAGAGTTTGATTTCAATTCTTGGTTTTGGGACATTTTCTAATATTACAAATTTTAGAGATCCGATTAATTTTGCAATCACTAGTTCTATTTTACAACTACTGTATTTGATTGCAACTTTGATTACAGTAAGTTTAAAGAAGTATAAAATTCCGCTATAAATAAATAAAGTCCGCTATAAATTTAAATCTGTTATTATGGGGCTAATAAAGTAAACGTGCATAGAAAACATATTATGTTCCAAGATTTTGGCAGACGCTCCTTGCCGAAAAATTAAATAGTTAACTGAGGGAACTAAAGCCTTTGTTTATACTAACAACAGAACTGAAAATTAACGTAAAATAAATAAATGAACTAACGCCCACAATGTAATGAACTAACACCAGAATACAATGAACTAACACCGGAATACAATGAACTAACACCATAAAGCAATTTTTTCAGGCCTTAGTTTATTTTCAGTTCTGCGATAGTTTATTTTCAGTTCTGACTTTATTTCATTCTGGCGTAAGTTCGCAGAGCCTTAAAGGAGTAACACTTTATTCATTTCACTGTGAAAAACTATTTCGCAAAAAATATTAACAAAGAAAAGATTATCTAATCTGGAGTTATTTTAAATTTTAAAGTAGGTACGATTTAACAAAGGAAGAGCGGGAAAAATTTGGAACGTTGAAAGATTATTATCCCACAAAAATTATTACATCGTTAAATTCTATTTAATTGTTTTAATTTTCAATTTTAAAAATAGATTAAAAAAATTGTAATTAAATAGTAAAAATTTTAAAAATTTGTTTTTAATGAATCGTAACAAAGATAACCTTTTAACAGATAACCTATACGCTTAAAAACATATTGGATTTACAATCTAACTGATAATTTGCATCTATTGTTTTTATTAGAAGATATTTTTACAGTAAATTAATTACAGAACAATGTTGAGTTATAACATAGTCCTTTTATGAAGTTAATATGGTTATTCTTTGGTCAAGAATTTTTGTTTTAAAAGAACTCTTAAAGTGACAGGCCCTTCGCCTTAAATCTTTTATAAATGTAGTCTTGTACAGAAGTAGATTTTTGGTTACGTTTTATAACCTCAAAGGTCATAGTCCCTGGCGTTTGGTTAATCTTGAGTGATAATCTCCAATTTGAACAACATTCAAAACATTTCCCTGGCCTAAATGATGTCCTCGACCGCCAAAATTGAGGAGAAAGTTATCTTATAAACAATGGAACACAATGCAATTAAAAATGTTAGGATCTTATGACCCACTAAACTTGATTTTCTTTTTATTTATTGTCGACTTAATACAAATAAATCAAAACAAACTAAAATACTATAGGTAGTTACTTATAATTTTTTTAGGGATATGCAGGAATTTATAAGAAGGGACTTAAAATTTGTTTTCAGAGTCAGAGTACTCTTTTCCATTAAATTTAGAAAAAATTTAACAGTCGATTTCAAAATCAACAACGATTCTAAATATAAATTTAATTCTGATTTTGTAATCAACTTTAAAACACCTGTTAATGTCTTACATATAGTGCATATACATATTCCGGCAAAATAGAATGCACGCATTTTACATCTAATTCTAAAAATTCTTTATCACTTTAAATAGCTTCTAAGTTTTCTTCCTTATTTTGAAATTTTCTTTCATCTGCTGACGAAGAATCTAGATGGATTATACAATTTTAAATTATAACACCAACTAAGGGTTCAACTTTTTTAATTGAAAAATTGAATTTAGAGAATAAGGCGTACCATTGTTAGGATTTCCCAAGGGATTTATAGCCTAGTGGGTTACGACACGTCGCCGTGATTCTTCGAATAGATTTGTGTTATAAACATTTTAGAATAACGAAATTTACTTTCTCGCATGTTAAATCTGAATCTGTTCAAATTAATTTTAACACTGAAACTTTTTGTTAGTATTCTATATTTATCGAAATTTGGTAACAGGTTCAGTTTCATTTATTGGAAAATTTTACGAAGAAGATAAGAATTACAATAAAATAAAATGGAAAAAAATATATACTTTTATTAAAGTTCTAGATCTATTAAAGGTAGATCTTTTGCATTTAAAAATGTTTTAATACGAAAGTAAATTGCTGAAATGTGAGACAGTTCTTCTTTCTGTTAACCTTAATCCAGCAATTTACTTTTTTATTAAATCACTTTAGAAGAATCTAATAAATATTACAGCTTCACAAAAGAAACTTATCAATAAAAAAATGTTAAATTAACCATTTGGGTAAAAACTTATTGAAATTCTTCACTATAATATCCAACAGTTTATAATAAATATATTTTATACCTTTCAAAATATTTTTAAAATTTATAATCTTTTTTTTCTCACAATATCCATACTTCATTTATTGCAAAATAATAAATCTAATATATTATAAAATCATGTAACAATTCAATTAAATAAATTTTTTTTTTAATAAAAAATAAATTATTAAAAAAAAAAAAAAACATTTTAATAATCATTTTGTAAAATGTGATTTTGAAATGTCGACATCCATCACAAATTTATTAATAACATTAATGATGATATTTTGGATAGATGAATTTTTACTTAACACTTTTTGATAGATTAAAATCTCTTCAAATGATACGCTTGAAATATTAAAAGTAACCATTTTTTTTTGTTTTGAATTTCTTATAAATGTCTTTAATAACATTTTCACTTCACTTGACTGTTAATCGCATGGACCATCGTTAGAATTCAAGTTGAAATTGAAACTTAACTTATGATTAATTTATAAAATAAATATCATTGCATATTTGTAATTAAATTTTTTTTTTTTTTTAGTTTTTAAGTACCAATTTTTTTATTAATTTTATCTGCAATATTAAGGTTCAATAACATTTCTGTATATAAAAGTTCATTCACTTAAAGGTTAAAAAAAAAAACATTATATAGAAGATATTTTGAAAACGAGGAAAGTTGTATATAGTTGTCTTTGTCAACTTTTAGATACCAGTGGGAACACAATATGGTGTTTTAAATAAAACAAGTTATCAATTTCCTGATAATATTATTTTGGCAGATATGAAAGCAGGACTCTTAAATTGTTTGACAGCTATTCGAAAATAAAGTCCTAACATTTTGAAACTTCATATACAAGTGCTGTACCTATTGTATCAATAATCCGTTTTAATTGGTTCTAAAAATTCGAATGGCAGCTCCTTGAAGCCGTAGTTCGATTATAATAAAAAATAATAGGGTCGACTACGATTTGTCTTAAAGACACCTAATATAAATTTTTAAATAATAATAGCTCAATAGCTCTTGAAGCTTTGGGGTTATCTACAGTTGACAGTCACAGTTGGAAGGACGGATGGACATAAAGCCTAATCTATTTACTTTTCGCTGCTGATTCGATCCGTATCCAATCCTAGATTAATGTCTAGATTAATGCATTACAAACGGAGGAGTAATTTTAATATACCTGTAACCTTTTGTTCGCACAAGTATAATAAAACTTTGAAATACTGGTTAGGAATATAAATAGATAGATAGATTGGAATTTTTAAAGTAACATTCAGTAGATACTTGCTTTTAGTTAACTTTTCCAATGATTGGAATTTTCAAAGTAACGTTAAGTCGATACTTGCTTTTAGTATTGAAGAATAAAATATGAAATAAATTATTATGTATAAATGAAATATTTTAATTTTAAAAACTAAATTGAAGACAATATTTCTAAACTATTCTTGAACAAATTTATAAAGTATCTGGTATTTTATTCCTCGTAGAGCTGCAGAGCTTCTTCTCTGCTTGACTTCATACCAGCATCAACTTATTACATTGTTAACTGCTTACATACATATACTTATTTCTTCCTTAGTGATTTTGAGAGTGCATTTTGAGAGTCCTTCAGCACCCAAGTCTTCAAAATTCAATCTAACGTAGTTCGTATTATGGTTTTGAGTGATTTTAGGCTTATGATCTGTACATTTTCACAGCAGCAGCACTGCACCTGTTTAATTTGACTTTAGGTTTCTCACCCTTTCATACCCAGATATCATCTTTATTTATACTTTTTCCTCCATATTCTAACATATGGCTTTTTTTCAAAATTTTAGGAATAGTTTAATCTATTGGTAAATCAGAAGTCGCACCAACTAATTTAAAACCGAATTTTTAGTTAAATTTAATTTAGAGATAGTTTTTAGTAAATATCAATAAACAAACATCTTCACACAGAAGACAATAGCATATCATAATTCCGAGTTCACAAAAATAATTTTCAACATTCTAAATTATATATACAAGAAAAAATATTATTAATTAAAAACCAAAACATTAAAAACCATCTATTACTGGAAACTTTCAAACCAATCTTTATCGAGGTTTTAAAACATGTTATTAAGATTAAAATCTATGAAATTTTCATAACAAGTCTTTGTAATTTCCATATACTTTGCATCAAAAAATCTTAGACAGAAACAATAAAACAATCAGAAAACAAAGTGTAACAAACAATGAATTATAATAACAAGGGTGTTTTAAAAAGTACATTTTCATATTAATGCTTATTCTCAAAGTTGTCCTTCTTAATGGTCCCGAATTTGAAAATTAAGTTTAAAATTTGTTCAAAGATAATGTTGGAACTTTAACTTTTGCATATTACTTCAAAAAAATTTGTAATCTGACCTTCATGTGAGTATAGTGGTTAAGACGTCAACCTTTCCATCGAAGGGTGTCGAGTTCAAACCCCGATAGGATCATATTCTAATAAAAAAATATGACAAATTTAAAAAAAGAAAGCCTAAATAACTTGCTTATCATTTTGTTTGTGGTAGGAGATTTTTTATACATAAAAAATTGTTCATTTATTAAGATTAGTTAAATTTTTTATAAAGAGTGATTTTAAATTTTTGTTACACTTATTAAATAAAGCTCGGTGGGTGAGTAAAATAACTTCTTAAATAATGCATACTTATTTCAAAGTACTTCACTCCTCTCAAAAATTCAAGTTTCTAACTAAACCCGTTTGAATGATATACAAGTAAAACAATTATTAGAAAATAAAATTTGGTATAACAGTATATTAAACAAAGAGTCAGGTGCAATGTCTGCTGCTTTTAAGATGTTCAGGTCATAAGCTTAAAATCACTCATAACCATAATACGAACTACGTTAGATGGAGTTTTGAAGACTTGGGTGCTGAAGAAAATCTGTGATGAAAACGAATTAATTAGGAAGAAATAAATGTTTGTATATATAAGCAGCAAACAATGTAATAAGTCGGTGCTGCTATGAAGCCAAGTAGAGAAGAAGCTACTTGATGACTTAATTGATTTGAACGCACTTTTTCGTTTACTACTAATGATAACGAATGATTGTTAAAACTATTATATTTAGTTATATAAGAAATGCCATACATTTGTACAAAATCATATAATATTATATACGATTGTATAACTTTTCATTTAACTAACTATAATAGTCATAGCCATCATTCGATATCATTAAGAAATCATTCGTCAAGTCATACGCATACGAAACGAAACGTATACATACAAGCAAACTAAATTGAAAAGAACCTAAAAATAACTTAAACTAATATTAAAAAAAATTTCAAAAACAAACATAACACGCTAAATACATAAATTTAAATAAATCTTTATGTTTGACATTTTATGCGTATGATTGGTTATGACTGTTATTATTTTGTAATTCATATAGGTAATCATATCGAATATTTATCGAAAGTTCATATGATATCATATGTCTATTATAGTTATTGACAGATTTTCTTATGTTAATTTTAAAATTTTAATCGTCAAGAATAAACGTCATTTTAACTTTACCAGAATAAAATTTCTCTATTTCGATTTTGACATAGCTTGCATAATAATTTAACGAATACTTAACGAAAACAAAAATCGGCATAATGTGTTGAAATATGTCGTTTTGGGCAATTGTATTATTTCCTTATAAGTGGCAATTAACACTAGCATTATGTAATTTTTTAATAGTCCCTGACACATGTTCGTATAATATAATAACTAAATATTACTGTTTTCTATATAACATATTTTTATATATAAGGATTATACTGTTTAATGTACATAAAAATAAAAAATAAAGTCAGTTTTTTTTTAAGTCGTCAAAAAGAATAAACGTCATTTTAATATTACCAGAATAAAATTTCTCTACATTACATATGTTATATTATATTGCGCTGTTATGTCATTATAGTTAGAGCTTTATTCTGCCATTTGGCGTTTTCTTATACTTTTCTAATACCTTATAATTAACTTGTGCCGTAATAATTTAAGTAAAGGCTTTTCAGAACTTTCTATAACTGTAAGTCCGTAACCAGTGGTGCTAAAGAAATGTGACAGTGCTGCCACGCAATACTTATTTTTTGCAAAACATATTTATTTCAAAAGGATTAGACATTTTTATAAACCTCCGAACAGACAGATATATTAAAACTATTAAAGAACATTTTTTTTTTAAATTGTTTTTTGAAAATATGCAAAAAACTTCTATTTACTTTTCTTTTACAACTATATTTTCTTTGTTTTTTTAGAAGATTCATTTAATTTTTTTTTGCATAATATCTACACAAATAAATTATGTTGTGATGCGAGCGAGATTATCGCAAGTATTTTTCAATAAGATTTCTTTGCATATTCCCATGGAATTTCATAAAGTCACGTTTATGCTTAATACATTTGTACGGTTTTGGTGCATTGTAGATTCATTCATAGTTTGTTTTTGTTATTCCTTGATTAAAATAGTTAAAGATAATGATCGTACATACATATATAATGTTGATAATAAATCATTGAAGACTTGACAAACGACTTTGAAATAGAAAGTTTACAAGTCTTTTGATTGCAATTTTTACTTCAATTTTCTTTTTTTTTTTTGAAAGAAAGTTGTTAGGGATGACATTACTCGGATGTTAAATCTTGAGCTGTTTCAAATAGATATGCATATAAGTGCAGGAATAACTACAAAAAAAATGAACTAAGAGAAAATCAGTTGGAAAAAAAGTTGGTAGTTGCAGTTTTGGTTTCATTGTTACAACTTATAATTGTAATTACAAAAAAAATGGAAAAAGAATGACTGAAAATTTTTTTTTTAAAATACCTATTAATTAAAAAAAAAATGTAATGAAAGTTAGTTTAGTCTAACAATGTATATAATAATTTTCACTATAAAAATTTCTTAAATTTCCTCTTCAAAATAAAGAAGATGCGAGGTTTACTAAATTAAAATATAGCAAATTACTTTAAAGTGTTGTATAGTTGAACTCAGACCTGTATAAAACTGAGTAAAATGGTACACCAGTACAATTATAAGTACATTTACTTGATACTCATTACTTTGTCGAGTACTAGTATTACTTAGATTTTGATACTTACAAAATGTAAGTACAAAGTAAAAGAATCATGCAATTATACTTGTAATTTCCAGAAAGTAATTAAATTTTTTGTTTAATTACTTTTGTAATCATTTTTTGATAATTAAATATTTTCGAGTAAAGTATTCCAAGTACCAATGTATCAAGCTTGAATTGAAATTTTTATGATTTTCAATTCCAGTAGTATTGAAATCTATGAATGAATATACATATTTGCAAAATACTTTAATACTTTGAAAATAATTGAATGGTTGATACTTAGTATTTCTTGGTACTTAATTATTCGAAAAAACTTAAGTATAAAAAAATAATTACAAAAGTAATTTAACTTTAAATGTAATTATTTTCTAGGAATTACAAATATTTTTAATTGATTCTTTTACTTATACTTTAATTTTCTAAGCAATACTGGTACTTTTCAAAGTAATGAGTATCAGGCAATGGTACTGGTAATTGTACTGGTACCAGTATATTGTACTGGTAATTGCACTGGTAATTGAAATATTCAAGTTTGGTTGGGTTTATCATCTATTTTAACCTTTAAAAATCTTTCAAAACTATAGTGTATAGATCTACGACTTCTATATACACTTTGATTATATCATTAAAGTAGATCTAAATTATAAGTTAAATTATATTTATAATATTGAAGTAATCAAGTTTCTAATATTGAAGTTTTTCATAAAAAATTATTTTAATATTCAAATAAATTTCGTATATATAAAAGCGAATAAATTAATATTAATAGATCCTATTTTGTTGAAAATAATATTTATTTAAATTATTCTGCTTTTAAATAAGAAACAGTGCAATATAATAACTACCAATGTATATACAGAGAATCCCAGTAGCGTGGTTCAGTGGGTAAAAGGGGAGTTCAAAAGGAACAAAAGATTTCTAATGAGGTCTGAGATAATGGCCTTTAAATTAATTTCGTAAATTTTTTAAAGAAAATAGAACATCTCGAGGGTGACCCTGTACAAACACACTGCAGCTAAATTTCATAATAATTTTTTCATTATCTCTCACTGTTAAAGCGTCTTAAGAATTTAAATTCGAAAAAGATTGCTATTTTAAAATATTTTTGTTAAATAACTGTATTGTTTTCTTAAAAACCGTTATTAATGTACCCGCCCCCCCCCCCCCCCCCCTCTTTAAAAGAGTTTTCAACTCTCCTTTCACCCAGCTCCATTTGGAAACACGATAACGGAACAACATGGAGTCATAATTCCAAAAAACAAAGTTCCCAGTGAGAATCCGATTAAGCAAGGATTTTGAAATTGGATTCAAAATCAAGATTACCGCTTTTTCCTCTATATATATTTTTTTAGCATTTTTTTTTTGTGAAATTTTTAATTTTGGAATTTATGTTTTTGGAATTATGGAAATGGAATTTCGTGCCCACCCCTAAAACTTATATCGAAATTCTGTCCCACAAAAAAATTCGAAATAAAACAAGAAGATTCGAAAACTAAATAGAAAGGATCTTATAATATATACTTAATGTAGTCAGTACAGGGTACCTAATGTAAAAGATTCATGCAACAAGAATAAGCAGAGGATTTAGGCAAGATAAAAATACTTCTCTAGTAGTAGAAAGAATACTTCAAAGATTTTACAGTTGTGTGGAAAGACATTAATTTCCGGAACATAATAGAATAGAAATACGATTGGCTTGTTTGACAGAGATGCAAGTCTAGATGCGATATAATAAAAATACTAAGTTATTCTTTCTCAAAGCAAAATTTGTATTTAACTTTAGAATTAGATGATTTTTAATTTTATAGTCTAACTAAACTTATAAAAAAGAAGATTTCAAACTGCAATTAATATCTTTTAAATCTTTGAATATTGATGTGATTTTTTTTAAATTGAGTGTTATGTAATTCCTTTTTTTTAAGTTATTAGAGGTTATAGGTGTTCTGACTGGCTAAAACGTCTTCTCATTCACCTTAGATTTAAATAGATTCTTAATGTATTAAATAAGTAACACTTATCTCTTTAATTGTATTTATTTGTATATTATGTTAAGAAGTTAAACAAGTTTATATTATTAAAAAAACTAAGTATTATCTCTATTAAATTTTTGTGTTTGATATAAATTTGAATAAAATATATATATTTATATATATACATTCTTTGCTTTAAGTGCTAGTATCTAGAGGATTCAAATTTGATTACATTTTTAATAGTTAGATGAAATTCTTTATTAAAACTTGAAAAAAAAAATTAGAATCTAATTAAACTTTCATATTAAATTAAGCAAGTTTACAGACGTTACAATTAAAGTTGGTATAAGATTTTTCTTTTTTAGCACCAATGCAAAAAACATCTTGAAAAAATGTGCTAATATAGTTTCAGTTTGTCTGTCCGTCCGTCCGTCCGTTAGTACATTTGTTATGGAGCTACAGTTCCCCAAAAATGTAAAAAAGCTCATTTTAAATTTTTTGTAACTATAGTTCTATAAAGAATATTTTCAATTTAAAAAAGGGTTGCCATACGATACTTTAATTTAGAGTTATTTTAAACACAGTTTCTCTAAAATTTTTCTCCATATGCAGTGTAAGTTAGGAATTTCATATTTTGAGAGCAGTTACAAATAAAATATAATGTGTTATCTTTATTATAAGACACTTTGTAAGAGCTTTTGTAAATTTACAAGAGCTTTTGTAAAATTGAACAATTCTTGATAATGGACAAATTTTGTTATATAATAAAGTTCTAACAAAAGTTTTAAATAATTATTACTAATTATTTTTAGCACATTATCAAAAGTTTTTATAAAAATGTCCTTACAGTTTTACTCTGTCCGTCCGTCCGAGTGTCTGTATGTTTACAAAAACTTTTACATCGTTTGAAATAGAGAAAAGAAATTTCAAATACGGGTAGGTATTGCAAAATAAATAATTTAATAGAAGAAATTTTTTTCTGTAGCCCCACCATTTATGGAACTACATCCCCCCAAAATCGGAAAAAACTTTATATTTAAATTGTTATAACACCAGTTCTGTTAGGCATATTTTCAATCTGAAAACGTGAAAAGATAGCTGGTTTTATAAGCTTTTTAAATTTTTAAAATTCAAATGTATAGGGTTGCCATACAGTACTAAAATTTACCATTATGCAAAACTTAATTTTTGGCCCCCCGTATCTTCTAAACGGTTCAAGCTAGAGTGAGGTTAGATCCTTGAGAAATTTGGCTACATTTCCATATTTCCAAGTATATATAGTAGTCATATTAGGAAACATATAATGGTTTAGGTAAAATACAACAAAATCCAAAGATAATTTTGTGGCGCATTTTTTCAGCCACTAGATATTCGGAAATATGGAAAATGTAAAGCACAACTATCTCATGACGTCATCTTAATACCTAATAACCCCTTTGCGGAAATTTATCTCAAATTTTAAATTAATTTTTATACATTGTATCAACAAGTTTGGTATGTAAATATGTATTTAAAAATTTTACATTTACTGAAATGAAATAATAAAAATTAAATAACTTAAAAAATAATAATAATAAAAATAAAACAAAGTTCAAATAAACAAGGTTCTATTTTTTTCCTACCTTTTTTAACAACAACAAACAAAACTTTATTTTAAGTGTACAATATGCTTTAAGCGATCTGAACAGAATTTATATCACGTTTATTATAATTTGTATCTGAAAAATTAAAGCTATTATGTGGGTTAAAAAGTGACTCTTTCCTCTTTTTTTTTTAGGGTCATATTCAATTATGGTTATTTATTCAAATTTAACCATAAAATTGACAGAAGCATAATAAGAAATACAGAAATACTTAAAAAAGTTTTTATCTTCAATAAAAATTTCTAGGTCAAACGTGCATTTTATTCATTTTGTAAATGTGTATGTACACCTTTATCAATACTAATATCAGGCATAGTTTTCAATTTTTAAATTTTCTATTTTATTTTTCAGGTTTTTTTTTTGAATTCTATTTAAAAAATTAAATAAAAACAATTTTTTAATGTTTTTCAAACCGGTCTACCGGTATTTATTAAGAGGCCTCAGTATTTATTTATGTACATATAAACTTTTGTTAGACAAACTTTTGCTTTTTTATTTCAATACTATTTATACTCATGCATACAAATAAGGCCACGGACGGGTATATAAAAATTACTCATCCATTTGTAACGCATCGATCTATGCGCGATTGATATAGTGTCAAAGGTACGTTTCGGATCAGCATCGAAAACCAAATCCATCTAGCTATGTATGTCCTCTGTGAGCACGATAACTCAAAAACTAAATCTAGAGTTTCGAAACTTACACAAAGTAATTTTTAGACAATTTGTAGGTTCACTATTGTTTTTGGTTAAGATAAGACAAAGGCTTCAAGTAGTTGTTGTGAAAATTTTTGAACTTATATGAATATCTACTAAACTAATAACTAAATAGATACTAAGTACAAAAACAAACAAAATGTTATTAAAATCGCTTAATAGTGCTATTGTAATTGAAAGGAATATTTTTTAATATAAGTTTGAGAAAAAATCGCAATCATAATTGATGCTCGTTATCCATATCATATTTCAAATTAAAGCAATATTTCTTGGAAAGTTTCATATCCCTTTATTTCATTTTGCAGCACTTTCACAGAATATTGTTGTACTACTGCAGTGTGCTGCCCTAGGCCAATAAGCGGTTAATACCAAAAACCTCGCAATTTTTAAAAAAATTGTTGTTTGAAGAAACTTTTGATTGCCGTTTTGCTATTGCAGTTATGGAGACATTTATTCAACTAATAAAAAATTTCAATGGTTTCAAAATAACGCGGCCTTGAAGGCGTTAGTAAATTCGTTAACTTTTTAAACATCTCCGCCCTTGTACAATAAAGAAGATTCGTTTAAATGTCAGTGTATTTAGCTGAAGTTATTTGGGCGTTCATATTAATATCCCAACTTTTTATTATCTGTCATAGTTGAATAGTTACAAGTTTATAGTTGATTTCCGAAAGATATTGATATTTTTTATTTTTTTTTGTAAAATAACTGTAATTTTGCATAAAAAACCGTTATTAATGTATTTTTTTTGGTTTTTGAATTATAAACTAATGTTGAATTTGTGCAGTCAACATTTAAATATTTCAGAATTGAAAGAAAAATTAAATATATTATTAATTACAAGTTTTTTTTTACAAACAAATTAAAAATGTAAATGACACATTAAACATTTAATGATATATTTAAATTTAACCAATTAAAATTTAATTTTAATTTTTTGCAATTTATATCTATTAAGAAATTAAGAACTGTATGTAAAAATTTTATTTTAAATGCTAAGTAAAAAAAAAACGTTTTAAGTTTAGTTTTAGGGGGTCAGTAGATGAAGTACACTTTTTTTGTAAAAACATTTCCATCCAAAGTTTTTAAATTGAATCGAGTCCGTCAAAAACGATTTTTTAACCTGATTATTTTTACGAAAATATTTTTTTAATCGAAATATCATTCAAATTTTCTTAAAAATAAGATTTCAATTTTCGACGAGAGAGAGTGCAAAAGGTCCAAAAGAAGAAAGGTAAATGTAGAGGTCAATAATCTGAAAACATATTCTATTAATTTTCTGAATTTTAAGCTTCAATACTTCAAAATATGATTAGAATTATTAAAAAAATTTATATGAACTACATTAGGTGTTTTATCAAAAAAAGTGACATTTATTTTGAGTCAAAACTCTATCTAAGATTAAATTAAATTGTTCTATTTATGAAATAAAATTCCAAATAATGTGTTAAATTTCGTTTTAGATTACACTAATCCTCAACTCTCCGGATTTCTTTTTTGCTCCAAATTTTGAGAAGAGTTTGTTTCTATCAATAAATATTAATTTAAAAATATTTTTAAGTTCAAGAATTGTTTTATTCAAATATATTTATTATCCTCCATCTTCTCCATATATTTATTATCCTTCAAATTTCCAAATTCTGGCTTATCAATTTTTTAACGAATTTAATTACAAATTTCCAATAAATTTTCTAACAGACAAAACCATTTTCTCGAAAGCATAAACTTCTACTTTTTTTTGATAGATAGAAAATATTACAAAATAAAGCCTTGTATTTTATACTTAATGCTTTGACCATGCTTCATTTGTTCGTATTTTTTTTCCTTATTATTCCCCTAGGCTTCCACATAGCCTCTCCAACTGTTTATTTCTGACCAGGTTTTTCCCAATAGATCACGTCCTCTCTGGACTGTTCTCCTCCAGTTTGTTCTTGGTCTTCCCACATTTCCCCTACGCTGTGGATTCCATTCTAGGGCTTGGCATGCCGCTGATGCTATCATTCTGATCATTCTGATTTAGACCCATATATACTCTTGTTTTGTCATCACCCAAAGCTCTTCATTCATTATTCGCCAATGCCAGAATATGCGACGTATTTGTATTTTCTGTATATTGTTTCTTGATACAAGCTATCTTTCGCTTGGATATAGCAGTATTGATTTGACACATATGCTTCGAAAATTCTTATATTTTTTCGCCATGCAGAGATAAAATTAAATAATAATTAATTAGTCATTTGCGCTCAAAATTCAAACTAATTTCAAATGTCAAAAATTACTGGCTTATATTGCAAAAAAATTCGTTTAGTGGACGCTCTTCTATATTACCATAATTGAAAGAAAAATCGCTGGTCATCTGCGTGTTTTAGCCCCTAATTACTTTATTAATTTAATTTTTTTAAGGTTTTTCAAAAAAAATTTTAGAACCAAAGACATGATACCATTATTTTTACTGCAACACTAACTTTTTCATTTCGTCAAATGATGATGATTTAAAAAATCCTGTTATAATTTTTTACCTAGCAAATAAAATAAGACAAGAATGTTTTTGATTTTAATGAACTCTGAAAATAAAATTTAAAAAAAACCTCAATAATAATTATTATGCTCTTGTAATTTAAATTATTATTAACGGTCTGCTCTTGTTATTTACAAGTGTTGTTTATAATCTTTTTTTAAATCCTTTATATACATCATTGTTGATCTTTGAAAAAAATTAATTTATTAAGTATCACTTGAACATAAATTTTAAAAGCTTTTCTTCAATTTAATTGTATGTAAAATTTTGTTTTTTACATATTCAAATGAAAATTGTCTGTTTGTCTGTCTATAAAGTTCACTATAAATTAATTGTCATATATTAAAAGGTAAAGTAAATATTTAAAGAATAAAGTGTCAAATCTCGAGGCTTGATATCGGAATGATGATGCCCTTGAAATTTAGTATTTAATTTGAATTTTAATCAGACCCATATATTTTAACTGCAAGTATCTACCATTAATTGATACTCATTACTTTGTCAAATTATTTAGTATTACCATAGAATAAAAATAATAGAAAGAGGGACAAATTCATATAAATTTTTTTTAGTAAAAAATATTTTTAAGAAAAATAAAAGATGTTCCAGGTTTTGAATGTATTAGTGGACACTTATTCTATTTAGAAAAGATTTTGTTTACTTAATAAATAATAGTATTTACTTACCGTTATGTAATAATATTATATACACACTCGCTCATATATATTTCATAAAAACTAAAATTTTAAAATATACATACAATGTACACAGCTACGCACACGGCAGTTAATAAAGACACACAACCATTATATATTTTCTTAAAAATAAAATTTATATTTTTATAAATTAAAAATAAATATACGCAATACGTGACGTAAAACATTAGGCGGTCTCTAATTTAAATACATTGTTGAAAGATTCATTAGATAATAATGCAGAATATGTTTATATGTAGAGGTGAAGAACGTACATTCATAATCAAAGAGTCATCTATTAAATTCTAATATTTATTGTAACTTATTATTGATCAGATTTCAAAAATTTCAAAAATTTAAGAATAAGTAAAGGAATCAAGTAAACAATATTTGTAATTTCAAGAAAGTAATTCAATTTTGAACTTAATTACTTTTTTAATAATTTTTTGTTAATTAACTATTTTCGAGTAATTAAGTACCAAGAAATACTTAGGTTTCAAAAATTCAATTATTTTCCAAGTATGTACTCAAGTATTTTGCAAATACTTTCATTCATTAAGTGTAACACTAATGAAATTTAGGGTTATCAAATCAATTATTTCGAAACTTTATGATTATTTTATATTTAATTAAAATTTTTTTTAAATTAAAAAATTCCAAATTGAAATATAGTACCGCAGAAAAGTTTTATATAATTTTAAAGTACAATTTCAAAATACATTTTATGTACTCCATATAAGTACGTGTTGCGACAAACTGAGAACTTAAATTAAAAAAACAAATTCAATTATATAATATATTCGATACATTATACAATATTTATGTTTTTATAATTTTTGACAATTTCAATTACTTTAATAAAATTAACATTTTGCTTTCATATGTCATTTAAGGTGAAACTTCCGGAAAGGGGTTGTGAGCTATCAAGATGACGTCATCACATAACGGTACTAAATATCTCAAAGTTTTCGAATATATATACCATTATTGGCGATGGCGCCATCTAGTGGTCGAAAAATGCATTACAAAATGTTCCTAAGATTTTGTAGCATTTTTATTAAAATGTTATATTTTTCCTGTTAGTCCATAAACTGGAACCAACTACTTACACTATTGTAGGGCATGATATTGTCTTTCATAAACATCTTGTTTCATCTGGATCGGTGCTACCATTTTTGAGATATTGCAATTTAAAGTGAAAATTTAAAAAAAAAAAAAAAAAAAAATCAAACTTTCAAAAAAACTACTATAACTGTGAAATTTTCAAAAACACCCTGTATTATTATTATACCATTAGAAAGGTCTCTTAAAACTCTTTCCAACGGTATATAATAAGTATGGAATATGTTGACAAATAGCCCCACCAGAGAACATAAATGCAAAAATGACGCAACAATTTTATTAAAAAATACATTTTCATACTTTATTTGTCATAATTTTATTTTGCCTTTTTGTTTTCCATTTGAAATATTTATTTTAAAATTTAAGAATGTACTTTATAGTTTGATACAATATTGAGTTGGGTTTTGTTTAGAAGATTTTTGAGGTATTTATATGTATGTAAAGTATAATTAGAAAGGACCTTAGAGTTGGTTATAAAGTCAGAATTATACGCTTTTTCCAGAATATTTATATACTAAGATTTTGAAGATTGACAGGGTTTTGAGTTGGATATAAAATTACGCTTATACTGTTCCATCAACCTGTACAACATTCAAATGCGAAATAAAGCCATATCGAGAATTTTTTTACGTATATCATTTTCTAAAATTTTACCAAATAAAGCCATACAGTAAAATTGATACAAATTCTAACACTAAAATGAAAAGAATGGTATAAGAATTCGGATACCTAATTCATTCAAAAAATTAATAAGTTCCTAATTTTTTTTAATACACTGTAATAAAACATGTTAAATAATATTATATTTTCATTACGGAGGCTGCCGCCCCCGAACCCCCGCTAACTCAATTATTGAAGCTAGATTTTGAATCCAACACTAAAATGAAAAGAATGGTATAAGAATTCGAATACCTAACTAATTCAAAAAATTAATAAGTTCCTAATTTTTTTTAATACACTGTAATAAAACATGTAAAATAATATTATATTTTCATTACGGGGGCTGCCGCCCCCGAACCCCCGCTAACTCAATTATTGAAGCTAGATTTTGAATCCAACACTAAAATGAAAAGAATGGTATAAGAATTCGGATACCTATTTCATTAAAAAAATTAATAAGTTTCTAATTTTTTTAATACACTGTAATAAAATATGTTAAATAATATTATATTTTCATTACGGGGGCTGCCGCCCCCGAACCCCCGCTAACTCAATTATTGAAGCTAGATTTTGAATCCAACACTAAAATGAAAAGAATGGTATAAGAATTCGGATACCTAATTCATTAAAAAAGTTAATAAGTTTCTAATTTTTTTAATACACTGTAATAAAATATGTTAAATAATATTATATTTTCATTACGGGGGCTGCCGCCCCCGAACCCCCGCTAACTCAATTATTGAAGCTAGATTTTGAATCCAACACTAAAATGAAAAGAATGGTATAAGAATTCGGATACCTATTTCATTAAAAAAATTAATAAGTTTCTAATTTTTTTAATACACTGTAATAAAATATGTTAAATAATATTATATTTTCATTACGGGGGCTGCCGCCCCCGAACCTCCGCTAAATCAATTATTGAAACTAGATTTTGAATCCAACACTATAATGAAAAGAATGGTATGAGAATTCGGCATAGCTATTTCATACAAAAAATAATCAACCCTAATTAATAAATATAAATATTCTGGAAAAAGCGGCAATCCTGCTTTTGAATCCAACTCTAAAATCCCTCCTAATTGAGAATCCCACATATACCCATATATAAATATTCTGGAAAAAGCGTAAAACCCTGCTTTTGAAACCAACTCTAAAACTCCTTCCTAACTATTTAAATAAAAAAGTTTGGAAAATTAAATTGCTTCTATTTTCACAAATAAAATTACTTCTGATTTTGTAGCCTAAGGGCCTTTCTAATTATATTTTTATATACATATTTAAATAAAAAAAATTTTAAAACTTTGAGGTTGTCACCTCCAAAATCCCTCAAAACAAATTGTCAGAACCAAACTCAATATTGTATCCAAACCTAAAATGCATTCTTACATTTTTAAATTTGCCAAAAAGGCAAAATAAATTTATGACAAATAAAGTATGAAAATGTATTTTTTAATAAAATTGTTGCGTCATTTTTGCATTTATGTTCTCTGGTGGGGCTATTTGTCAACATATGCCATACTTATTATATACCGTTGGAAAGAGTTTTAAGAGACCTTTCTAATGGTATAATAATAATACAGGGTGTTTTTGAAAATTTCACAGTTATAGTAGTTTTTTTGAAAGTTTGATTTTTTTTTTTTTTTTTTTTAAATTTTCACTTTAAATTGCAATATCTTAAAAACGGTAACACCGATTCAGATGAAACCGGATTTATATGAAAGGCAATATCATTCTCTACAATATTTTATGATGTTGGTTCTAGTTTATGGTCTTACAGGAAAAATATAGCATTTTAATTAAAATGCTACAAAATCTTAGGAAATTTTTGTAATGCATTATTCGACCACTAGATGGCGCCATCGCCACTAATGGTATATATATTCGGAAACTTTGAGATATTTAGTACCGTTATGTGATGACGTCATCTTGATAGCTCACAACCCCTTTGCGGAAGTTTTGCCTCATTTAATTCTTTTTATTTTTAACTTTTTTTTAATTTTTTTTTTTTGACTTAAGAGTTAAACCACATAATGTACAACTTGTTTAAATTGTTGTTGTGTTGCTGTATTCTAAAATAATAATTGTAATCTGGGCTTTATAAATTTTAAGTTGACATTTCATTAAACGAGGTTTTTTGCTTTTATTTTTTTGTAATTCTTTGTTATTTTAATTCATCTGTTGACTGGTTATTGTGCTGTTTTATTTTTCTTTTTAATTTTTGTTTTATTTTTAAATATTTTTTTTTTATTTTTTGTTTTTTTTTTTTAAATAAAGTGAGAGTTATCGACTTAGAGATTTAAATTTATTTTTTTTTATTTTCTTACAATATTTTTATCATTTTCAAAAGCAAAACAATAAGTGCCATAGTGAAATTTAAAAAAAAAAACCAAAAGTTTGTGTGAAAAATAAAACCGCGTTTAAAATATCAAAATACACAAAAAAAAAAGAAAAAATAAAGTGAATTAAATACTCGTATACCTGTTTTTTAATACTTGATCGCAACTTTTATAAAAAAAAAAAAACACTTTTTTAAATCTTAACTTAAAGTTTGTGTGTGAGTAAGAAATTTAAAATCGTATGAAAATAGTTTTATTATTATTATTATTATTGTTAATAAATTTTACAAGTAGGTATTATGCAAATTTTTTTTTTTAATTTATATTATTTTTTAAATCAAGCTTAAAAAAAAATCATTGTTTTGCTCCAATTATCTGGTGAACGTTTTGCTTATAAATGCTTAAAATAGTGAAATGGCTTATGATGAGATTTTATGGCGGGAAAATTCGCATAGTATATAATGTATATGTATATTATATTTAGTGTGATTGATTAGATACGGTTTTATTTTTTGATTCGGCATTTAAGTCTTAAATAGTTTGTTTTATATCTATATATATATAAACAGGGTGTTTCCTAATTAGGTGCACCGCTGTATATCACTGCCTAGATAATCATAAGTATAGATAAATTTTGTGTATGGGATCTAAGATAGGCCTGTTCTAGTTTCCAAAATATGGAGGCTTTGAGGAAATTTAAATATTTTTTTTTAATTTTCATAATTTTACTCTTAACTCTGTTTCTAGACTAATTATGAAAATTTTATAAATGTATTCCAAAGCTTAAATTGTCCTCTTTTAATCTTCTATCGTTTTCTATCTTTTAGACTTAACGTTTTTTCTATTTACTTACAAATATGCCTGCAGTGGTATATAACAGTTCACTTAATTAAGAAACACCCTGTATATAGTTCATTAACTGATGATAAACTGTATCATTAACATATTATTTATGATATATTGTACATTGTTTAAATTTTGAAAATATCTTGTGTTGTGTTTCAAGGCCTCTCTGTTTTTCTTTAATAACTAAATATGTATTTTTTTTTGCATAAAAACTAGTAGGAAAGGAAAACGGGTTTACAACGGTTTTTGTTTTTTTTTTCAATTTTTATTTGTCAAATCAGACATTTGGTTTTGTTTTTTCCTAGATACAAGGAAGAAAATTGACGGGAAATAGTAAAATAATTTATGATTATTGGAATGAGTTTTTAAAATAAAAAAAAATAATTTGTATATATAAAAAATTGACTGTATAAATTTTTTGCAATTTAATTAAATTGAAAACTACTTTCTTTTCGTTGAGTTTCAAATCAAATAAAAAGTACATGTCTGCAAATTATATACATTTTTAAATGATTTAACTAAGATAATAATTTAACATTTAAGATTACGAATTAAGAATCAGTGGAATAAGATAAGTTTTAATATGATAATAAATTGAATAGGGGGATACTTTACTAATAGTCCAATAATCTATCATACATACAAATAATACAATAATTTTTGAATCTTTCGATTGATTTTTAACAGTTTTTATTGAACTTACTCGTGGTTAAAGGATCGCGAAGTATTCTGAGATATTTTGAACAAACTTTACCTGTTGAGCTAAAGAGTTGAAACTTTGGACACTGGTCAAATTCCGGTGCCAATACATGTTTTTTAAATCAAATAAAAAAACATCTTTGAAGTTATATAAAATATTAAAAAATATTACAGATTGTTTAATAGAAATATTAATTCAGATTAAATTAAAATTATACGAAATCAAACGGATTTGTTTAAAAGAGTTACAAAAATATAAACTTAAGTTCTGTTGTCCGATTTATATACGGTTAATACCTTGTTAGATTAATAATAAATTTTTTTAAATAATTCTATCACTTGTTTAACAATCACGTTCCATTTAGAAGATATGGGATTTTGTATATTTATGATATAAGATAAATTTTTAAGTTTCAAAATTAATTGTTTTAACCAATATTTAATTTTTTTTTTAATTTAATATTTAAAATTTAAATATTTTATGAAACTTTTAATTCAAAGTCAAAAATTTTATAGATTTATAGAATTTCAAGATCAACTGGATATTTTTTTTTTACATTTAAACTAAGGATACAATTTCCTTTGTCTTAAATAAAAAAAAAACAATTAATTGTATTCATTGAACACACATCATCATCATCACTGACAAAATTGACGGTCGCGGCTTAGTTATAAATATAAATGAAAAATAATTTCAGTGCGAAAATCTTTCGAATTTTGAGCGCTTGACGTCACTACCTTGATAAAAAAAGTAGTGCAGATTAAGTACTGAATAGAAGTACTTCTTTTCTACTGAATTTAATATGAATGGTGGGAAAAAATTTGGGGTGAATTAAAATAGTTTTTCAGTACTTTTTCAGTCGTGGATGGAAGTAGTTTTTCAGCACTATTTCAGTGGTGAAATGAAGTAGGTTTTCACAGTACATCAAGTGGTGAATGGAAATAGTTCTTTATCATAGTTTTCAATACTTTTTCAGTAGTGAATATAAGTAGTTTCCTCAGTTCTGCTCTCCACAAATTATAAGAAAATTGAACAAAATAGGTATTTCAATATTTTAACGCATAAATTTAATAATTTTTCATTCATTTTTTGGAACTTCAGTAGTGATTTACTACTTCTTCAGTACTGAATAAAACAACATTTAAAGTTAGCTATAATACAAAGACAGTTTTTTTATTCTATAAAAGTATAAAAATTCATTTATATGCGGTAGTAACTAATGACCTCAGGTTATTAGTGTAGTTTAAGTAAAATGTTTCTAGGTATACAAATTAATAATTTAATCATGACCCTGAGGCATTTCTGAGAGTTTCAAAGAATATAATATCTTGGATTTTTAAATACATATTATGTACAACTTTCAAAATGTTCTCTTAAGTTTTACTCGTAATGAGAACTTTGAATTTTAAAATTCACTAATTTATTTATATTCCTTTCTATTTAATTCTTTTTTTAAATTTAATTGACATAAATCAATAACTTTTTACAAAGTATATTGACAATGAAAATGATCTTGATTGATTTCAATTAATATTGTATTTTTTTTTTGAATTAGAATAAAATCTATTTTAAGATACTTTAAAACAGGAAATAAGATATATTTTTAATTAGGTATTACCCGGTATTTATTTTAAATTAGTTTTTGTTTAGTAATTCTTATGTACATGAACAAAATATACAGTGCATTGAAAAAATTTTAAACTTTGTTCTTAATTATTTAATTTATTTATTTATTTATAATTAGTACCAGGACAGTAGTAAATATTGCCTGATATTATTATAGTCCTTTGCCTATTTGGCATTTGAGCTTCTTAAATTAAATACTTTCTATTCATTTATAATTACTATACATATTATTTATTTTGTTTATATTATGTATTTGTATATTTAAATTATATTGGGTCACCATGGATATTTGTAAAGAAAAATTATTTTTCAATAATTTTTTTTTTTAATAAAATATTGTATGACCTGACCGGGAATCGAACTCGGATCCCCTCTGTTAGTAATTATTTAATTATTGTTAGGAAAATTTATAATTTATGAAATTATGAATTGTAGATTAATAAAAGGAATAAGTTTGAAATTTAGTTGTGAACTAATTAATAAATTAAGCCTTGAAAAAAAAAATTTTTATGAAAAAGTAGCTGGCGCTTATTATTGTCTTATTTGATATAATAGATACTTTAGATGCTGATACTTATATGTTCAGAATTCAGAAAACAAATTGAATTTGTAGAAGAGTAATACCTCTTAACAATTCAAATGAGGTGAATGTGCAACTTGCACTGAACTCCTATTCAGTTGAATAGTTGTTTAGTATATAAGTCACTAGCAAATTAAACAAATTATGCTATGAACTAATACATTTAATCAAAAAATATTTTATAATATTCTGAAAATTAAAATTTGATAAATTTTTTTTATTTTTTCACTATATTAAACATGCTATTCAAAATAATTGAAACTAAGTTTTAAAAATTAAATTAACATAACTGATTGGTGATTGTTGATTTCAATGTGCAATGATAATTATTTAATAAAAAAAAATTAAGTAGTAAATTAACCTTTATGGTTATTGTGTTAATAAAGGTGTAATTAAATAGGAAATATAGCAATTAAGTATAAATTAAATAACAAAAAATTTATTGAAACTTGTATATTGAACCATGTTTCAGAATGAAAAAAAAAACTAAAATCAATTTCATGTTTTGGTATCATGATAAAGAAACTAACAGATTTATAAGTATATGTACAATAAGTTGGGTACAAAAGAAAAACAAAATATAATCAAGGTAAGAATATGTGATACGCTTTTTCAAAATGCATACTACTCGTACATACATAATTACCTTGAATTTAATTTAATTTATATGATCTTTTAAATTTGATTGATTTAAACTAAAATAATTACCTATTAAATTAAGATTTTTATGTCTATAATCTACATATATAATTTAGATATAGAACTATGTATGTGAAGGTTTATTACATAATTTCAAATTAAATTTAAACATATAAGTTTTATTTACAATCAATAAATAAAGATCTAATTAAATAATCTCAATATTTCTAATGTAATAACTAATCAAAGAAAACAATGTTTTATATCTGAAATTCGAAAAAACCTCAAACTGTTCTATTAAATTTCCAACTGGAAAGATGAAATTAGTTTATTCTTAACAGGTTTCTTACAATCCTTAAAACATGTCAAAGCTTTTATAGAAAATATTGTACCACATTTGAATGGATTAGAACCAGAGTGGGTAAGCCGTGTAAAAATTTAGATATCGTTTAATACAATTTTTCATAAGTATGGGTCAAATTGTTCTATTTTTTTATGTGAACTCTTCTTCTAATTACTATTATCCATTTAAATTTCTCTTATGCGTTCAAAATTTTTTCACTAAAAATAAGGAAAAAGTTAACTTGTTGAAAAATCCTTAACTAAACCCTTATTAAGTTTCAAGGGCTGTCCAGATTTTTGGTATCTTTTTTATACATTATTATAAAATTAATTCAGCTCCATATCTTCTTTTGTTGTGCTACATCTCAAGGCATAAACATTTAATATTAAACATAACAAATTTTTCACGAGTCTTCCAGTTCCACTTTATCCTTCTCGAGAAACCAATGAATTGAAAAACTAAGCTCTAAGGTGCTTAGCAATTAAATTGATATTTGTTAATTCTGGGTAATTCAGAACACAAATCATGTTCACGAATGCTTTTTCTTCTCCTAATTTGTTTGATTGAATGTAGTGGTAAATTAAGATTCGTTAGATTTTATAATTTAATCTAAAAAAGAATAGTTATAATAAATATTTAGCTTAAAATAACTAATATTTTTTTTTAAATCATAAGAAATTTTGTGCATTTAAAAATAAAATCTTTATTAAATCTTTAATAATTGAGAAAATCATAATATTAATAATAGTTACTAAATTTAATTTCTTACCATTTTCATAATGATTATTCCAGTTGAAAAAACTTTTAAAGCCAATTCAAAAATAAACTAAAGTCTACTAAAATAACAAAAAGGAAATACCAATCTAATGAATATTTAAAATATTATAATTATAAAGTGTTAAATAATTTTTTAAGAAATGTGATTAAAAAATTAAAAAACAAACAAACAAATTTTTAAAATAGCATATACATACATACATATATAAAATTAATTACGGTTGTAAAAAATAACTGCTTCAAAATATTAGCTAGACATCAACTTATATTATTAAAAACAAGACCAATGTATCCACCAAATCAGCCTAAAGCATTATTAGTTAGACCGCGGTCAAGTTTATCAACAGCACCAGATGAACAAGGAATTCGCCGTAATTGTTGTTGTCCAACAAAAAGTTTTACAAATTTAGAACGAACATTATGTGGATTCTGTATAATATTATTAATATTATGTGCTATTTTATTATCAGCAATAGTTTTAATTGGAAAAAGTTTAGCTAATAGTTCTTCATTTAATGGTGATAAAATTTCATACAATTTATATTTGGATAAGAATAATACTGTGATAGATACAACTAGTAGAAATAATCAAAATAATGGTGAAAATGTGATTAAATTAAAACCTAAAATAATATTTAAAGTAACACAAGAAGAAATTGATACAATAAAATCATTTCAAAATGTAAAAGCTCCATCTACAATATCAACAGGTAGTAGTAGCAGCAATAGTAACAGCGGCGAATTCAATACAAATAAAAAATTTACAGAAATGTCAGAATCAGCTGATTCAGAAAATAATTTTAGAAGCAGTTATATTGAAAATACCAGTAGAAGTGAAGAAAATAGTGTATCAATAAAAATGTCTAAAATAATTAATAAATTAAATTTTCGTTTACCCCGTGAAATAATACCAAAACATTATGATTTATATTTACATCCAAATTTAAAAGAAAAAACATACAATGGAAATGTAACAATTACAGTAAATATAACAAAACCAATTAATTATATTCCAGTTCATTCAAAATTATTATCTATTACTGATACAAAATTAATAAGAATTGATAATGATGGACAACCAACTCCACAACTTAATCCAATCAATAAATTCTTTTATGAACCATATGAATATTACGTTATGGAATTTAATAAAGATTTATTTGTTGGTGAATATTTGATTAATTTAGAATTTAATGGAAGTTTAACAAATCGTATTGTTGGTTTTTATGGAAGTTCATATTTTGATCCAATTAAAAATCAAACAAGGTACTTATTATAATTTTTTTTTTGTAAATAGAAGTGAATCAATTCAAGCTAATTTAATAATAAATATCAAATTAATTAAATATCTAATAATATTTAAAAGGTGTTAATTGATAATGAATATTAAATATTTCCTTATTTTTTAAAGATTAATTGCAACATCAAAATTTGAACCAACATATGCGAGACAAGCATTCCCATGTTTTGATGAGCCTGATTTAAAAGCTAATTTTAGTGTAACATTAGTACGCCCAAAAGATGATGGTTATATTTCATTATCGAACATGGATATAAGAGTAAGAAATTTTATTGTTTTTTTTTTTAAAAAAGTGTCTAAATCGTCTTTTTTTTATTGTTTATAGGAAGAAATAGTTAATGAAGATACTGGACTAACTACTACTTATTTTAATGAAAGTGTTAAAATGAGTACATATCTTGCATGTTTTATTGTTTCCGATTTCACATATAAAAATGATACAATTAACACAAAAGGAATTGGTGAAGATTTTGAATTAAGAGTATATTCAGCTAAAGCTCAAGAAAATAAAGTAGATTATGCTCTTGAAGTTGGAAAAAAAATTACAGAACATTATATTGATTATTTTAAAGTTCCATACCCATTACCAAAATTGGGTAAGTGATTAAGTTTAAAAGATATTTAAATAATTTTTTTTTCTATATTTAATACATGGAGCCTAAATCTTTTCATAAAAATACAAAATCATTTTAAAAAATTGCTTGTTATCTTATCTTAAAAAATCGCTAGCTATGATTAAAAAAAATTTTTTATATTGCAAAATAACTAATTTGTAAAGTTCGTAACTAAGTGATTATAATCATGAAGGTATTTAATTTAAAAATTCAAAGTGGTTATCATATTTTATAGTTTTATACCATCAGTGTAAAATATTCAAATTTTTTTGGTTAATTTATCATAAAATGAAAAGAAATAGAATATAAATTTTAATTGATCTCTGGACATATTTAAGTCCAACTGTTCGAATTCATATCTATTCTAGTTTTATTTAAATGTATTTAATACAAAAGGTATGTATTACTAAAACTATCTTTTACGTTATCGCTCTTGAAGGATACTTATAAGAAATATACAATATTTGTTTAGAAATAAGTACAGAAATAATTTTTTATCGCTCAATTATAATAGTTCTTTAAGTAGAGTTCAAAGTATGCTTATATTTTATTTAATATATTTTAACACTAGAAATTTTCAAATTTTCTAATCTAATTGCAACCTTACGAAGTGCATTCTAAAATGGCTAAACTATTATTATGTAGAATCAAAATTATTTCTATATATGCAAGAACTATATTTCTATTCGTCCGTTATATATTTAATACTCAAATATAGCTGCACACAAACAGAAAGAAAAGTTCGACCATGGTTATATCTATTTATCTAAATCACAAAGAAATTACAGAATTTAAAATTACATTTGAATTATATTTTCTATTATTTATAATAAAGATATGGCTGCAATTCCTGATTTTGTATCAGGTGCAATGGAACATTGGGGTTTAGTTACATTCCGTGAAACTTCATTACTTTATGATTCATCGATCAGTTCAACTTCAAACAAACAACGTGTTGGCAGTGTTGTAGCACATGAATTAGCTCATATGTGGTTTGGAAATTTAGGTATTTATACATATACATATGAACAAAGTTTTTAATAAAGATTGAAAATTAATTTTTTAATTAATTAAATGTAAAATATTTTTATTTTGATACAAAAATTAGTTACAATGAAATGGTGGAATGATTTATGGTTAAATGAAGGTTTCGCTAGCTACATACAATATAAAGGATTGGGTATTGCACATCCTACTTGGAATATGGTATATTTTTTCTGCAATTTTTTCTTATGGCGCTAATTTTTTTTTTTTTTATAAAAAATATAGTTGGATCAATTTTTAATTGATGGTTTTCATGGTGTAATGACATTAGATGCAACATTAGCATCTCATCCTATTGTACAAACAGTTGAAAATCCAGATCAAATTACTGAATTATTTGATAAAATTACATATCAAAAAGGGGCAGCTATTATACGTATGTTAGAAGATTTTGTTGGTGAAGATAATTTTCAAAAGGCTGTAACAAAATATTTAGAAAAATTCAAATATGGTAATGCAGAGACAAAAGACTTATTAGCGGAAATTGCATCGATTGTTACTGAAATTGATATCGAGTAAGAATTAAGTTTTATACTTTTTTTGTAATTTATTTATTATAATTTTTTTAGGCAAATTATGCAAACATGGACTGTTCAAATGGGTCTTCCAGTAGTTAATGTTGAGAAAAGTGGAACAGAATATAAATTAACACAAAAAAGATTTTTGGCTAATCCAGAAGATGAAAAAACTATAAAACAAGAAGAGTCTCCATTTAAGTAAGTATTATTTTGTTATTCGATTGTTAAAATTCACTATTTTAAATATCTATTTGCTATTTCTGGCAATTTTTAATTTTTTTTTTTATTTTTATATATTTTAACTTAATAGCTATAGGTGGGAAATTCCAATTACATATGTTACTAGTGAGAGTCCAGTAGTTTCTCGTAAATGGTTCAAACATGATGACTCAGAACGTAAGATGGAATATCACAAATTTTAAAATTATAATTATTAATACCCTATTGATTCTTTTTTATTTAAAGTTTTAATAACACTTGAAGATCCAGTAAAATGGATAAAAATTAATAAAAATCAAGTTGGCTTTTATCGTGTCAATTATAATGCTGAAATATGGAAATCTTTAACTGATGCATTAATACAAGACCCAAGTGTAAGAAATTTTAAAATAAATTATTTGAGAACTTGTATATTAGACGTAATATTTATATAATATGTTTAGGTATTTTCTGTATCTGATCGAGCACATTTATTAAATGATGCATTTGCTTTATCGGACGCCACTCAATTAGATTATCAAATAGCACTAGATCTAACAAAGTATTTAGCAAAAGAACCTGACTATGTGCCATGGGAAGTTGCAGCAAATCAATTGAGAAGCATTCAAAATTTATTAAGATATACAAATTCTAATCAAGATTTTGTGAAATATTCTAGAGATTTAATTAAAACAGTTTACGATAATGTTGGCTGGGTTCAAGATACAGATGATCATTTAAAAAAGTAAGTAGCTTTTATAAGTAACATTGCATATTTAATTATTATTAATTATTATATATTTGATTTGGTTGATTGAATTTTAGAAATTGTTGATTCAATAGAAAACTAATTGTTTTCTAAAAAAGAAAGTTTACATGCTAACTTTTATAAATTTAATTAAAAAAACTAAAATTTCAATATCAAGAAAATATTGCTTTATTTAAGAAATATTTGCATATTTCCCAAAAAAGTGACTTCTATACTTAATAGATTATGGTTCTATTCCCATTTTAATCACAATTATATTTGTTTTAGTTTACTTCGTGTAACAGTACTTGATTTTGCCTGTGCATTTGGTTATAGTCCGTGCTTAGAAGAGGCTAAAACAAGATTTACAAATTGGTTATCTGACGGAAAAATAGATCCTGATATTAAATCGATAGTTTATAAATACGGTATGCAACAAGCTGGCAATGAAAAAATTTGGAATGAAGTTTGGGAAAAATTTTTAAAAGTTGATGATGCAACTGAAAAAGCCAAATTAATGTTAAGTTTATCATCAATTGAAAATTCAATAATTCTAAGCAAGTAAGTGATTTTAACAAACCTCAGGAAAATCAAAAAAATATATTAAACAAATCTTATTTTTTTTTCAAATCTCTTAGATTTATTAATTTAGCTTGGGATGAAAAAAATGTTCGTAGTCAAGACTATTTCACATGCTTACAAAATATTGCAGTTAATCCAATTGGAGAAAATCTTGTATGGCATTATGTGCGTGAAAAGTGGAATGATTTAGTTAAACGATTTGGATTAAATGAACGTTATTTAGGAAATATGATACCATCAATTACTGCACGTTTCAGCACTGAAACAAAACTCAAAGAAATGCTAAATTTCTTTGAACAAAATCCTGAAGCAGGAGCTGGTGCATCTGGTAGAAAACAAGCAATAGCAAATGTTAAAAATAAAATTAAATGGTTAGCTGAAAATGAAAAAAAGGTTTCAGATTGGTTAAAAAAATAATAATTTATAATAGTTTAAGGTATACAACTTGTTATTTATGTTTTTTAATATTTTTTTTTTATCATACTTTGTAAAATTTTTAACAAAAACGCATTTTATAACGTAAAATATAAAAACATCTTTTTTAATTTTAATTTTATTTTTATTCCTTGGAATATATTTAATCTTCAATTAAAATAATATTAAAAGAAATTAAAAATTCTAGCTAAATGATTTCCCACAATCACTGAGTGCAGACCCTTTTATTACAAGGTACTAATTATACGCCTTAAAAAGTTGTTTCAAAAGAAAATTTTAAATCACTTTGAAATTTCATAACTTTGTAACTGTTGGGTATATTAAGGTATATTATATGTTGATTAATGGACACAAATTAAAGCTAACAATTTACTCTGCAAAATGTATTTTTTTTATCTTTTAATAGCAAGCTGTTTAAAAGTTTAGATTTTTTCTTAGAATCACTGAGTGCAACGTTCGTACTTGATTCAGTGACACCCTGTATATTTTGCTTCCTTTTCGTTATTTAAATTTATGAGAATAGTAGTAAGAAAAACTTAAGTTTGTGAATTGTGATTAGATTGCAAAACTGGAAATTTATCATGTTTATATGAAGTATCATATTTCATTCTATTTTGTGAAAATGGGAGTTGAAAATTTATATTAGTTACCTATTCAAAAACATCATTTCGATAACTAACAGTTATTAATATGAGAACAAAAATTTGAAATTATACTCATTAAATAGAAACTTTAAAATTTGTTATTACATACAAATTTCATCTCCTGTGGATTGAAATCACAAAAAAATTGAGTTAATATAATAATTATGTTAGCGAACCCTCAGATTATTTGTTAACTTCCTTAAAACTTTGCTAGTAAGAAGAACTTTATTCGAAAACTTCTGTAAAAAATACCAGTATATCACTTATAGTAAAGGCTATGGAAATGACTTAATGTCTAGGTCTAAGCCAACCTCAAATTTATAAATTGTTTTTGTTTTCAGATTTAATAGATTCGCATAAAAGAAAGTGTTTTTCGAAAAAAATTTAAAAACATGATTTTCCAGTAAAATTTTACAACTTCTAAAATTATTGTGATGGTAAGCTAATAATTTATAAAACCAAATAAAAATTTAAAGTCTAATCTTATGGTCGTAAATGTAAATTTGCTGTCAATATGCATATTTTGAATTTACGACCAAAAATTATGTAAAAAATTATTGCTAACTGAACCTGGTCGTAAATGTGAAATATGTGTAAAGTAAACGTCAACTATGCAAACTAAATTTTTTATTTACAATCAGTTTACCAAGGAGTAAAGTACAGTTTTTTGAGCGTTCAGCGTTGTTTTATTTTTATGATTAATAATGTAAGTAAGAAAATATTATGTTTTTTTTTGTAAATTAATTTAAATTTAAATTAACAGGAGTGAAACTGAAAGTGAATCACAAAGTTTGTTGTGGGACACATCCACCTTAAAACTATTAATTTGTACAAGATTAGCGATGGAAACTCATTTCAAAAGTGGAAAACAAAAACAATCTGTTGATTTTATATCCATTGCAAAACTAAAAAATTTACTTTTACGACCACAAAAATTTATTTGTAAATTGAATGTCTACTGATTGCAAATTGTTTGGTCTTAAAATCATAATAAATATCAAATGGCATATTTTACGTCAAAAAGTTTACATTTACGACCACACCTTAAGTCTTGTTAACCACCTAAATATTAAGAAATTTGTATTAAAAAAAAAGTATTGGAAAATTTTAAAATATACTGACAAGATATTTTTGATCCGGAAGCAATAGATTTAATCAAATGTTATGAATTATGATGAAATAATAATTACTTTTCTTTTGTTTATCTCAAAATGTCAAATAAAGATGCAAAAATTTTCTTTTATTGTTTTAAGAATTATTTTTCCAAATACCTAGCAACAATATAAAAAAAATTCTAAATTTTCTTGGAATATATCTTTGCATGGTTAACAAAGTTTCCTAAACTTGAATAAAATGAAGTGAAAATAACGTGCCAATGACATAAAAAAATTTTTGATTTAAAAGATTTCCACACTGTGTATCTTTGGATTTTTAGGTATCAAAGTTAGATATTTTAAGAAGTTTAAAATATAATATTCTTACTTAACTTTTTAGAGTATTTAAAATTTCTGGATTTGAAAACTTCCTCTCCCTGATACTGATTTTCTACCATTTTAATAAATCTTATAAATATTATCCTTTATCATACATTTTTTTCCACTCTTATCTCGATTCGGTTGTGACTTGTGTGGTTGTATATTTTGTGTAAAGTTTTAATTTACTTCTTTGTGCCGGCCCTTGAAAAATTAGATATGTGCGATTTTAACATTGGAAAAGGAAACACAATCATTAGGTAGGTGTAAGCATATATTCAAAGAAGAATTGCTTGTTATACTGGCATAAGCATAGATTATAGGGTGTACCAAAAGTGCCTTTATGTTTGTGACACTGATATTGACTTAAATGTATGGTTCGGATGAGAATCGAAAAGTGAGTTGATTTAGTTTAATAACTCGTTGTTTAGTCAGGTAAAGAGCGTTCGAGTAGTTATCATTAAATTTATTTTTTAATATGAGTATTGAGTATAATTAATATCTAATTTAGCTGAGTATCTGAAATTTTGCCAACGTCTGCACCAAATATAGTGCAAAAGGTATAGTGCAAGAGGAATAGAAAATTCGTTTTCTTTTATATATTACTGACTCGAATAAGTGGATATATTCGGATTTTTTGTAAAATTAGTTAACGGGGTCATATATAATTAATTTATATTACGTTCATGAGGATATCCTAGAGTTGATATTGATATTTTTTTAGAAGTTGTGTGTTCACTTCATGTACAGTTTTCATGCTTAAAAATCATACAGAAAAAAAGTGTAAACAAAAAACCAGAAAGAAAGTAATTTTTATTATGAGACTCAAAGGAATGGAGCGGGTCAGAATCGAATAGTAAATCGAGCTAGCTATGTATGTATGTACGTCCGTGTCCGCAATAATTTAAAAAAATAAAGGAGCAAAGATTTGAAATTTTCAGAAATTCGTTTTTATGCAATAGCCGTCATCGTTTTTGAAATCCAGCCATAGTTTGCTCCACAGGTTCGAGTACTGTGTGTTTGGAGGCATTAGAACAAACAAAAGATTGTATTAGGGTGGAGGAGGGTAAACAAAATACTATTGATAATATAAACCTTCTGTAAACTTTTTTAGATTAATACAAATTATGATAAATTGAAATAAATAAAGTTTAAAATAAAAAAACTGTATTGAATAGCAAAAGGTCTATTTCTAACGGTTCCAAGATAATGGCCTTGAAAGTAATTTCATAAACTTTAAAGAAAAAACAACATCTGTACTGTACAACATAGAAGTATTATTTAAAGTTCAGTAGCTTAGCTGCATTTATGGGATTTCATAATAATATAAAAAAAATTAATTATTTTGGAAGATTCACAAGGACTTAAATCTGTAAAATATTGATATTTTGTTTTAAATAACAGTTTTTATTAAATAACAGTAGATTTTGCAATTTTTATACTTATAAGGATAAGGATTACCATAGATCGAGTATAATTTATGGTAATAACTAATATCATAGAACAAAGGTTTAATTTTTTTCATTATTTATTTCATCTGTGATCTGAACGTATACAGTCACATAAAATGTCCTGCAGAATAATAAAAAGTAAAGTTGCATACCAATACCAATAAAGTTGCTTAAAATCATCCATAGTAAGAAAATTGCATTCAGTGTGTCTTTTCAGAAAAATCACAGAATATTTTAGTTCCATAATGTGATTAATCTACTATTATTCTATAATTAATATTTTATTCTATACCATTCCCGCCATACCTCAAATTTGTTTACTGAAATTTATTTGATTACTGAAGGGTAATTGATTACACTTTAAAACGAATTTATTTTTTCAAACTGACAAACCCAAAACAAAAGAAATCTAGAGAGGTCAAGGTTAAACCAATTTATTAATACATTGGGACCAATGAATTTAAAAAAGAATCAATAAACATATATGAATTCAATTTATAATCCTATTAATCTTTGTTTATTTATAATATGGATTTTATTTGTGGTAAATTAAATTAGGAAAAAATTAAGTTTTAAAATTCTAATAATATATGTATGTAGACCTGTATAGATTTAAGTGTCCAATGTACTTTTATCTCTTTTATCCAGAAAAATCCTTAAAATTTTATTAAATGACACAAGTAATTTGGATGGTAATTTTATAATTCTTTTGAAATTCTTCTAATTCATGGGGACTATTTAATATATATATATATGTTATCCTATATGATGTCCTTTCGTGTTCTGTATTTTAATATTGATTTCGTTAAAAGGAATTCCGAGGACACGTTTTACTTTGAGGGAATATTAATTGAATTATATTATTGATTGAGGCAAGTTTTACTTTCTATACTTTCAGAAGTTAATGGACACTTAAGTTATATTTAGTGATTAATACAAAATTGGTAAATGAAATGTGACAATTTTTTCGAAATATTTAAAAATGTTTTTATAAATTCTAATTGATTTTTTTCAAAAATGCTATACACGAAATTTTGTAAAACAAAGATAAATTGATCAACTCTTCTGAAACTACTTGAAGATTAAGACTAAAATTAAGATTATAATTCAAATAGAACAATATGAAGGTGCCGATTAAGACTACACTATATAAGTGAAGATTAACACTATTATTTTAAGGAAGCGCAATATTTTACTAAATTTACTAAGTACATATTTACTATGGGTTGGGTACAAAATCGCGCTTATCAAAATCTCACGTGCCAAAAAATCAGGATTGTACAAAACACGAGATATTGATACGTGAGATTTATAAAAGCACGGGATTTTGATATGCGAGATTTAGATTTCCGAGATTTTGATACGCTCCCACTTACTGTGTCATTAAGAAACTGATGCAATCCTATTTTACTGATTCTGTGCTTATCCCATTTCACTGAATTTCTCAGTATCTATAGTTATTGTACGGTGTAGGGTTAGAACTCCCAGGGTCATAAGTCCCTTAGGGATTTATGGAGACTTTAAAATATTTATGTGGGACATAATGTCCCTTTACAAGTGGGTCATAAGTCCCTTTAGGAAATCTAAAAGTCTTCTCTGATCTTTATAATTTAAATAAAGTATTATAATAAAAAATCGTGATCGGATTATTGCCCACACGAAAAATGCCCACACGAAAATTGCCCACAAAAAATAATTTATAAAACAGAATTGCCGCTTTTTCCAGAATATATAAGCAAAATATTATATGTACAACAATATGTATTTATATATTTATCTATGTGACATACTATATTAGGATGCATATTTAGGTTTGTTAAAAATCTTCAAAGTTTGTTTTCCAGAGTATTTATAAATTCATGTATAGAGCGAGACTTTAGCGAGATTTTGGTTACAAAATCAGGATTCCTTTTTTGCAAAATAGGATTACCAGGATTACCCTTTTTGCGAGATTTTGGTTAAAAAATCAGGATTACCCTTTTTGCAAAATAGGCTTTCAAAATGTAGTTTAAATGTAAAATTTTGGTTGTTTTCTTAATTTTGGAAAAAGGGAATACTCTGATTTCGAATCTAACCCCAAATTGTGTACCGGTTATTGATATTATATAATTAAAATTAATATTTTTTTTAATATTACTAATAATTTTTAATCTGAGAACTGTATAAGGAAGATATGACCACGATGAATCAAAACCCTCAGGGTTATAAGTCCCTTAGGGAGTTAAGGCTCACTGCTATGAGTCATAAGTCCCTTAGGGACGTATATCCAACTAAGTGGGTCATAAATCCCAAAGGGAATTGCGACTTTGGGAGTTCTGACCCTGCATCTACTGTACACTTTTTGAAGGACTGCTGCTTTATCTCTGTTTCAGTATCAGATAAGAGATTTGGTAATTTATAATGTTTCACAGTATATAAGTATAAATTATGTTTTTAAGGTCCTGATCTTATCATGGGTATCTAAAGATTTCTACTTTATAGTATTATATTATGCCGTGCATTTTGCTTCTCATTCTGACTCTATTGTATGCGATTCTTTTCACTTAGAATCATTTCTTTCCAATTCTTTATAATATTTTGAAGGTGATTCTCCTACATTTTATTTTTATCTTGCTGACTTGTTTCCTTAAGGATTCCATTCTAAACTAGTTTTTACGATTGAGTTATCAGGTCTCCTAAGTGCGTTGGAAATCCACATCCATTTTTTCTTTCTTAATTGTTCTAATCTTGTTTTGTTATTCTTAAAGCTCAAAATTTTAAATTCTCCTTGGCCAGAAGCTTCCGCAGATGGTTCTCGGTTATTTACTTAAGGCTGCTGTTATTAATCCATATTCAGTTCCACAGAACCGGTTTTACACAAGTATTGAATATTACTTAGTGCTGCTTAATAATTGTTTTATAGTTAGTTTAAAGTGAATTTTATTTAACCAATTGTTCATAGTCATTGTTCCTTGGCATTGGCCTTAACGTACCTTAAAGGTTATTATAATACAATTTAATTAATAGTATGTACTCATATAATAATTAATAAAAAAATAAAAGGATTTCTATGTAAATTTATTTTTAAAACGCATTTGATTTTATTTCAATATATACTTAGAGCTGCATAATATTAAGCGTGCCATTATACCATTGTGTAATAGTTGCCAGTACTCTTAACTTTCTTTTGTGATTTCCTATGGAAATATAGTTTAATACTTATAATTAATAATTAATAATTTTAAAATACGCTAATCTAAATTAAAATGTTAATAAAGTTTGTACAAATTTTCAATATTTATTAAATAATTACCATTATTATATTAATTATTAATTTTAATAATCTTAATTTGATTATAAACTATTTTTTATTATGAACATATTATAATATTATCGGATCAAATATTATAGGGTTCTTCAATATTTTCATAGATGCAAGTCACAGGACTTTAAAGTCAAATTTCTAATTTTAATTAGTTTGCAAAAGTATCATTAAAGGAATATTATGGCTTTTAGAATTAACTAAAATCAAATAGAATGAAAATGAAAGTATGTTTTTTATTTTTTAAAATAGGAAGAGATTGTGCAAACAGATTTGAACTTTCCTTGTAACCTATTCGCATTATTTTAGTTGCCACCAACATCTCAAAAGAACAATGATTAAAAAGTTTTAAAAAACAAAAAGAATTTGAACAAGACCCGCGACATTTTCCTTTTGTTGATTTAAAATGTAATTGCTGGTTTTAGATAAAGTGTAGTCTTAGATATGAAGCACCATATGCTAGACGTGAACAGCGCTTTTTTTTTAAGCGCTAACTCTTCAACTGTTAAACTAAAAAGCCTGCCTCTACCATAGGTACATCTTAATGAATTCCACATTTAAATTGAGAAATTACTAGGCCTTATAACATGTAGAAACGTCTTAGATATTAAATATATACAATTTTTTTTTTTTTTTGTAATAATTTTTATTTCAGTTATATGGTATTCTATATCTGTGAGTTATATTATTAAAATAAATTATCTGTTTATATTTTGTATTTGTTTATATTGTTATAACAAAATATTTTTTATTAAAGACATAATTATTAATTATTGATTAAGCCATTAATTTGCAGCCAATGGCGAATGGTAGATAAGTCGCGTCGAAAACCAAAAAAGTTTTTTCACTTTCACTAAGATTCGAACCCGAGCTTTTCCGCATGAAAGGTCGGCACTCTAACCACTGTGCCAACCAGCCGTTCAATCTACCAACTTGAATCTATGAATAAAGTATCATTATTTTAATTTAACAATCATAAGAAACAGATAAACTTGTTTTATCAAAATCCTGTTATTTTAAATCCTTTTTTTTGTTTGAAGTCTTGATATGGAAAAATATGGTTTGATTTTAATGAAAATTGGTAACAAAATTAAATAGTAGAACCTTTGTTCATTCAAAACATATCATTTTTGAATCCTTCACAAAATCCAAGGACGACATCACGATTTTAAAAAAAACTATATTTTAGAAAACAGGATTTTAGAAAATAGGATTTTCATAAAACAAGATTTTTATAAACTGACTTTCGAAGTAGACCCGCTGTAAACTTAAAAATAATGAAATGTGGAGAGTTGAATTAATGGTCACCAACCTCATAATCTGTATTTTGTGTAAAATTATAGAAAATTAAAAAAAATCCTTTTCGACATCCCTTTTCAAGATAATTAAGACCTCAACCACGTGTTAGTTTCAAGTGCAACTGGTGCTACCCATAATTAACATAAATATTTTAAGTAATAGGTTTCATAGTGACCAGTATTTTTGAATTTAAGAATTATATCTAACCCTGTAACTTTAAATTAAAGTTTCCTTCTCGTCAAAGAAAAGCTTATAGTAGAATCATAGAATCTATTATTAAAAGGATGCATTTGCATTTCTTATATACTATGTATTCATCTCCGTAAATTCGTGAATAAAGAATTTTTAATTTTCTTTAGAATTTTAAATAAAACTTTTTAATGAACTTACACGAATAATGAAAGTTTAAAATATAAAAAAAATAACTATAAAATAATTTTTCAATAAAAAAAAACTTTTAATTAATTCAATATTTTAACATTTTAACAATCTTTGTAACTATCGACAAATTCCGATTGGCCGCGGATTGTCCTGTACAAAATTCTAAATACAAAATCCCAACATTTAAAAACCCCAATCTTAAAATTTAGTTAAGCCTCCACTAAACCAATTTTAAAAAACCCGGACTTTGTATTCAACTCAAAAACCCTTCAATTTTTTTTCATATAAAACGAAAGGAACTAAGCATTTAATGATGGTGCCACCCCCTCTCTTAAACTCCCACTAAATAAATTTTTGACTCTCTGATTTTGTCGATCGAACTCTAAAACCACTCACAATTTTCTTTTCGTATAATATGGATAAGCAACAAAGGATTTAGAAAAATTAAAATGCCGCCCCAGAGCTCTGTTAAACTTATTATTGAAACGCTTTAATTTGAATCTAATTCTAAATTTCCCTCTTTACTTTTTTAAAAATAAAATATAGCAGACTTTATAGTTATTGGATTAAATTACTGGGGCTGCTACTATTTTTAAAATCATAGAAGTCAATTTTTTTGATATTTTTGAAAGATTTCGAATTTTATTTTTTTTAGATATTGAATTTTTGTAATTTGGGACTTTGTCATATGAGTTTTTGTTTTTAGGATTTTGTAGTGCTCCCGACAATTCCTTGTATTATTTCGTTACAAAAAGGATTGAATTCAATAGTTTTTTTTCAAAATAATTTTTAATTTTCTTTTAATGAGAGTTTTATATAATTAAAACAGAACTATAATAAGGTATCAGATAACAAGTATAAGATTTGTATTTCTTATACTTGTTAATTTAATTCAATTAAACTTAAACATTTTTTTTTAATTGTTAATAAAACGTGTTATAACAGAATCTTTTTTAAACTATTTAATGGAATAACTCTTTTTTTTAATTACTTGAGTTTCGAACAATATGCAATTGTAATAAAAAGTTTGTCCTGCAATAGACAAATATATTTAGTTAAATATTCAATTTTATAACTAATAAGGAATAACAAACAAGATTTTTGTGACATAATTAAATTTTAATTAATTAATAAATAATTAAAAATTTATTATATAATATTGCCTAATAATAGCTGGTTGATACAAATATAGCTTTTAACGGTTGGGTAATTTAAATAAAACTAAAAAGGTGGATGGCACAGTAGTTAGAGTGCCGACCTTTAATATAACTAATATAAAAATGTAAAATCAAAAATGTACCTTTGGTGTAAACAGGTTATATAAAAGTTTTTTTTTTCACTTATACTGGGACTCGAATAAAAGATCGGAAAGGTGTGATCGTAAATGTAAACTTTTTGACGTAAAATATGCCATTTGACATTTATTATGATTTTAAGACCAAACAATTTGCAATCAGTAGACATTCAATTTACAAATAAATTTTTGTGGTCGTAAAAGTAAATTTTTTAGTTTTGCAATGGATATAAAATCAACAGATTGTTTATGTTTTCCACTTTTGAAATGAGTTTCCATCGCTAATCTTGTACAAATTAGTAGTTTTAAGGTGGATGTGTCCCACAACAAACTTTGTGATTCACTTTCAGTTTCGCTCCTGTTAATTTAAATTTAAATTAATTTACAAAAAAAGACATAATATTTTCTTACTTACATTATCTATATATATAAAAATGAAAGTTTGTTTGTTTGTTTGTAGCGAATAGACTCCTAAACTGCCCAGCCGATTTTCATGAAAATTTGTGTATAGAGGTTTTTGGGTACGGAAAGAAATCGTGGCCCAAAAATTTTGCTCTAACGGACCGCCAAGTTGGGGCTGTGGTGCAATTATTTAAACTTCTTTGTTCTAAAATGAAAACGGTTTGACCGATTGACTTCAAATTTTGTATACCTGATGCTCCTTGAGAATTGAGTTGACACTATTAAAATTTTTGGAATTTGTTAACCCATGTCGGGCCGACGGGGGGTCAAAAAAAATTTTGGTCCAAATTTTGTCCGATTATACGAAATTCTGTTTGGCTTAAAAGAAAGCCCCAAAAAAAATGTTGGTAAGTTCCATTAACCCATTGCGGCCCAACAGCTTTTTATAGGTTTTTTCAAAACTTTACTCTAAGTTCGAAACTGTTTGACCAATTATTGACTTCAAATTTTGTATACGTGATGCTCTTTGAGAATTGAGTTGACACTATTAACAGTTTTGGAATTTGTTAACCCATGTCGGGCCGACGGTTGGTCAAAAAAAATTTTGGGTCCAAATTTTGTCCGATTTTACGAAATTCTGCTTTGGCTTTCAAGAAAGCCCCAAAATAAATTTTGTTAAGTTCCATTAATCCATTACGGCCCAACAGCTTTTTATAAAGTTTTTGGTTATTTTACTCTAAATTAGAAACGATTTGACCGGTTGACCTCAAATTTTATATGTGTGAAGCAACTTGAAAATGGAGTTAAGTCTGTTAACAGTCGGTCCTACGATTAGTCAAAAAAATTTTTTTGGAAGTAAATTACGTCAAATTTTGGAAAGTAGTTTGTACTGCTTTGAAATACAGAAAGTTTCAAAAATTACTAGAATAATCCTAGAAAAATCTTTTTAAAAAGATTGCTTTCATACATATTAAAATTTACATGTATAAACCGTGTGTAATTTTTGTGTTAACTTTTTGCAGTATTATCAACTTCAATTTAACCATTAAGAGGCGCAGCAACGCGCACCGGGTATTAGCTAGTTAATCACAAAAATAAAACAACGCTGAACGCTCAAAAAACTGTACCTTACTACTTGGTAAACTGATTGTAAATAAAAAATTTAGTTTGCATAGTTGACGTTTACTTTACACATATTTCACATTTACGACCAGGTTCAGTTAGCAATGATTTTTTACATAATTTTTGGTCGTAAATTCAAAATATGCATATTGACAGCAAATTTACATTTACGACCATAAGAGAACTCTAATCACTGCGCCACTCAGCTGTTTATATAAATAATATACGAATATATTATCATCTGTTTTTAAGAAAGACGAATTCATTTTTATGACAAATAACGTTGGCTATTAAATTTAATGACTTTTGGAAAAAATTAGAAACATTTAGTTTAATTACACATTGAATGAATAAAAGAATAGTGAACTTCGAATTTTTATTAGCAACATTAGCAGATACACGAACCTCTCACGCAAGATTAATTAAACTGTTCAGAAATCAATCGCCAAAAATGCACAACTTAATTAGCTGTGTAGTTAGCTACCAATTAAAAAGTATAATTAATTATTTAGATGCTATAACCTCGTGCACCTTTAGACCAATCAAATTTTGTGAAACAGTCCGGCCATATAGCAGAGCTGCTTTTGAAAAAATTTCAAACAACTTAATATATAAGGTACAGTTATATGCTATTATGAAAAGAGAAATTGAATGGCAGCTCCTCCAATCCGTTGAGCAAACGGGCTCAATTTCCATAGCAAAGTTACCTTTTGTACAAAAACAATTAATTTGTTAAAATTTTAAAATGCTATAGCTTTTATAAATATTTGAAATTTATGTTTGAATTATCATAGGATGAACTTTTGATCATATATACATATAGATAGATTATAAAGGAAATTGTACGCAATGTTCTGTTAGAAAAATAATCAATAACTCCTAAATTATTTTATACAAAAAATTATTAAAAAAACAAAAAAGTACTCAGTTTTTTATATTTTTAAACCACTTTCATTTTTAAACGTTCTAAAAGATGAAAATCAATTGACATAATTAGTGTTACCTTATATAGGGAATTTAAAGTTTATTCTTTATAACGTCTACTTACCAATTTCAATAAACCCTAAAACAAAAGTTCAAAAATAAAATATGTTAATGTTTAATGAATTATAACATATAACGAAATTTAAAATAAACTAATTTTAGTTAAGAAATAACAAAATCGATATATTATAAAATTGTTTATAAAATTATTGTTGTTAGTTCTAATTGTCATTTTATATTCAGCTAGACTTTTAAATTTTAAACAAAAAATCCCTTTATATTCTGATAAAATAAAAAAAAAGTAATAAATTTCAATTTTCTATTTCAATTGGAATATGAAATCAATTGAATGGAAAAGTTTTGTATTAAATTATCTTTTGTACGAATACTTAAATTTTTTTAACATTTAATTTAAAAAACTTGAAATCCTGTTCAATTGTTCAAAATTTTAAATAATAGAAATTTGTCAGAAATATTTTAAAATTTTTTAATTTATAACATGAATGAAAAATCATAAAAATGGTCACGTGACTTAATGCCATATTGGCTTTGAGTCTCGTTTAAATGAGAGATAACGCCATACGCTTTATGACGCTTTATAGATAATGTTTTATTTTGATTAAATTTTAATTTTGTTTTCTTCATTAATTGGCTGCTAAAATTTCCTAAAATTCAAGGGTTAAGTATAGAATTAATTTAAAATTAAATAATATTTGGTTACCATGGGGATTTTGTAAAGAAAAATTATTTTAAGAAAGCCATTTAGCAAAAGCTGTAAAATAAATAGAGTTTTATTTTTGTCTATTATATTTTAAAACGAGGAAGAGTGTGGTAGAGTAGACTGTGTCAACTCTGGGATACCCGTATGACCGTAACATATACATTATATCATCTGGTTAATTACTTTTGGCAAAATTTAAAACATACAGCTTTATTAAGTGTAGGGTAATGCTCATATAAAAAAAGGGATTGTATGGCAGCTACTCGAACACTCTGCAGTAGACCATCCAAATTTTGCTGTAATTTTGGCCATTACACTAAACTATTTTTGCCAAAATTTCAGACACCCAGCTTTATTAGGTGTAGTGTAATGCTCATATAAAAGAAGGAGTTGTATGGCAGCTACTCGAACCCTCTGCAGTACACCAACGAAATTTTGCAGAAACTTTGGCCATTACACTAAACTATCTTTGCCAAAATTTCAGACACCTAGCTTCAATAGGTATAGAGTAATGCTCATATAAAATAAGAAGTTGTATGGCAGCTACTCGAACCCTCTGCAGTAGACCAACCAAATTTTGCAAAAACTTTGGCCATAAAACTAAACTACTTTTGGCAAAATTTCAGATACGTAGCTGTAATAGGTACTGAGTAATACTCATATAAAAAAAGAAGTTGTATGGCAGCTACCCGAACCCATGGACCAAAATGGCTGGATTTTAATAGCGATGACGGTTATTGCAAAAAAACGAATTTCCGAAAATTTCAAGACCCTAGCTCCTTTAGTTTTTGAGTTATCGTGCGGACGGACGGACGGACAGACGGACGGACAGACGGACGGACATACATCGCTAAATCGATTTATTTTTCGATTCTGATCCGATCCATACACTTGAGTCTATATCTACCCCCCCTCCTTCTCTGCGTCACAAACGTAATGGCAAATTTATTATACCCTTTGACTATATAGTCATACGGGTATAAAAATTTAGACAGGTTTTCAAGTTACAGATGTCTAAAGATGGGGAACTTTTTATTATTGATCCATTACAGATCCGACAAGATCAAGGATACAAAAATATTTTTCAAAATTTAAAATCTCTAACTTAAACAATTTACAAGATATGAGGGATCAAAAATTTTGTTTCACATAACGGTAAATTAAAACATTAAATGGCAAAACTATATATGTAAGTAGGTATTTATTATTTATATATTCTTTATTTTATAAATTATTGTGTTTACGTTATAAATTCAGCTTTTTCAGAAAGAAGTAGATAGGGTAACAGAAAGAAGTAGTTCGGTAAAATTTATCTCTATGGCGATCTATATCAGAATAGTTAAAATTTCATTTCATTATTTCAAATGGTGAAAAAGTTTTGTAAACATCCGGACAATTTTTGAAAATATACCAAAACTTGTTGGTCAGTTTGAAATTTATTTAAAATAAATAGAAAATAAGAAATTTTAAAGGTTTCCAAAGGACCTGGCTATTGTTTTGGTTTTTGTTTAATAAAATGGAAAAATGAAGTTCACATAAACAGTTAATAATTTTTCATGATAACCATTTTATTTTTTTGTAAATACATATAATTTGTATATATGTATATTGTATTATAATTTTTAAAAAAACTTTGTAAAAAAATATTATTGTATATTTTTGAATAATACAACACTATTACAAATGAAAGTAGTGGAATCATGTAGAAATTTCATCGTAAAAAATTTTGATGTTTTGCACAATCTTGACTGAAAAGGTACAGTTTTTTTTCAGTAATAAACACGTACAATATACAAATATGTAAATCAAAAGTGATTTTGCTTTTTATTTTAAACATTTTTAAACTGCAATTTTATGCATTGGCCACAATGATCGCAGTCATGACTCTGTTTTTGTCATAGTGTCAAAGTGTCACTCACAATTTTTGTGAAACTGACATTTAATGTAAATTGAACTAAAAGTAAAGTAAAACATTTATTTTATTTGAAATTTTTTAATTTTACTATTTATATAATAAATAAATGGGACCTCGGTAGATTAGTGGGTAAACATTTGCTTTACTAAACGAGTGGGTGGAGGTTCATATTCAAAATAAATAATTTAACTATTAAAATTAATAAATAGTATAATTTGCCACAAGGAAAATTATATTGTTTATAAATTATTAAATAAAAAATAAATAAATAAATTTTTAATCTTTATAATTCTATATTCTCCAATTTCAAATTAAAAAGTAATAATAAATATAAATGACTGACAAAACATAAACAATTAGCTGCCAAAGTAGCGCAGAAGTTAAAAGTTTTTAAACTTTTGCGCCGAGGCTGAGTTGAAACTTTGTTGTTACTCTCATTGTGTGCATTTGCATTGTTTTCCATATGTTTAACTTTTTAAGTAGTATCTCAACGTTGTTAACTGCGTTCTTAGTGTTCAAACCTCCTGAACATGACTATCTAACGCTAACTAAGTATAACGTTGTACATATTTTGACATTTGCATATGGTTGTGAAAAATTTAAAAATCAAAAAATTTATTATGCATACAAGAAAATCGAATTTATGCATGAATATGAAAAGAAGAAAATCGAATTTATGCATGAAAGTGAAAAGACTAATCATGCATGGATATGAAAAAAATAGAATTTTCCGATATTAATTTTTTACTTTTGTTCCGCTTTTTGGAAAGTAAATCCGGGTGTTTGGTGCTCTTTACATATGGTAAAGTCGAAAGTTATAAACATTTATACGAAAAAGTCGAGAAGTTATTAACATTTTGTTTAATTTAAAAAATAATTTTTTTTTTGGATATTTAAAATGTAAACAATTTTTTTAAGGTTGAAAATAACTAAAATAGAAAATCTTTATTTGGTTTCAATTCATATTCAAAATTTTTTTTTTTTACAGTCAAAACAAAGTCAGTAAAAGTCAAATAAATTTTTTAGTTTCAAAAAAATCTTTGTTGTTTCCTTTTTATTTTAATTTAATTTATTTTTTTAATGGGGGACACAGAGAGACACTTAAATGTGTACTTTTTTAAATAAAAAAAAAAATAAAACCGAAATTTTAAACAGAAAAATTATCAATTGAAAAAACTGGAAAATATTTTTGATATATGTATAAAAATTAACAAAATTTCAGTTTTTACTTTTTTTAATGCCAACATCTAAAATAGGTAAAGTGATATGGCAGGGTAACAAAATCTCGAAATTGCATAAAGAAATTTGGATTTTCGAGATTTTGATATTTCAAGACTTTGATTTTTGAGCTTTTGGTACTGATCTAGTGATTTATTAAATTTTATACGGTGTTTGTAACCATCAAAAGGATGCAAGTTAGATATGGAAACGTATATATATTTTTTGAACAGCGTCATCAATTGACTTGTGCGTAAGTCTACGAAAATAATATGTCAAAAAATAATAATGCTATCTTGAATAAATTTTTTTTTGCAGAGCAAAGCAAAGGGAAGACTGGCTCACCTCTGAAACCAATGAGAGTAGATTACATGGTTACCTTCAAATTTGATACATGGGTGTTCTTTCGTATTTATCATGTGTCCCTATAATTTAGAATGAACTGAAAAGGTAGTTCGGTCACATTCCAAGATTTAAAAGCATATTTTCGAAATTATTAAAGATAGTAACTTGAAATTTTGTACAATCGTGTTGTGTCCTTTTTTATTATGTCCTTCAGATTAGAGTTGACGTTGATAAAACATATAGGAAAAAATAGAATTTTCATTGAAGTTATGCTTACGATACTTGCCACATACTTTATCAACCCCAAATCAGCATATTTTCGAAATAATAAACACAGAGCCTTAAAATTTGTTACAAAGGACCTCAGTTCTGTTTCTTTACTGTTTCCTTGCACAATTATGTATTATAAAGATAAATGTTTTAATTTCACATTTACCTCCTATCTAATGAAATTTTGTCAGATGTTGCGGCTTACTGTTTCATTTCATAATACTTATTTGACGAATACCCTTACTAAGTAATACTCAAACTAAGGTGGAATGAAAAATTTTTTGACTCCTTATTTTATGAATGAACTTTAGGTTATGAAAAAAAAAACAGATTCTAAAATATACTATTTTTAGCAAGTCAAGAATTTTGTTATAATTAGTTCTAATAATTTCATAACAATTCAATTTTAACCGCTTTAAAGGGTACAACTGTGAGTAAAATTTTAAAATTTCGAAACCCCAAAATAGACTTTAATAATCCCATTAGTATTTAAACTTAAAATCTTAATTATAACAATTTATTAATTAACTTCTTAAGTTTAAAAAACTTAAAAGGTAATTAGAACTTAATCTATGAAAGAATAAAATTCAAAAGTTACAATTTACAATTATGTAATCTGATTCATAATTCCTATTGTAATTAATTTCAATTAAAAATTGAACAAATCTTTTAATAAAAATTTATGACAGTATATAAACCATTAATGTCTTAAAATCATTAAAGTTAAAGTTGAATAAGATTTTTTGCTCATTAAAACCGCTTTACAATAATTTGATTTTGGTTTTTGCTTCCTTTGGTTTTTTTTATTTGAAAATTTTTTACAAAAACTAATTATTTAATTTTAAAACCCTTCAAAGTGTTGTTAGGGTTTTGTAGAGAAATTTTTTTTACAAAAAAAACTTATTTAAAACTTTTTTAAATAAAAATTTACTTTACAATTCATGTTCCAAATAAAGGGATAATGTTAAAAAGAAGTTTGAAGAAAATGGAACTCATTTTTTTAAAACTTTTTAAATGTTTTTTTAATATTTTTTAATTAACTAAATTTCTTAATTTATAAGTATATAATTCATCGAAGAAGATTTTAATTGCCCTTGTTAACTCTCCGATACACGTACGAACTATAATACAATATAACATCGTTTTACTGATTTTAATTTTTTGAACTTTTCATATTTTATTTATTTCAGCCTCAGGACTGTACTGTTTTAATTAAAAAAACGAAAAAGTTGGAAAGGTATAATTGAAGATTAAAAATTACAAACTCAATTATAAATCAGTCCATACCCAATAAAGTGGATGATGCTTTATCAAGGATTGGTACTACAACATAAATGAATTATGTTATGATATGTTAACGATACAGTTAATGCATTAATTATATTCAATTTGTTGAAGGCGACTTTGAATAGATTTCGTAATCTAATACAGTTGTTTATTATACCTGTATGACTATAGTCAGATTTTTCCTACAAACTGGTCCTGGCAGAAAGTTAAATGCTCGTTTACATCAATTTACATGTAATAGCATTTTAACAAGTTAGAAGGCCGAGGCTATAGGGTGGGAAATTTATGTTAGCCCATGTCACTGATCTCAGTAAATACAACAGACAGTTGAAGAAATCGAAAAGGTTCTTGCAACTATTAACCAATATTAATATAATATATCACATCTACTACATTCTTTTATCTTTCATAAAAGTTCCCAAATAAAAGAATAGAGGCTACTTAAAAGAATTAAATCCAGGCAAGAGAAAAAATAGATCAAATAATTTTATAGGAGCAACTTGGAAATAAATAGCTGAAATCTCGGACCATGAGCTGAGTTTCTATTAATAAAGAAAAACTGAATAATATTTTGGAGAATGATAATAAACGCGTAGGTAATAATCAATAATTAAATAGTCAAGAACCGAGTAAAAATATTCAAGTAATCTGCAAATCGTCCAGTAGACGAAATATGTATATTTGAAATTAAAAATTTAAGAATTGAAATTAAAATTTAAGTTTTAGTTTTTTCATTTTATTAAAAAAATTTTTTTTTGCCTCACAACTACTAAAGGACATCCACTAAGCTCTTTCACATATTTGTGTTTTGCGTTATTGCTTTACTTGAGACCACAATTTGTTGAGTTTTCCAATCACATTCAATATCAGTTTTTCTCCAACTATTTCTGGGTCTGCCTATATTTCTTTTTCCTTGGGGCTCTCAATCTATGGTTTGAGTTTACCCAAGGTTTCTATGGTTATTATGTTTTCTGGTCGCCTGATTTTGTGTCAGATTTGTATAAAACAATTTTTATTAAAATAAATTAAATGTTTGGAATAGATGGAATATTATACCATGTTCAGAAGTTTTAATTATTCTGACTGATTAATCATCAATTAAATTATGAAGTAATAGAATATAGCTAATCTTTAATTAACAACTTAAATAACAACTTTAATAATCATTTTCTCAGTTCTTTGTCCAAAATCTCTAGCTGGAGTTAACTTTAAACTCATTCCTTTATGGATAAACCCAATTTTGACTTAAAAAGGATAATAAATTATCAACTATAATTATTGCATAACTTTAGGATTAAAAAATTTTAAAAATGTTTTTATGATTTTAAAAGTTTGAAACAAACCCGTTTAATGTCATAAAGTTTGATAATGAATGAATAATGGTGCTTAGGTTAAAAGTATATTTTACAAATTATTCATAAATTTGATTATTTCAAAATCTTTTAGAATCTTACAAATTTTAAAGTTACAAAAAAAAAAAATTAGAGAAATTTTGTTTCAATATTTAAAAGTTTATTTACCGAGAACAATTCGAAAACTTTTAAAACAAATTTTTAGAATTGAAACGTTTAAAAAATTTCTAAAAATCTTTTGCAATAAATAAAATAAAATAATAATTTATGTATTTGTTAAAACATTTTTCCTAGTAAAAAATTTCCATTTTTTATAAATTGTTTAAAAAATTTTCTTAAGAATTTTATATTCAACAATTTTAAGTCCTTTTTGTTTTGACTTTTTTTATTTCCAAAATTTGTAAATCGAATCCATGCATCCAAAAATTTATTTTCCTTTGTCTTATGTTATTATGAAGTTTGTACATTTATATTATGGAGAATAAATTTATCTCTTTATAAATATTGTGTATTTAATATTTATATATAAAAGACATTTTTTAAAATTGATTTGCATAACAACATTTATAGAAAGCGCAAGGTAAACAAAGGTTTAGCTATTGTATCTAAAGAATCTATTGTTTACAAGTGAAAAAAGTCAAAAGTGCTGCATTTTAAAGATTTGAACAAAACTATATCAACAATGTCAACACATAAATTTTTAAATTAGATATGTGTAATGCATTATAGCCTGGGGTTCGGGAACGCAGTACAGATATATCAAAAATTGGGTAGCACAGTGGTTAGAGTGCGGATATTTCATGCGAAAGACCCGGGCTCGATTCCCAGTGAAAGTTAAAAATTCTTTTATCTGCTATTCAAGTCGACAAAACATAAACAAATAATTTAATTGAATAATATAACTCACAGATATAGAATACAATATAACTCAAATACAAAATTATTACAATATAAACAAGATATAGAATTGTAAAAAACAGAATTGTATCTATTGAAAATCTAAGACGTTTTTACATGTCATAAGGCTTAGTAGTACAGCTACCATATATTTAAATTGTATGTAAAGTTCATTAAGATCAATTTTAATAACATGAATATAATATGACCCTCTTTTCTAACATGTACCCATGGCAGGCTTATTAGCCTAAAAATTTAACAGTTAGCACTTAAAAAAAATATATATATGTGATCTTCACACTAACTAAAGCTTATCCACAGGTTTATGACATCCAAACTAGTCGTGAAGAAAATAAAGATTCATTTTATTGCATAAGTTGGTTGTGAGAAAATCCCATCTTTGGACAATCGTTTATCTATATTAATGTCAGAACTGTGAAGTTCAAGTTGATCTTGATCTCAGTTTTAAAGGCATTTTTCTTTTAAGCCTTCTACGTATTCCATCGGAATGTGAAAGTTTATAGACTAATACAGGCTAGGTTTTATTCTTTTACTCCGAGGCCTTAGTTTCAAATGATGATGAAATGATTAAAATTTTAACATTTGCCATGTAAAGACAATTCAGACCGACAGATTTTTCAAATTTTTTTTTTAAATATTTTATTAAAAAGTAAAAGACAAAGAAAAATATTATTTATTCAATTGTATTTTGTTTTATAACTTTTGAAAAATTGAATAATTTGTAAAAAAAAAAAAATTATAGAAATCATTTTTAGAATTTTAGTTTCAAATCAAAAGAAAAGTTTATTTGCAACTTAAATATTACTTTTACAATAAAAGATTATTATAAAATTTATTTATTGAATGTTAAATAGAAGAAAAACCTTTGAATCAAATTTTCAAAAAAGTCAAAATTTGAAAAGAAATTTACAAAATATTCGTAGATACGCATATATATATACATGATAGAATTTTCTCAAAGAATATTGAATTATTAATAATAATTCAAAAGTTTATATTTGAATAGTTATTGAATAGTTATTTTAAAAATAAATCTATGAATGTTTTAATATAATATAAATTTATACAAATAAAATATTAGTTAAATTGTTTAAAATTGGATTAAAAACAGTTTGACTTAAAATTAAGTTCGCAAAATGACAACTTGCCTATAATGGCATTTAATAAAATAGACTACATAGGATACTCCCAAAATTATATCTTATGAAGTGTTTTTATTTAAGCTTCGATTATAGCTATTTTTAGCTAGTTTAGTAAATTTTTAGCACATTCTTAAGATTTTGTAAAATGTGCCTTTATAGTTTCACTCTGTCCGTCCGTCCATATGTTTACAAAAACTTTTACACCGTTTGAAAAAGAGAAAAGAAAGTTTAACTGCGGGTAGGAAAAGGTAAAAAATAGCTGATAGTTTTATAAACTTTAGAAAGGAAAAATAAGGTCGCCATACATTACTAAAATTTACGGTTATTCAAAATTTTTGGCCCCACATATCTTCGAAACGGCTCAAGTTAAAGGATTGAAACGTAGAAAACTGAATAAAGAGCTTATTATTACTTATCGCACGTAAAGCTTCAATACAAACGCGCTGTCAAACCTAATTTTAATAAGTATTTTTTTATTAGAATTATTTTTTTCCAAAATTTTTATTTACTATTAAATTTTAATATTTCTTATAGCTAACAATCTTTTGAAGAATTATAATTAATTTTAAACAATAAAATCTTTCATAATAAAACAAAATTGTTGTAAATTTAAGCCGTTTACCTTTGTAAAATAAAATTTCAAAAAAATTCCTTTAATTTCTTTTTATTGCACTTTTATTGCACAGAATTCGTTTTAATTATGCAAGTAGATACTCGTATTTTAAATCAAATGTATAACTATTTAATTAATGTAAAATCTTGATTTTATACAACCTGATAGATTGTCTGGTATTTAGTTACTTAAAATTAAAGTATGTATATAAGAACTTAAGTTTCATTTATAATTTTAATAGCAAAGTCAGCTGTTGTATAATAGTGAATTTCCTTAGTATAAAAAATATTAAAAATAGTATAAATAATCATATGAACAATATTTGTATAATTAGTTTTGGAAAACTTTATATTATTAAATTAAAACTGCTTAAAAATTTTTAGTATGGGACCAAAACATTTAAACAAAACATTCATTTTATCTATAAAAAAAATTAACAAGTAATGAAACGACAGTACTTTATATAGAATCGATTTAATAATATCCTACATCTTAAAAATCCAATTTAAGATTAAAAATCCGTAAATTAATTTAGATAGAAATTTAATATAAATAATTATAAAATACATAAAACATAAAAATTTTTATTAGATTTATAAAACATAATTGTATAATATAGGTCACCCCTTGTTTGGTTGTGGAAGAGTATATGACAGTTAAATTGGAAGTGACCGTTACAAGAATCTCCAATTCAATTTATCTCAGATTCCAGAAACATTAAGGAAACTGGACACCGACCTGGTATCAAATTCCAAGTTTCTACTTTTATTATGCTCGAAGATATGCTGGTTAGATCAAGGGGACGTGAAGCAGCTTTCCTAGCTAGCACTTCAATTCATCTCAAAATAATGGGAAGATAAAATCCTTGTACCAAATTTTAAACTTTTATCTTTATTAATTTTGCAGATTTTTTATTAAGTTTTGGGAGTTTCGTTGAAGGTACCTGAACCACCATATCCTAAATCGTATAGATATAACAAAAACAGCATAGAATACTCATGTTCATCAAAATAGCATAATTTTTTTTTGAGTTATCGTGTTTACGATCGGACTGCGGACATTGCTCAATCGATTTAAAAGCGTAAGTTATAGCTTTTATAGAAATGGACGGAAATGTTTTATTTTAAATTTTTTTGCAGTTCTTATAAAAAAAATATCTGACCGATAGCTCTGCGGTTGAAGTGGCGTGATTTCAATAGAAAAGTTTCGGGTTCAAATCCTGTGTCAGATCATATCTAATAAAAAAATATAATTTATAATTGATATCGTAATAATTTATATCAAAATATAAAAAAATTTTAAATGTCGCACCTGAGATTGACTCACTTATCTTAACTGCAGATTCACTCACTTTTCCCATTGTATGTGGTAGGGGACTGTTCATTAATAAATAAATTAAATAAATAAAACAAAAATCGAATTGATAATTATTTAATTGAACAGTTGATCAGTATTTATACCCGTATGACTATATAGGCAAAGGGTATAATAAATTTGCCATTACATTTGTAACGCAGAGAAGGAAGGGGGGTAGATATAGACTCAAGTGTATGGATCGGATCAGAATCGAAAAATAAATTGATTTAGCTATGTATGTCCGTCCGTCCGTCCGTCCGTCCGTCCGCACGATAACTCAAAAACTAAAGGAGCTAGGATCTTGAAATTTTCGCAAATCCGTTTTTTTGCAATAGCTGTCATCGCTATTTAAATCCAGCCATTTTGGTCTATGGGTTCGGGTAGCTGCCATACAACTTCTTTTTTATATGAGAATTACTCTGTACCTATTAAAGCTGCGTGTCTGAAATTTTGCCAAAAGTAGTTTAGTTTTATGGCCAAAGTTTTTGCAAAATTTGGTTGGTCTACTGCAGTGGGTTCGAGTAGCTGCCATACAACTTCTTATTTTATATGAGCATTACTCTCCACCTAATGAAGCTGGGTGTCTGAAATTTTGCCAAAAATAGTTTAGTGTAATGGCCAAAGTTACAGCAAAATTTGATTGGTCTATTTCAGAGGGTTCGAGTAGCTGCCATACAACTCCTTCTTTTATATGAGTATTCCATTAAACTTAAAAAAGCTGTATGTTTGAAATTTTGCCAAAAGTAATTAACCGGATGATATAATGTATATGTTACGGTCATACGGGTATCCCAGAGTTGACACAGTCTACTCTACTACACTTTTCCTCGTTTTCATAATGAAACAAAATTGTTCCAATAAATATTTCATTTCTTCCTATTTCACTTTTTCATTGAAAATATTTCTGAGGCAACTCATGACATGATTGTATTATGATTTTGTATTTAAATCAGTTTACACTTATACGGAAAAAATATGTAAGTTTTCAATGAAAACTATAAGCGTTAGAAACACCGTACCAAAGTTAATATACACATACATTCTATTTTAGGTGCAAGGTATAAAAATGTTTCCAATTAATATAACAATAACAATGAAAAATTTCTAACTTTTAACACAAAAATGTCAAAAAAGTTTTAATTCGTATTTATTTAACCATACGTACAATAATCTTAAGACTACATGTCAATATTGTTTCTCCATTTGTAACGAATGGAATTGAATGTTTTTTATTTATATGGACTGAACCGTATATGGATGTAGCTAGGCGTTTCAGTCTAGGAAACTCAAATATTTACTCAGCTCATTTTTGAAATACAAATAACCCTCCCACAACGAGGTAGATAGGTTCCTAAAAAATTCCGCGTCAGAGCTATCTCCAATCGATAATATGTATTTCGTTTGTCATAAAAAAATCATGTTGTAGGAAGTATGAGTACCGCGCGTTATGGGAAAAGTTTGTCATTTTGCCATCCGCGTTAAAGAAGTATCGCGTTGTAGGAGGGTTACCTGTACACACAAAATATATTCATAAATACTTGTAAATTTCCTATAAGTTTTGCCTATAATCCCAAAGCGTCTTCGGACTTCGGAAACTGTAATACAAATTTTCAAAATTAACTGCTATACAATTTACATACCTATTTGAAATTGAACAATAACGTTTGAAAGTCTAAATGGAAAGTTTTTCATAATTCTTAAAATTATTCCGAACAATACCAGTTTGGGAATCATAAGTGTTGCAAACATGGTCCAATAATTTGCAATTATAATTTTTCTCCTGTTAAATATGCTAGGTTTCATTAGTGCATGCATAAATTATTTCTTTGGAAAATATTAAATAATAAAAGAAAATAATTTCCGTTTCAATGTGTTAAACGCTTTTACAGCTTCTATTGAAAATTTTTCTATTTAAGTTTTTATTAAAAAAAATTAATTTATTTTCTATTTTTTCTAACAATTATAGTGTGGTTTTGATAAGTTAACAAAGTACACACGACACATTTATGTAAGTTTAGAGAAATATTCATAAAATAGTTGGAAATAATATTGGATTTACTGTATATATAGGAATGCATTTCGGATGAACAATAAGTACAAAGCTAAGTATGGTGTGTACCTTTTTTCAAATATATTAATTAAACTACTGAATCTCATGAAACGGGACTGATTATTATTTTAATTTATGTATTAAATAAGTGTTTTCTGGCTTAAAGCCTCCCATACATAAGTCTTTGGATAATAACTATTAATTAGCTTCTCTACATTAAGAATATTTATTGAGAATTATGTTTTAATTATTTAACCGTTAGGCTAATAAGTTTGGATGTACAGTAGATAGAAATTGAAACAAGAGGAAAGATTTTGGATGCATAATATTCATGCTATTTTAATTGATATAAAAAAAATCCACACACAAATACTGTGTCTTTAGATAATAGTGGGCCTTACCAAAAGTAGAATGTCTTCGATTTCAGTACTGTAAGTTACATTTGAATTTATTTACTGTACATGTTCAATTCCCTTAAAAATTTATCGTAGAGCTGGTGATTTTTAAGGATTTTGGTACTTAAATAAGCAAACCAGTAGCAGTACTTACACTAGCAAGAACGAGGAAGAGTGTATGACCGTAATATTAACATTATATCAACCGGCTTATTACTTTTAGAAAAATTTAAAAAATTTCGCTTTATTATGTATAAAGTAATACTCACGTGAAATATGAAGTTGTTATCATGCGGACGGACATACATAGCTAAATCGATTTATTTTTCGATTCTGATCCGATCCATACACTTGAGTCTATATCTAAATATAATTTTATTTGCATCATAGCTAATAAGAGACAAATGGTAGTCGTGTGTTGCCCCACCGCTTCATTTATTAGGGGCATTAATGGGTTATTAAAAAAATGAGTTAATTTAGCCTCATACTACTCAAATGACGAATACCCGGGTAGCGCCTCTACTGTTTTAATTATATTTATGTTACCGTGAGAAGACTGCCAAACGTCCCTAATGTAATTGATAATATAAATTTTTTTTATAAATTCACACAATTTAAATTGAAACACATTCGTTTATATATATGTATTATTATTATATTACAAAACAATGGGGTATAATATAAACTATACATATACAACTTTAAAATAGTGTTACAAAAGATTCATGTAGAAAGGGGATGGGTTCTACATTTATTTCACTCAAACAACAGAACAATTTGACCAAAATTACGGTTCTATTATTATCTATTTACTTGTTTCTTAAAAAACACTTAAGGGATGCCACAAAATTGCTCTGACTGTGAATAATAGTATAGAAGTTGCATGGTGTTTCTAGATTTTTTCAATTTATTTTTTTTTATCCTCCTTTTTTCTTGTTAATAAAAAACGGAATCAAATTGGAATACAAATAAAAGTGAAATGAAGGAAAATGAGAATAAAACTGTTTGTCAAGGTTCTTTTAGGTAAAGATACATTTTCTTTCTTAGGAAAATCACCTTTTTTTTCAATGCCTGAAGTGAGTGTTTGCATTATTAAATGACCATTTTTTAAGTAGAGGTAATTCTATGGAAAGTGGGATTCTACTTGGGTTTTTTTTTGTAAATTGACAGAAGAATTTATGACAAACTTTATAAAGTTTAAAATTTATGACTTTTAATAGTGAATATGAAAATATAACCTCTTTTGTTGGGTGGGGTTAGGATTGTACTCTGTAAGATATGGAACTTAAATGTAGTTATTAAATTCTTAAATAAAAATGTAGTAAATATTAAATCTTAAAGTCATTTTACAAAATCTTCCGATTTTGATTTGTAAATTTCTGCATACTATATGGAATTGAAATGGGGTGGATTGAAACACTGATTTAAATATTTGAACCATTATTAATTAGTTATCAGTTGAATACTAGTAACAAAACAGTAAGTAGCTAAGGTTAGATCAATTTCAACAAAAACGAGGAATATTGTAAAAATGGCTTTGTCAACTTTTAGATACCCGGACGAACTCATAATGGTGATTAAATTGATGATTATATATAACTAAAAATTAAATTTAGTCCACCCCAAAATTTGATTCATAATTCCAAACGAATGCAATTGCCCAAATACTTTAACCGACTTCTTAGGACAAAACTGCAAAAAACTACAGATTAAACTTTTATACAGTACAATAATTTAATTAATTAAAAACAAAAAAGAAATACAATGCAATAGAGATTGCTGAAAACATTACCACAACACTTACTTTTGGCGGGGTAATGAAGACTTCCATGAAAGTGTTCGTAGAAAATCCACAGGAATTATGGACTTTGCTTATTTCAGTTTAATTTGAAAATGTAAGTGTGATATATTAATTGGTTCTGTTACTGTTAAGTGACTCAGATCACACTGTAGCCATGGTTACTTACATAGCTAGTTATCGGAAAAATAAAATTCTACGAAGGATATTACGGAATTCAGAGAAACAGTGGAACAGCGGTCCAAATAAGCATCGAGCTTACTGGATTTGGAAATATGACAATTATTGATCCAGGTTCAAGCGTAACCAAAATTGCAAAAAAATTAAGAGTAAATATTCAATCTAACGATATAAAAGATACATACGTATTTCATAATATTTATTTATTTTTTTATAATTAGTACCAGGACAATTGTAAATATTGCCTGATAATTTTATAGTCCTTTGTCTGAGCTTCTTAAATTAAATACTTTCTATTAATTTATAACTTCTATATTAATTATTTTGTTTATATTATACATTTGTATATTTATATTATATTTGGTCACCATGGGGATTTGTAAGGAGAAATTATTTTTCAATAATAGTTTTTTTTTTAAATAAATATTGTATGACCCGACCGGAAATCAAACCCGGACCCCCTTGGTTAATAAGCCAAATGCTTACCCTCTACACTACTGAGACCCCTTCATAATATTATAAAAACTCTAAATTAGAAACTTTTTATTAATATACTCTTTATTAAGAAGAAACATATTTTTTGCGTAATACTATTATATCTTAATTGGCATAATTATTAACTTTTTGAACAAAAGTATATTTTGAATTTAAATTCGAGCTCAAGTTCATTTTTTTTGTAGTATTTACATTTTCTAGTTTAAAACAAAAAAATAAATAATTTTATTTAGGTTACTATTAATTATATCAAATAAAATTTAACACACAATTTCCTTACAAACAATTAAAATCTATATTTAAAAATATAATTTCTTCTAATTAAAATTGCTTTTTACTACAGGGTGGACAAAAAATATCATTCCTATTTAAATTTTAAAATCAGTTATTTTTTGAATTTGACTTCTTCAAGTTAAGGAAACCTTAGTTATATGTTGATATGTTAAAATATGTTGTGTAGTATTGCAAAAAAATTTGAAAAGGAAAGAAAAGGTCGCTATCTCTAGCGCTCTTTACATCCCTTAATAGGCACACAATACAAAAATATTATCTTTAATGACTCATACATTCATACTTCTATATTGAAATCTTCTCAAAGTTTGGAGTTTTTAATTAAATCCATTTAACAGATAAAATGGGTCAAAAATTTGCCAAAATTTAACTTTCGCATAATGGCAAATACAGTATGGCAACCCTATATATTTATTTTGCATTATTTCAAGTTTCATTGCTTTATTTTGAACAGTGTAGAAGTTTTGTGAAGACCTAGACTGGCTGGTGGATGGACAGACAGACAGATAGAGTAGACTATACAGAGGCACAGTTTTTCAAATATCAGCTACAAAATATTAACTATTGCTTTGTCATTATGTTACGAATTAAAATCCAATTTTAAGAGTTATTGCGATAATTTAAAATCTATGTATAAATAATGACCCACCCTGCGCATAAAAATTATCTAAAATTCGATGTTTAATGTAAATAAATTTAAATATCTGTATAAATATTTACTTAGATGACTTTTGCGAAAATGAGAGCTTAGTTTTTGTTTTGTGTTTTAATTAATTTGTACATATGAAGACTTTTTTTTGAGTAAGAGTGTCACCTAATTTTTTTTAGAATTTTTACATAATATATAAATAGGTTTCAAAAATTTTAATTTCTTTATAAATACACTTTCAATCAATCAAAACGATTAAAATTTCCTATATTTAAAAAATTAAAAAAAAAATAATTAAAAATTAGTTCAAAATGAAATTTGTTTTTGGATTTGTTTTAATATTAATGGTAATTTTATACAAAAATAAATATTTTTTTCAATTAATATAATTTTAATATTTCTATTATGGGATTGTAGGTATCTATCAATTTCGTTGAATTGGCACCAACAGCAGATCTAGAAATAGATCTATCATTAGCAGATCTAGAAATAGATGTACCAATAGCAGAACTAGAAGAGATATTGGAACTAAGCGAGACAGAAAGACCAGATAATCGTATATTTTTTGGACTACTCAGTAATTTATTTGCAAATTTGGCAGGATTAACATCAACAACAACAACAACAACAACTACAACTAGAGCTACAACAAGAGCTCCAATTCAAGTAACACTTGGTTAAGAGATTTAAGTCTTCTATGTTCTATTCTATATTTTTAACCATCCCAGAACTAATAATTTGTATATGTGTTATTATATGAATTTTTTATTTAAATAAACTTTTGTACCTTTTTTTTTATACTAAATTCTAAGAAATATTTTTTGTTTTTGATTTTGATGACATTATTATCAAATGGTGAGGTCTTTGCTAAAAAATGGAAATTAATAAATTATTATAAATCTTGCGAAATGCAAACTAGATTGATCCCGCTCGGGTTTATTTACTTGATTTTTTCAGCAATACGTTCCGAGTTTTTTTTTATAAATGATTAATTTGAAATAATAATAGTTTCATTAAAAAGTTTTTATTTATTTTAAAAAATCGATATTTTAATTAGGTACAATACAATTTATCATTCTAGGGTTATGCAAGGACTATTAATTCGAAAACTATTAGTGAAAAGTATTGATTAGGATTACTAAATTTCTATAGTGTTAGAGGAAAAATCTTTAAAAGCCACCTGAAAAACTATACCACCTATTACTGTAGAATTCTTACCCACTAAAGCAAGCACGCCTTTTAGTCAGAAAAATCGAATAAGCACTGAAACTTTAATCACGGAAAAATACTGTAAAAAAATAAATTTTGTTAAACAACTTTTTTTTTCTGTAGCCCCACCCACTACAGAGCTATAATAGCCATAGTTCGAAAAAATTCGATATTTCAATTGCTATAAAAAAAGTTGCGCCGTATAATGACTGAAAAGTTGACAAATAATATCTATCAAGAGTTGAATCGAAAACCCAAGAGGAATAAGTTGACTACTCTAGTGAATTTTTCTAAATCATAAGTTTTGGGAAACACAAAATGTGGTAATTCGTTCTTCAATTTGCTGGTGCGGTTTATAAAAGAGTTTCTATATTTCAGAAGAAATTTATAAAAGAGTTAATATATTACAATAAAAAAATTAATTATAAATTTGGAATTTAATATTTTATAGTTTTAGTAAGCAATATTTTAAAATTTTTTTTTTACTTTTTTTTTTAATATTATATTTCAAATTTTTTAAATATTTTATGTAATCTGGATCTGTGTTAAATTCGAATTGAAGCTATCTTTTCAAAAGTTATCTTATGACAATGAAATACATTTCAAATCTATACCGTTATTTATAAAATATTCATTAAGAGGAGAAAATGTTATATATTTTATTCTAAAACTTTAATTAAATGTCATATTAAAATAAGTTTAATAAAATCAATTCGCCTTATATTTTTTATACCTATTCCAGTTTTGTTCCAGTTTTCCTGGAATATAAGGAATTATTTTTTTTTTATATTATAGTATTTTATTAACGAATATTGTTATATATGTATATATAACAGTTATTTTCCCCTTCTAGTGAAATATAATGGAATATGGTATTATTCGAGTTAAGGTTTGCTGCCAATTCAAAAGCTGTAAGAAAAATATAAATTTTATACTAAGTTTGTTTTTTTTTTTCAATTTTACCGTTATTTTATAATTTTCTTTAACTGTAGGTGTCAGTAAATACATATTGCAAAATGGAATTAGTTTTAATTAAAAATAAAAATATTACATTTTTTTCTTATTTGAAGTAATGGAAAATTAAAATAATCGTTAAATACTTAAAATAAATTATATTTCAAAACTTGATTTTACTGTCTGACCTTTATAAAGACGTACTAAGGATTGATTGGAGTTTATTAAAATTTGTTGATGTACAAATCACAGTTTCGATCCAGTAATTATATACTTTTATTAATACTTATGTATATTAAAGTTGAATACAATTTACATTAAAAAGATTATTTTGCATTTAAAACGAGGGTCCTATTGCACCAATCACTTACCACTAATGAAATAATCATATTTTAATAAGTGATTGTTTTTTACTAATCATGAATTTTTGTCTAATTAGTTTTTAGTAAAAAAAAAAGATCTAATAAATGAAAATGGAAAGTGGTTGGTGAAATAAGCCACGGGACCCTATTAACCCAAAGACTTATCACTAATCATTAAAAAAATCTTATTATATAAAAATTTAAAAATTAATTGATTAGTAAAAAATTTTCACTAATCAAAAAATGATTGATTGTGCAAAAGGGCTTAGGAAGGAGAAACTAGTATACAAAGCGCGTATAGATGTTATAAGTAGTATATCTATAATATAAAAACCTTGAACTTAAATAAACCTCTTATTGCAGTTTTGGCATACGTTCCAAGAATTCTATTTAATAAACAATTCTCGGAAATAATAACATCTAACTTATGTCTAAATGTTTTCGCTATAAATTAAAGTTACATTACACATCGAAAAGGTCATTAACATAATTATTAAGTAAATTACTAATAAATATTAAGTCAGCAAAATTTTTAAGGTAAAACATGTTTAAATACGCCTATATTAAAACCAATAATATTATGTAATCAATTACTAAGAATAATTATATTTATTAAGAATTCATTGTAATTATTAAGAATCATATTAATTAAAGCAGACTTATGCTAAATTATTTGATAAAATCTTAGTATAAATATAAGCTAAGAATCATTATAAAGTCAAATTCCAGTCTGGCTATCGAAGCCCTGTCATAATAAGTTAAGTGATTAGTGGAATTTATAGACTCATTTAATTTTAAACTTTCTGTTTCTGCTGTTATTTTAAAAACCATACAGAAATAATTTGCAGAATAAAATGTAAACAAAAATACACAGAGCTTAAAGGTCAGCCGGCAAAATACTTGTAGAAATTAAACATGTATTAATTTTGTTGACAAACAAAGCTTTAAATTTTTTTCTCCTCTAAACTATTTCCCCTTAAATGTTTGTCAATTAAAATTTTTTATATAAAATAGAGGAGAAATCGCTTCGGCGTTATCAAATAATATGTATAATATTAGCAAAAGAGCTTTTACTATATTTAAAACAATTTAAAGCGAATTTAAGTTGTTTTGGCTTTAAAATGTATTTATTTCGTTATTCGTATGTGGTAGTATTTAAGTGTGCTTTTGGATGTATATACTATATGTATATACATATATATATATATTTTAATTTAATACTTTTGAATATTGATACTCTCTTCTCTTTGTTTTGATTTTTGAATAATAAAGAATGATGATAATACCAGTTACTTTATATATTTATTTAACGTTTGTCTTTTTTTTTATTGTTTTTTATTATTATTGTTATATTAAAGATAACAGTTTTGTTTTTGTTTTGTTTTTGCTAAATCAGTTGTTAGGTATCAGTTTCAATTGTTTTCATTTATTATATTGTTAGTAACATTTTGAATATGATAGGTACAAGAACGAAGTGTTAATAATGTTTTTGTTTTTTGTTTTGTTTTTGAAAAAAAGACGTAAGAATCGTTAGTTTTACTAGGTTTTAAAATTTAGGAAATAAGTTTTTAATTTGATTTGATTTTTTAATTGAATTTAGTTTAGTGTCGCACAGCGCTCAAAATTCAAGCGATTTTGCATTCTAATTACAATTTATTTATCATAATATTTAATCGGCTTATTTTTTCCCATACAAATATAAACATCCTTTTTTACGACAAACTACTTGACCAATTTTAATTAAACAACAACCAAAAGAAAGGTTTTTTTTGTTTTCATAGGACAATGATATTTTTTTTTTAGAAGATTGCGTTTTTTCAGGTGAAAACCCGTCTTTAAATTAACATAAATTTGAATTTAACGGTCACGCTGTTAAAAGTTAAGGCTTATGACTCTAATATTATGCGCCGACTTTCTGTGTAAAAATAATGCATTTTCGGTTGTATTTGCAGCTCAATCAAATTATATATTATAGGCGCCGACTTATGTATATCTTTCTTTTTTTTGTTTAGTTCAATATTCAATGAACAAGGAGATTTAAATTTTTTAAAATTTTTTTTTTTGTTTTTGTTTTTTCTTTATCTTAAAAAGTGAACGAAAAAAAAGAAGTCTCTTCGAAATGAAAGCAATACATTTAGTTTATACAGTAGTTTTCATTTATAACGAACTCGGTGCAATTTTAATTATAATAAACTTTACGCTTTTTGCCAAAGAATTAAATTTTACCTAAAAATAAAAGTGTTTTATTACAATGATATTTCTTTTATTTAAAATTATTATATCTAATTATGTTGCTTGATGATTAATTTAGTATTTTTTATTTATTTTTGAATATAAAAAAAATCATAATAACGCATCAAAAATACAAAAAATATTTCATTAGAAGAAAAAGCACTATACATAGGCTTGAGGCTGACACATCAAATAAAATTTTAGCAAATGAGTTCGAATTGTCCATTCTAGAATCCGCACATTCTACAATGTTCAAGTTTTATACTAATTATTCAAAATTCACAGCATTCTTTTAAAACGACATTCGTTTATTACGACGAATATTTTCCGTCCCATCATGGTTGTTATAACCGAATAGTACTGTACTTTGTTTTCGTTTGCTTAAAAATTTTTTTTTTTTAAATCGTATATTGTTGTTGTTTTTTGTTAAGTTTTTTGTAAAATAAGAAACCGACTTCTGATAAATAATATTTCTTAAGAAAAATGATTTGTTACTTATGGATCAACCAAATTCAGCGTGTACGGCGTTCAGTTTCTGTCAAAAAATTTTGAAATAAGTTGTTATGAAAATAAATTTACATGAAAGCATACGCGAGGTACTCGGAGTTTTAAAATTTAAAAATTGACAAAGCGTAAAAAAATATTGTATTTGTTTTTTCTTATGTTGCTACGATTAAATTTTAAAAATAAAATATTTTAAAATAAAATATTTTTAAAATAATTTTTTTTAAAACATACATAGGTATATTCAAAATAATTGAAAACGAAAAATCTTTCTTAAAAACATAATATGCAATTTAAATGATTTGTTCCTTTGGGCCTAACCAAAATCAACGCTTATGGTGTTTTAAATTAGTAGTTAAGCACATGATATTACGTGAGAATAACTTACTTACCTCGAGTTTTTAAAATTTAAACATTGACAAAGCATACAAAAAAGTTATTGTTTTTTTTTATGTTGTTATTGTTATAAAAATAAAATATTTTAAAATAATATTGTTTTTAAAAATACCTATATTTTTTTAAAAAATACTTTATATATATTCAAAATAATTGAAATACCTATAGTATGTTTGCAGAAACAAAAAATAACATTTCTTAAGAAACATTATGTGTTCTTTACAGAATAAACGCGTCCGGCATGCAGTTTCTGTCAAAAAATGTTGAAATAAGAAGGTATTTTGTGTACTGTACTTCGGAATTTAAAATTTTAAAATTTGACAAAGCGTATAATAATATTGTAATTATTTTTTCTGATGTTACTACGATTTAGATTTCAAAATAAAATATTTTAAAATAATATTTTTTTTTTAAAAAAACATACATTCAAAATAATTGAAAATACCTATAAAATGTTCGCGAAAAAAAAACTAAAAAATAATCTTAAACTTAAATAAAAGTTGACGTATAATTTCTATCAAAAAATTTACAAATAAATAGGTACATGAATTTTCATGAGAGCAACCAAAATACGCGTAACGTGATGTACTGTAATCGGGTTTTTAAAATTTACAAATTGACAAATGGTTTTTGGTTTTTCTCATATTTCTAAGATTGTGTTTTAAAAAATATCTTATATTGAAAAAAATTCTAAATATACCTATTATATGAAATTAATAAAATTTTTTGTTGTAAATTAAAACATTCAAATAAATATTTTTGTGTGTACGCGCGTATCAATTTACGGATATATAGGTAGACATATTGACGTACTGCCGTATAAAAGTTGTACGTCGTATGCTTTAATTTATATAAAATAAATATTTAATTATCTACTCCTTTCATCTACTATTCTTCAAGAGGTGGTGTGGTGTAGCTGTAAAAAGAGGGGTTCACTCCTATACAAATAGGTATAATATAAAGTAAAGTAAAGAATTCAGAACCATTTTTTTGAACCATAATAATACAGTAGGTAGGTACTAAAAAAAAATTTTTTTGTAAATCGTAAATTGTTGTTGCTTTTTGTTAAGTTTTTTGTAAAATTAAAAACCGAATTCTGAAATATGCAGAAACTTAAAAAAAAAATACAATTTCTTAAGAAAAATGATTTGTTTTTTATGGATCAGCCAAAATCAGCATGTACGGCATTCAGTTTCTGTCACAAAATTTTGAAATAATTAGTTATGTAAAAAAATTTACATGATCGCATACGCGACGTGCTGTACCTCAGAGTTTTAAAATTTAAAAATTGACAAAGTGTATAAAAATACATATTGTAATTGTTTTTTCTTATGCTGCTGCGATTAAATTTTAAAAATAAAATATTTTAAAATAACATTTTTTTTAAATAATTTAGTTTAAAACATACAAATATTCAAATAAATTGAAAATATCTACAGTACAATATGTTTGCAAAACTAAAAAAATTATCTTTTTCAAAAAAAGTTTTTTGTCCCTTACGTCCAAACCTAAATAAAAGCGTGCAGCGTATAATTTCTGTCAAAAAATTGAGAAATAAATAGGTACATAAATTTACATTAGAGCAGCGAAAATACGCGTAACTCAATGTACTGTTTCTCGAATTTTTAAAATTTATAAATATTGACAAAATGTATAAAAATATTATTATTGGTTTTTCTTATATTTCTAATATTATGTTTTAAAAAACAATATTTTTTTACAATAATTTTTATTAAAAAATATCTTATATTCAAAATACCTATAATATGAAATTAAAAATATTTTTTGTAGGTACTAAATTAAAACATTCAAATAAATATTTTTGATACATTAAATATTGTACGCGCGTATCGATTTACCGATAATGGATATGTAGACAGACGTATTGACGTACTGCCGTATAAAAATTGTACATCGTATGTTTTGATTTCATTCTAATAATTGAAAAAATTATTTCACACTTTCAACATCGAATAATGTTTTTTTATAATTAAAAAAAATATTTTTAGTTTTACATTGACAAAACGAACGAATTTTATATATCAAAAGTGTATATGAAGATAAGATAGGCGTAGTTTGTAAATGGAACGCTAATTTTTGTTTCAGGAGTGCATAATTGTCAGAATATCATCATATATATATTTGACATTTTAAAACTACCTGTCATTTGAGAAGTTAATTGTATTTAATAGTATTTAAATATTAATAAAGTGAAAAAATTAAGGTTCATTGCTGATATAAATATAAAGAATATTTTTTAAAATGGAATGGGGTAAGTGCTTATTGGTTATCAAATTAAAAATATGATTTAACATAACCTATTCAAGAGAATTTTAATTAAAGCCATCTGTCGGAAATTATTTATCTACTCTGTCATATACTCTTTTACAAGGGCTGAAGTATCTGGCAATAGTTGAGAGTAGAAAGGAGTTTACTTCTCTTAAAGAAATAAAAGCAATAATATCTATTTGTATATTTACTTATGAGTCATGGCTCATGACCATGTATAGAAATATATTTTTGTCAATAAAAAACTTAGGAAATATTAAATAAATAAACTAGACAAAAAGGTATAAAGTAAACTAAGGAATTCAGAATCATTTTTCGCATGTTTTCAGAACTTTAAATAGGCATACATTTGTAGTAAAAATTTACCTATGTAGCTATTAAATTTAAAAATGAAAAAAGGGTAGGAAATATTTATTCTTTGATTTATTGAAAAACTTTTTTTTTGCAATAAATCATAAGATTGAGATTTAAAAAAAGACTTCGGTTAACTTGACTATTATTTGTACTTCTGGCAGCTTCAATATAATATAATACTAAATATTAAACTTATGAATTATGATATGTTAAATTTTGTTGTACTATTATGTATTCATAGAGTTTCTTAATTAGGATACAGAATACGTACGACGCAAGAATTGTTGACAACACTGTTGGCATAATTTTTATTATATATAGTCTAATGTAATTTACACAAAACGAATTTTATATGTTAAAAGAAAAAATAGTTCGAATTTCGAGCACAGGGCGATACTAGTATTTATAAATATATAAATCAGCCGCGACTTGCTATTTTTGACCGAATAAGCCGAATAATATATAGGTATGATTTAACAGTTTTTTTTAAATATTAATCACATTTAGTGGACTTAAACTCATTTAAAATTTGGATAAAAAGTTTATTGTATGTGATTTTCTAATTACACACTTATCTGTATTTTGTGTACAATGTAAAATGAAAAGAGGGGGGAGGGGATACTGCTTTAATACCAAAATAGACACCAGATTTCGGCGTTTTGTTTTACTATTTCCATGTGGCTAGACTTCATGTCCAGCTTTAACCACCAAGTGAAATTTTTTGAAATTTAATATTTAAGGTTTTGACGTCAATATCTGAAATTGATAAGTTTTTGAAGCAAATCTGACAAAGAAGGGTACCTACCACTTTTACGAAAATTTCGATAACAGAAACAATTAATGAGAAAATCTAAAAAGTTTAAAAAGTAAAGATCAATAACTTTGCCATAGAAAATTAAATTAGAAGGGATTTTAACGAAATGTGAATTTAGAATAAATATTTCAAGAAATTTTTTTATATGTAGGTGGTTTGGTCATTATTTTAAATTATAAAATTTTTGACAATTTCATCAAGAAAAAGTATTAAAATTTAAGAACTGTTTTAGAGTAGGATATAAAATCCCAATTCGTTAACGGCAATTCCAATTATTTTGAATGGTTTGTTGGAGGTAACTTCTATTTTTTTAAATGTTTTGTTAGCAGCACATCCAATTATTTTAAATACGTTGTTCTTAAGAAATATTTAATTCGGTTTTTTAATAAAAAAAAGATATTTAGACTTTATTTTCATTTCGAAGCTGAGGTGTAATCGTGACATTTTGCGAATCAGGTTTATTTTTTTTATCTCAATTGAAAATTCAAAAAACAAAATTTTATTTAATGTAAATAGGGTTTATTGAAATTGACCCTTAAATTCATTTAAGACATTGTATCAAGGATAATAATGTAGGTAGTTATTTAGAACAAATTAAATTTAAAAATTATTTAAAAAACGAGGAAGAGTGTAGTAGAAGAGTGTGTTAACTATGGGATACCCGTATGACCGTTATATAAACATTAATTAATTTTGGCAAAATTTCAAACATACAACAGCTTTATTAGGCGTAGTAATGCTCATATAAAAGAAGGAGTTGTAAGGCAGCTACTAGAATCCTCTGCAGTAGACCAACCAAAATTTTGCAAGAACTTTGGCCATTACACTAAACTATTTTTGGCAAAATTTCAGACACCCAGCTTTAATAGGTACAGAGTAATGCTCATATAAAAAAAGAAGTTGTATGGTAGCTACCCGAACCCATGAACCAAAATGGCTGGATTCATATAGCGATGACGGCTATTGCAAAAAAAAATTGCGAACATTTTAAGATCCTAGTTGATGTGATGTTTTAATATTTTTTGATGACTTTGTGCATATGTTGTTATAACCTTGTCTATCATTTCTACACCCAAATCTTTTGCAGGTTGACATTTCGAATATACTACGGAGCATCAACTATACCACGTAGTACTTTATATTGGAAACGTTGTATTGTGTTGATACTTTTACTGGCGCAGCCCCAGAGCTGAATACCATAGTCCATAAGTCCAAACCGGTTTCAGGGCTTGTTGATAAAGAAGAACCTTATTTTTAACAAGTAACCAATACATTTTTCTGAAATTTAAGTTTAGCTCTATCAAATTAACACAATTAATTATTAAATTAAAATTAAATTTTAATTTTAATCTTAGGCTGTATTTTATTAAAAAGATTTTATAATATTAATAAATAGTAAAATAATAAAGTATAAGAACATAAAAATGTGAACTAAAATTACCTTTGGTTGTCCTCTACTTAACTAGAACCTAGAACTTTATTAAGTGTGCATTTTGTCAGTTAACATAGTGATCAAAGGAGGTTATCTGAATATCATGAACTCTTTTAGCAAATTAACTGATTTCAGTTATAAATAATTATTAATAATCAAAATAATCCCACAGAATGTTGGAATTAATAAATATTTTAGAAATTTATATTAATTTTTTTGTGAATGTAATACACATGTAATCTTATATTATAATTATTAATTTCTTGCTGGGAATATGAATCTTATGTTAAAATAAAGTGTTTCCTTAATAATATTTCGTTTCTTTCAATTTCTGTTACTATAGTTTATATAGTATATACGCACACGTATGTTATAATTATGTAGTTAACAGTAATACATACATGTAGGTCTAATATATGTTCTGTTTATTAATATTAATTATACCAGTTATATTCTTAGTAAATGTCACACATTGCCCACGTATATACAAATAAAAAAAAAATATGATTCTCATAAAAATTATTTCCTAAGAAATAATCAATTCTTAATTCAAGTAATGGGAGTTAAGTTTTACACTTCCCTAATTACTATTTTAATACAGTGTTCCATATAATTAAAATAATTCTTTAATTGTATATAGGACTCATTATAGTTCTATTTGAATTACATTTATATATTTTTGAAAGGGTGATATCTTAAAGCACCGTTAACATTCACTAACTTTGCTATACCCGAAGTTCCATTATTTTTATAATTTCCGTATTCTGGGGAGTATCAGGTGTATGGAATTTACACCATTTGTTAAAATCTAAACCCTATCCCTCCTTTTCAGATCTGAAAAATAAATCTGTTGCATGTTTCGGTTAAGTATACCTTTTCGTGCAAAGAGTTATTAATATAACTGTTAATACTTATGCATGTATTTACCTTTATCCTCATTACTTTCAAAATGAACTCATTATCAATTAATTTCAAATAACGGCTAGGTGGCACTGTGATTAAAGTATTGGCCATTCACGCAAAACACCTGGTTTCGAATATATGTGTAAGTGAAAAAAACTTTTCTGAGTTTTGATTGTACTCAGTTACCATTTGCCATTAGGTTCAAACTAATGGCTTAATCTATAATTTTATATCTTTAATAAAAAATACATAAATATAACAATTTAAACAAATAATTTAATTGAACAATATAAATCACAGATACGTTATAAGGCCTAGTACTATATCATGCTTAAATTGTATGTGGAATTCATTAGGATCATTTTTAATAACACGAATATAATATGGTATAGATAGACAGACTTATTAGCCTAACAGTTGAATAGTTAGTGTTAAAAAAAAAAAAACAAAAGTGCCTAATACATATTTGGCGTTGTTTATAAGACAAATTTTTAGTATTTGATAATTTCAATGAATTCAATGGAACAACAAAAGTTTATTTAATCTTATTGGACCAAATGTTTTCCAGGAAAATCGCTTAAAACTATCACACAGTATTTACAGCGAAATGTACTATGAATCATAATTATAATGTAATCTTTAATCACTTTCATTAGAAAATGTTCCATTAATTAGAAAATTTACAAAATAAAAAAAAAATTCTTAACAAGACTAACAAATTTCATTCGAAAAAAGTTTCGTAATATCTAGTAAAGACTTATAGTACACGAAACTATGGATACATCTATTCAATGTTTAGTTGTAGAAAAAAAATTAATTTGAAAAACACATTTAACTAATCTGATCTACATTAACTTTTTGTTAATGATAATGATAATATATAATGATCTGTACCTATCTATCTATATGTACGAGTATATCATTATCTTAAATCTGGAAAAAGGTCTAAATAGTAATGATTATAGGTCAATATTTTTAAAACTAAGAAATAAAATAAATAATTTATTCAGTTCTTATCAGAATTACTTTTTTTCTGTAAATCCTCCTTTTACGCAGTTACAGTTCCCCAAAGTTTGGGAAAGCCATATAATTTAGATCCTCGAAAAAAAATATGAGTCATTTAGAGAATATTTTGTTTGTTGTCCTCCATTTAGAAGCTGTAAGAGTAATAAATTGAAGATTTCAAAAATTTATCTACAAGCACTATATTTTTGCGTGTAGTAACAATTTTTATACTCTTGCATACAAATAAAATTATTTTGCACCAATATAAATTTCTTTAAAACTAATAACGTTGAGAGGATGAAAATTACAAGTGGTTTGTAATATAATAAACACAAGCACCTATATGAAGTCTTAAAATGTTACGGCTTCATTTTCGAGGAGCTGCCACACAAAGTTGTCAATTCGATAACTGCGAATCTAATGAAGCTCCGAGCTTAATATTAAAACTGGACAAGTAAAGTAATATGGCAAGTTACTTGGTAAAGTTGGATATTACTCAGACCAACTTTTAAAGTGTGTCATAAAGGGTATTTTTTTAGAGACAGCTTAAGTTTTCTTAGAATAATTTGAGAATCTTCTCCTATTCAAGTTTATTAGGTTATGGATCAGATCAGAATCAAAAGTGAGTCAATTTAGCTATATGTGACTGATCGGCCGTCTGTCTACACAATAACTCAAAAATCAAGGAGCTATGTTTATGGTTCCTTTCAAACAAATTTGTTTTTATACAAGAGCCATTTTTACTCAAAAGTCAGTTTGCTCAATAGATTCGAGTAGCTGCCAAACAAATTTGTTCTTTTATATAAGCATAACTGAATATATAATAAAGCTATATCCCTGAATCTGAAATTTTGTCGAAATTGGTTAACTCAATAACCTATTGACAATTTTATCACAAAGCACCCTATATATTTTTCAAAATGACCTGAATATTAAAATTATGACACACACCTACACGTATTATATTTATAATTTAAATTCAATCTTGCTTTTATGATTTTTCCATTTATTATAGAATATTATTAGCTCCTCTAAATTTATTGATTTTTAAAATACTTTACTGCTGATAGAACTGATACTACCTTGTACATTTTCCTGGCTATAATTTATATATTTTTGGAAAATTGCAGTATTCGTAATTAATGTTACAGAAAAAATAAATGTAGTGGAAAAAGATTGAAAAATTTAAATGCAATGTGTAAAATTACTTTAATAAAAAACGAGAACGAGTGTAGTAGAGTAGACTGTGGCAACTCTGGGATACCCGTATAACCGTAATATAGACATTATATAATCTGGTTAGTTACTATTATCAAAATTTTAAAATATAAGTTGAAAGGCAGCTTTTCGAACCTCTTCCATTACACCGACTATATTTTATTAAGACGTTGGCTATTAAAGTTAACTGCTATTGACAAAATTGCAGACATCAAGCTTTATTAGATGTAGAGTAATGTACATATAAAAAATTAAGTTGTTTGGCAACCCTTCAAACCCACTGCAGTAGACTAACTAAATTTTGCACAAACTTTGGCCATAAAAGTAAAATACTTTTCGCAAAATTTCAAAATTCCAGTTTTTTGGGATGTATAGAGTAATTTTCATATAAAAAAAGAAGTTGATGGCAGACACTCGATACCCGTGGAGCAAACTGGCTGGAGTTTAATAGCGATAACGGCTATTGCATAAAAACGAATTTCTGAAAATTTGAAAATCCTAGTTCCTATATTTTTTGAGTTATCGGGCAGATCCTATTCTGATCCATACCTTTGAGCCTTAATCTAACACCCCTCCTTCTCTGCGTCACAAACGTAATGGCAAATTTATTATACCCTTTTAATTTATAGTCATACGATTATAAAAATAACCGTTATTTATTTTGTTGGAAAATAAAACAGAATTAGATTTTACAAGAATAGCCGACCAAAAATTATAGTGAAAAATTTATTGGCTTTAAGTTTAAAGTTGAAATTTTTATTCTAGATTTTAGGAAAAAATTCATTAGCAATACATTATGCAATTCTTTATTTAATAACAGTTTATTGACTTTTAGAATATTTAAGGAACCAGTTTTCTTTTGAATATCTAAATTGACATTCAAAATTATTTCACTTTAAAACGAGAAAAGTGTAATATAGTAGACTGTGTCAGCTCTGGGATACCCATATGACTGTAATATCGACATTATATAATCCGATTAGAAATTCATACATCATCCAAAAAAAAATATTAGTTGAAAAGCAGCTCTTCGAACCTCTTCCACTACATAAACTTTTTTTCAATCAAACGTTGGCCATTAAAGTAAATGAAGGTGACAAAATTTCATTGACAAAATTCAGACACCCAGCTACCTATTGAAGAAAATGAATATAAATGAAAATAGAATATAGAAAAATGCTCATTTAAAAAAGAAGTTGTATGGCAGTTACTCGAACCCGTGGAGCAAACTGGCTGGATTTCAATAGTGGTGACGGATTTTGCGTAAAAACAAATTTGTGAAAACTGCAAAATCCTAGTCCCTATATTTTTTGAATTATCGTGCGGACGGGCTGTCGGACAGACGGACGGACATTTAAGGCTAAATCGATTTACTTTTCGATTCTGGTCCAAACCATACCTTTTAACCTATATCTAGCCTCCCTCATTCTCTGCGTAACAAACGTAATGGCAAATTTACTATACCCTTTTCAACTATAGTCAAAAGGGTATAAAATACTTCGTTAAAAGTATTTTTAATTCAATATTTTTATTCGGTTGAAATTTTCATTAAAATGAGTGCGTGATTTTGATTTCAGTTTTTATAGGAAATTACCATTGAAAAGTAATTGTGTTTGAGTGGTAAAAAATTCGGATTTAAAGTATTTTAATTTTAAAGTACAATATATTGAAAATTTTCAACAGAAAAACGTTTTAAAGCATACAATTTTGCTTTTAGTTTTTGATTTTGATATAAACTCAAATGTGTAGATTGGATCAGAATTGGTCAATTTTGGCTATTGAAATCCAATCCGTTTATACAACAGGGTCAAGTAGTTGCCATATAACAGTCATTTTTTATTTGAGCATAACTCTCTACTTAATAAATCTAGGTATAAGAAAAGTTGTCAAAAGGTGTTTAGTTTTATGGCTAAAGTTTGCATAAAATTTGTTTAGTCTAGTATAGCAAGTTGGAGAAGCTGTCATACAGTTGATTTTCAATATAAGCATATAACTTTACATCTAATGAAACTAGAATCTGAAATTTTGTCAAAAGTAGCTGAGTTGAATGGCCAACGGGTGCACAAAATATAGTTAGTGTAATGTAAGGGGTTTGAATAGCTGTTATACAACTTACATTTTTCTTTTATACATAACTCAGAGTCTACTAAGTCGCGTATTTGAAAGTTTGGCAAAAGGATTTAACTGGATAGTCTAATGCATATATAACGATGATGTGGGTATCCTAGAGTTGAAACAATTTACACTATCCTCTTCGACGTTTTCAGAAAAAGTAAATTTTGATATCATTATTTCGCCTTTAGTTTGAGAAGATTTATGTTTTGTCACATGAAAAATAACAAACATAAAATTTTTGGACAAAATATGGGATTATTTTTCAATATTTTTAAATAGAAACTTAATTTTTTCTATTGTTGTTTTATTGTTTTTGGTGGTTCTAGTCTGGTGGTAAACCAAAAATTAACACTTTAATTTTGTAACCAACTATTAATCATTCAAAAATATTTCTTTTGTATTCATTTTTCATTTTTACAATATTTGGATATTGGTATAAAATACAGTTCATAAATGAAAGTGTATAAAAAAGTATCTACTATAGTAGTTAATTTCTAATATAAGTTTTAAGGGATTATTTTTTGAGGTCATTTTCACCAAGATAATTTTTCTTTCAATTGATATTGGTGTTCGATTGGATTAATTTCATCATACATCAAACTTTTGTATATATTTATGTAACTATACTTTTTAAAGTTTTCATTGAATTATTTACTGTAGCAATTCCTTAAACAATTACAATTCCAAATTTAAAAGATTCTACGGTAAAGTATTTAAAATTGAGAAGGAGTGGAGAAGGATTTAGAAGGACCGGGGTAGTCTATGGAAATAAATCCTATTACACCTTGTTTCTAACTTTATTTGAGAAAAAACGCTTAACTCTCGCAATTTTTCGAAAAAAAAAAATTAAAAAAAGTTGGTTCACAATCAGTTTCCGTTCGGAATATGTGGTCAGTTGCCACTTTGTTCGGATATGTGTACTGATAAATTTTCATACTTTGGTTAGGCATGCGGTATTCGTGACCCTCGAGCTCTAATATTAGTTTCAAAAATTCAACTCTAAATTTATTGGTTGTTTATATTTAACTAAAAATTTTGGGTCCACCATAGAACCAACCGCTCTTACAGGAAAATCATAATGTGAAACTTATTTCAAAGATTTTTTTACTATGTATGTAATAATTTTTATCAAAGCAATATAAAGTTTAATAATTATTTTTTATATATCAGTTAGACTTCTATAGCATATTTTATTTAATAAAGAGAGAAAAAATATAAACCAAAAATACTAAATATTTAAAAATGAATTTGTTAGAAATTGTACGAACTGTACAAAATTTTCGTAAGGTATTTACGGCATGTAGATTGTCTAAAAGAATTCGAAATCGTAGAAGAAGAAGATGGTGGGTACGTAAAGGAAATTTAACCCGAGATTAATTTTGGTTTTTTTGAAATATTCTTGAAAGTTTAAAACTAAACTAAGTATTAAATGTTTAAAATAAAAGAGCCCGTTCTTTGTTTACAAAAACTTATAAATAAAAACGTTTAAAATTTCTGTCAAATTCAAAAATTTGTTTTTAACGTTTAAAAATGTTGCGCCAATATTTCGCCGTTGGCCGGAATTGTGTTTTTACATTAAAGTTGATTTGTATATTTAATAATTTTCAATTCAAAATAATTTATGTGTTAACGTATGTAAATATAATTTAGAACCAATCTGTTGAATTTATTGCCTAAAACAATTTGACTACCGTAAAATGTTAAATTCCATTATAATGGAATAAAACAGTTATATAACCTCTTTTCTAAAATTATAATTTTCCATAGGGAAATTTTAAATTTATTTATATAGATTTATGTAATTAGGTTTTAATTTATATATAGAACACATTGTAATAGAATTATGTACATGACATAATATTATCCATGATGAGTTAAAATATTTCAATGCAGCTTTTTAAATAATGCTCAAAATTATATAAAGATTGTATAATTATTGACTAATATCATTATCTAATAATTTCATTTAATATACAATCAGTTTTCCAGTAATTTTTTGTTCATATTGCAGAGTTGCAAAAGTATTAAATATAATTATATGAAATTCATTACATGTGTGTTACATATGCTATATATATATACTTAAATATGTATTTAATATATATTGTCATTAGGTCATATATTACAAATTGAAAGACCATTTATAATAATTTTAAAATAATAATATTTGTGGTATATTGTTATTTAAACAATATGGTGTCCAAAATTAGATTAAAAAGTGGTCTGAACCACGATGGATTATATGACATGTACCAGAAGCCTATTCACATCATGTAATTAATTGGATTAGTTTTTAATAAATCTTTCTGCTATGTTTACAAAAGGATTCATCATTTGTTTATTCATTCGCAAAAATTCTTCACATAATTAAGTTTTGAGTAGTACACAATTATAAGAGTATTTATTTATATACAACTATAGTTTTTGGATTGTATCAATAAATTTTAATTGTTTTTACGTATAAAAGACTTTAAGTATATCAGTTAAGTTCCCTAGGGATTAATTAAACAAATACAATAAACTAGTATCGCGAAGTGCTCAAAAGTAGAGCGATTTTTGATTTCATATTATTATTTATTTATATATTTAAGGTTCCCAAATTTTTACTAAGCTAACTTATTGTGATTCACGAGGATTAGAGATTTAGCATTACTCCGGAGCGTAAACATCAGAATTAAATGTTTTCGTGTTATCTCTTTGTTTGAAAATGTGCCTGTAAACACGTGTAAACAAGGACTCAACGAAATTTTTGAAAATTTCATATCTAAGGTTTTCACGTCAATATCTCGGATTGAAAGCTTTTGCAGAAAATCGGACCAATTGAAATGGTTGTATTTTAAAATCCTCCCTTTGAAAAAAAAAACTTTTAAAAACTTAATTGATTTTTTTGCACTATAATTGCGGCACATAAAAATATTTTCGCGGTAGTTTTTAGTAAAACATGGGTCCCAGAAAATGATAGAATCAAAGTCTTTATAGGTTTTATTAATAAAGAGAGAAGAATTTTCATTTTCCGTATTTAACTCGTTTTAAGACAAAATTAAAAATAGATTAAAAAAAAAACTCTGGTTCAAGAAATCCAAAATTCCAAGAAATCAGGTTCAAGAAATATTTTAAATCTCGAGCTCTTTCTGTCAAAATTAATAATTAGCAAAAAACGTAGTAGTAATCAAATTGTCAATTGATTAGGGTGTTGATCTTTTATTGGTATTTACATTACTTCACTTATTACAATCATAAGTCGTACATAAGACATAACCATAGGGCCTGAGAACCAAAGTGGCATTACCAGCAAAAAAATTAAAAAAAAAAGCTTAAAAGAGCTTTTGCTACTTTGACTCTAAAAAATATTAGAAAAATATAGATGCAACTGGAAATTGATCTTTTCAAATACACAGCCCAATTTTCTATCTAATTCTTATGCGATTTATGCAACAAAAAGCAACCAAAAGGCAATACTTAAGAGGATTAAGCCAATTTGATTCAGAGCCTTTTTTTTTGTAATACAAAAAATATGGACGAGACCTTGCCAACATGTAAAATAAATATTTTATATCTCGAATTATTATACATAGTTCAGACGTTCAATTTTTAAATTATGATTGCAATACTCATATCTATGACAATAGGAGAAAAATCTTCATTTATTCATAAATGATGATTAAGTAATAGAAAAAAAAAAACAAAAACGAAATTCAAAAATAAGAGGAAGGAAATTGCATGAATGATGAAAAAATAAAAAATCTCGGTTTTGGTGGTTAACCCTTTACCGCAAAAAATAAATAAAAATAAATTAGTTAATGTTGTTCTCCATTGTTCATTTTTCATGAATTTGCAAATCAATACATTTAAATTTCAACTAATTTTCAATTATAATAAATTTAAAATATCGTATATATGTTTAATATTATAATTTATTTTCAAAAACCATATGTTAAATTATTTGCAGATTAAGAACCATTTGCCAGTAATTTGCGCCAGTTAGTAAATGCATGTACCTACTTAACACTAATTAAGAGGGTAAAGGTTGGTTGAGGTAAATCAATATCATTATTTTCGTTAGATATGTGTTGTAAAATTTTTTTATTATTTTAAATTCTTTTTACATAAATTTTTATAAAATAAAAATTATTTAACCGCGATTTATTGATAATTAATCAAATAAAATATGTAATATATAGTGTAGGAAAAAAAAAAGTTAAAAAACTTATGTAACTTACAACAATACTTAAATATTATGGGTTTTAAAATTACATAATAATGGTGTAATGACCACTTCAAAAAATTTAATTATAAATATTTTGCAAGTGCCAAATGTAAATTTAAATAATGGTTGTAATTAAATAATTTCAACTATGCATGTAATATTTTGTAATTGAATATTTTAAAATCATCGGATACCGAGTTCATTATAATTAATATGTAAGGGTAATATTATTTAATTATACCATAACGCTATTTATATTTATTTAATTATATTATACTACTGGCTACTACCCAGTGATTGCTACTGCGCTTCTCAATGAGCTTTTAATTGAAGTTGATGTTATTGTTATTATGTTATACATAATGTAAATGTTAATTGGAAAATGTATTTAACTCAATTTTTTAAAACGACTTTTAAAAAATTGTTGTGCCGCAATAGGTTAATAGAATCCAAAAAAAATTTTGAGGTTTTCTTTTGGGTGAAAGCAGTAGTTCGCAAAATTGCATCTTAGGCGCTCCTATAGTTTCTTTTATCAATCGTCGTATGGGTAACAAGTTCCAAGTCTATTAGAAGAGAACTCCATTGTCAAAGAGCAGTACTTTTCCAAAATTTGACGTCAAGTGGACAAAGCGGTTTTATTTTAGAACAAATTTAAATACTTACACCACAGCCTCAATTTGGCGGTTAAAGTAAAATTCTTAGGGCTGAAACACTCCCCATACCTAAGATCTTTATATACAAATTTTCATGATAATTGCGCAATCACTTTGAGAGTCTATAAGCTACATACAAACAACATTCACTTTATATATTATATAGAAGAGGATTATTATATTCGATCGTAATGAAATGAAATTTTCTTTAAAAAAAACTTACGATCTGAAAAGAGATCGAACCCGCAACCTCTTGGACACTGGATAGTTAACCCCTACGCTTCAGAGCTTACCATTTAGTTTTTTTATTTATTTATTTTCATCTGTTCCTACATAATAAATTATACTGGATCAGAAACTACCCTCGGCCTTCCAAAACCATTTAATTTTTAAAGATAGGAAAGAAATAATTTTTAATAAGATTTGCATATTTTTAGGATTTACAAACAATTCAAACTTGTAAAAATTTCTCAGTGAAATTTTTAATATAAAAACTTAGTTGGAATAGGATTTGCCGCACATTAAAAGTTTATTTACAAATTATAGGATGTTAAATGAAAGTTTTTAATTCACTTCTTGTTATTTCAATTATAATTTAATCAATAATAAACACTTACATTAATAAGTTTTATAATGTTGAGTTGAGGCGGATTTGCTATACAATAAACTTCTCTCATAATTTCGGTAATTTTTTTTATTCTTATTATTTGTATGTAAAGTTTTTTTTTAATTCTAATATGGGTGTAAAATAAAAAAAACTTTAAATTAGGATAATTAAATTATATCTATATATATAAAAGCGAAGTTTGTTTATTTGTTTGTTTGTTTGTTTGTTTCTATGTAACGAGTTGGCTCCTAAACAGCCCAGCCGATTTTCATGAAAATTTGTATATAGAGGTTTTTGGGTACGGAAAGAAATCGTGGCCCAAAAATTTTGCTCTGACGGACCGCCAAGTTGGGGCTGTGGTGCAAGTATTTAAACTTCTTTGTTCTAAAATGAAAACGTCATGCTCTTTGAGAATTGAGTTGACACTATTAACAGTTTTGGAATTTGTTAACCCATGTCGGGCCGACGGGTGGTCAAAAAAAATTTTGGGTCCAAATTTTGTCCGATTTTCCGAAATTCTGCTTTGGTTTAAGAGAAAGCCCTAAAAAAAATTTTGTTGAGTTCCATTAACCCATTGCAGCCCGACAGCTTTTTATAGGTTTTTTCAATACTTTACTCTAAATTCGAAACGGTTTGACCGATTGACTTCAAATTTTGTATACGTGATGCTCCTTGAGAATTAAGTTGACACAATTAACAGTTTTGGAATTTGTTAACCCATGTCGAGCCGACGGGTGGTCAAAAAAATTTTGGGTCCAAATTTTGTCCGATTTTATGAAATTCTGCTTTAACTAAAAAGAAAGCCCCAAAAAAAATTTTGTTGAGTTCCATTAACCCATTGCGGCCCAACAGCTTTTTATAGGTTTTTTCAATACTTAACTGTAAATTAAAAACGGTTTAACCGATTGACTTCAAATTTTGTATACGTGCTCCCCTGTGAGAACTGAGTTGACACTATTAACAGTTTTGGAATTTGTTAACCCATGTCGAGCCGACGGGTGGTCAAAAAAAATTTTTTGGAAGTAAATTACGTCAAATTTTGGAAAGTAGTTTGTACTGCTTTGAATTACAGAAAGTTTCAAAAATTACTAGAATAATCCTAGAAAATCGTTTTAAAAGATTGCTTTCATACATTTTAAAATTTACATGTGATAACCGTGTATAATTTTTGTGTTAACTTTTTGCAGTAACATCAACTTCAATTAAACCTCCATTGAGAAGCGCAGCAGCGCGCACCGGGTATTAGCTAGTTATTAAATATAAGATGTATACAAATAAAAAAATTGGTGGTAGTTGACAGATTAAAGTTCGAGCATCGTTATTTCCTTTTTAATAAAGTTTTAACATTTTTTCAAATAAAAAGTATCCTAAGGTTTATTTTTTTAACAACTTTTTTTTATATTTTAATGTTTTTGGAGGGGTGAAATAAAGTCTAACGAAATAAAGTCGAACCGCGTATATTCTGATTTTTAAAGTCGAATCGAGAAAAAGAGAATATGCTGATTTTGAAACAGTCTTAAATCCCTTCCTTATGGTTTTTTTCGTACATATATTCTCAAGAAAGCATTCGAGGTTGCTCTAAAGTCCGTCACTAAATAAAATATTGAAACTTTAATTTTGCAAATAACGATAAAATCTTTCCACTCATTCCTTTAAAATATATTTTTGGATACTGCAACCTTCTGTTAAGCAAATTACTTAAACCCAAACTTCTTCAATTCTTCAAAATTTCATATATAAATATTTATTTTAAATCGAATCTACTTTCCAGCTGGACCTTAGTTCGTTTTTTTGAATTCGTCTTTAAATTTGATTGGAAATAAGATATAATGGTTTTTTCGACTTAATTTCCTTTGTTTTTGTTTATAAAGTCGACTCAACTTTATTTCATCTCCCCCCAAGTTTTTTCTTTTGAAACTAAATCAATAAGAACTGTGTTCAGTCTGTGGTTCAAACTTTTCTTTTTTTAAAGAAAAAGTTTGTAAAAGAAATAAAAACTTTAATATTTGTAAAAAGTTTTAATAATATATAATTGTTAATAATATTTCTATAATAGGAAAAAACGTACCTAGCAACATACCCTGAAATCAATTTTTTGAAACAGATGACATTTTCTTTGACATGTATACAATTATTTTACCTGTTTTAGGCAATGGAGTTTAAATGGAATTAGAATGGAATTAGAAAGGAATTAGAATGGAATTATTTAATTTAATGACATCTTACATGATTCCATATTCTATAAATTAATTAGTCTTAGGTAATGTTATTTTTCTAATTAAAATAATTTAATAAACTATAGAAGGGGGGAAATATAAAATTTACTGTAGAAGTCTTATAAAAGAACTTATACTTATACGAATGTCATGCTTGTACTTATATAAAATATTATATTAAGTTCGTTGAATTTCTTTGAATTTTAATCTTACTTGAACTTAGATTTTAAATGTATATCAACTTAATATTATTTTAAGTGCTATTCTATTTATTTTAGTTGATTCTATTTATAAAATAAGTTGCCAAGTTTTGTACTTGTACTATAAAGTGATTAAAACAAATGGGATGTAATTGATGTAATTATTTTCCTTTTAATTGATAAAGTTGTTTTACTAATATTTGGAAACGATTATATTAATTTAAGCTGGTAAATTGAAAGTGAAATAACTTTTAATATTAAAAAAATTTAATTTCCCAATATCATTTATGATGTTTTCTAGTAGGTACCGTGTTTTTTAAGGTTTTACTATGAAATTAGCGTATTTCCCAATATATTTACATTAACTATGTATACGGTGTGTTTAAAAGTTTAAGGTTATGAAGAGAGAAGGTTATAGAGCAGCTAAAGTCGAATAAAAAATTGTTTAGATGGGGAGATTTCTATCTAACGGTTACTCAGATAATTGCCTTCAAAGTAATTTCATGAACTATTTTAAGAAAAATCAACATCTTCGTCTCTGTACAACTTTAAAGATTAATTTAAATGCCAGTAGCAAGCTGTCAGTATAATAATATCTAAGATTTTTATTATCTCGCATATTTAATGAGTAACAAACACTTTAATCCAAAAAATGTTGATATTTTTTACGGTTAGGAAGTTACAGTAAGTTAAATAACTGTTATTACTTCATAAAAACCGTTACCAAAGCGTCAATTTGATTTCATTTTTAAAGTCACTTATTCCTGAGCTTCGATTTTAGTCTTCAAATTTTCCACATTAAATCCACTGATTTAACTCCTTTAATTTCAATATCAAAGACCTCTTTTGTATGTCAATGAATATGTGAAAATTTCACCATCCTAGCTCTTTTATTTTTTGGACTATAGTGTTGACGGACAGACGCATAAAGCTACGTATAATGTGGGGCAAGCTATTTGTTATCTAACAAACTATACAGTTTCACAATGAAATGCGTTGTCTAAATTCATTAATATGAATAGAATTTTCCGAAAATAAGTGAGTCAAAATTTTGAATCATTGATATAAAGTTAGGTTTTGATAAAAATTTTAAATGGAGATAAAACGATATTTTGATTTATGATGCGCAGAGCAGTATTCACTTTTTGAAAATAGAGCTTCTAAGAAAAGTAATAAAAGTAAAAATAAAAGTTTGTTTTCAAATAGCTTCATAAAATAAGTTCTTAAATTGTTTTTCCTCTAAATTACTTTTATAAAATTATGAAATATTGTTATCATTTTAATTATTTTATTTTGCGCATTTTTTTGTAATATGTAATAGAAATAAAATGTAAATATCTCCTATGCTCTTGTAAAAATAATATGTAAATTACCTAGACATATTATTGGAGAATACATTATTTAGTATTGGGTAATTTGTCTAAATAAATGTATAAAACAAAACGAAGAAGAAGTTAGAGCATATTCTGTCAACTATGGGATACTTATAATCTTACAATATAAACCGTTAAATAACTTGAATTCATTCAATACCATTAGTTGAATGAAAGCTGTCTTACTAGATCAATCCAATATTTATAGATGCTTTAACAATTAAAATTTGATCACATTTAACAAAATTTGTAAGATGATGTCCAAAGTCGATTTCAAGATATCCGTCTGTCCGTAAGCAATATCAAGTCAAAGTTAATTATTAAAATATAAATTTTTTAGTATTTATAACCGCAACACAATCCTGGTTTATCTTAGACGAACCAGATTTACCAGAATAAACCGACTTAAAACTTACCCACTTTTGGTAAAATATCGGAGACACAACTAAAAACGACTCCCGACTTATTCTTAAAAGAAATATAAGGTGTAGGGTAGCTGTTCAAACCTTTTGCACTGCACCGATTGTACAGGGTGGGCAAAATATCACTATGTGGTTTAAAAATTTAATAACTTCTTGTTAATATATTTTTTTATTTCTTTTTTTCAGATTATAACATATACAAAGTGGAAATTTTTTTGGAAATAATGTCACTTAAATGTATCCCGTTTTCAACTTCGCAATCTTTCAAAATTTGTGGCTTTAGCTTTCGAATTTCTGGCAAAATGTTGGCCTTGATTTCAAGGGTTGTCTCAGACTTGTTCACAAATAACTCCAAAGAAAATAGTCGGGTGCTGACAAATCTGACGAACGCGCTGGCCAATTAAATTCCGAATTTTTGCCATTGTGTCTCTCTTGCAATTGTGTCTCGGGCAGTGACTCTATCCTGCTGAAACCACATCTTAGGTCTGTTTTTAAGAGCATAACGTAAAAAATATTCTAGCCTGAACCGATAACGCTCTCCATTTACGGTTACAGCACTTCCATCTTCATTTTCGAAGAAGTAAGACCCAATGTTTATTTCCAGCATCACAAACGTAATGTTAAATTTTTAATACCCTCTCAGTATTATCATACAAATAGAAAATTACATTCAATCATTTACATAATCAATTTTATGTTATTATTCAATCAAATATTCATTTGACTAAAATGTTTATGGCAACATTTTGTCGCCAAATTTAAATTTCATACTCAAGAAAAATGTTTTCTCTTCATTTTTGTTTCTGTTTCTTAAAAGAATAAATTATGAAACATTTATTCTATATTTAGGATCATTATATTATGTTATTCCTTTATATTGTAATTTTTTTGAAAGTTGTATCAAATAAGAATATATGAGTTAAAAATATAACTTATATACAATGAAATATATCTACATATATATATATATATATATATATTGATTTTATTTAAAAATTTAATTGAACAATACGAAGACCTCTAAAATTAAGTATTAGTTAATATATTTTTGAAATAAATTTTTTTTTTAAAATTAAATGTAGGTGTTTTAAATTTAGAAAATTTTCTTATATTGCAAAATGTTTGATTATTTTTGAGCTTTCATATTTGTAAAGTTAAATTTTAAAGTTATTGACTGGTAATATCCTAAATTGGTATGGGAATTCTATACTAAGTATATTATAAGTATATATGTTCAATCAAAATAACGCATTCTAAATCTAACAAATATATAATTTAGAGTTAGAGAAATTTTGAGAGACGAGTTAGAAAATCTTTTATAATTAAATTTATAGATTAATAGATTGGTGTTATCTTTGGTTTAGCTGATAGAAAATTAAAGAACTTCATCTCTATTCAAAAGGTATTATAACATTTAAAATAATTTCCACAGTATAAAATAGAAAGGGCTGGAGTAAATGGGACTTTAACCTTTGTAAATTAATTTAAAAATAAAATGTGGATATAAGTATTCAAGTTGCAGTTGGAATATACGGTTTTTAACATCCTACAGCTCTTCAACGAGGGAATACACAAAAATATTATCTTAAATAACTTATTTTCTAGCATCTAACACCTATTAAAATTTCGTATCTTTTTCTGTAAGCCCTTTTAATCGGGTGTCCGAGATTCAAGTACGCGCACTACATTCAGTGATTGGGGATATTAAAAGAAACCAAAAAAATGTACTGGAGGAGGTGGTCTATTGTGGATTCTTTTCGAGATATAAGGGATTAAAGATTTTTTAGAGACTTTTCGTATAAAAATCAACTTTTGAATAGCTTACTGTAGAGAGATAAAAAAATCCATTTTCTAGAGTAAGTTGTCAGCTTTAATTTTTTCAGTGAGTGCAATGCGCGTACTTGAGTCGCGGACATCCTGTATAAGGGTTTAAAAAATTTTGCAAACATTAAGTTTCGCCGTACGGCAACTCTATATATTCATTTTACATATGTATATGAACAATTTAATATAGGGATTTTTAGAACTTCGAAATGCGGTGGGTCCGAAATGAACTGAAGCTTTAGACGCTGTAGATCCGGAATTAATTAGTGCTACAGATTGCGGTTCATTTACCAAATTCATGTATTTTCACTAGGTAGGTGCCTTTCCGTAATTAAAATTTCATTATTTTCATCTCATTTCATATCAAACGGTTTAAATGTTCGGTTGACACCCGGATTGGCAGACAAGCAGACTGTTGTATGGAAGACAGAGAGATTTAAAAAAATTAAATATGCACGCATATTTTTTTCCTAAAAACATAATCTTATAAATTTAATTAAAATAAATTGTTTTTATTTTGCAACATAAATTCTGTGAAAGTTAAATTTGTGTTCCTTTTTAAAAAAAAAGTTTTCTTCCTCTCTCATGTATTTGATGACAAATGGTGAAAGTTTTTTTAGTTCAGCCACATTTTGATTTATAAATTTTTAAAATTTCTTGACTGTAAAATATTTTTTTATGTGGACATAAATTTTTTTACAACTTAAATTTTTTATATGTTTTCAAATTGTTCTATGGCGAAATTTGGAAGGATTAAGTATATAACACAACATCAAATTATGGAATTGCATAGGCTTAGGCGAATTTTATTTTAAAAAACTTTTAGTATGAAATGAGTATTTTTTTGAACTATTAAACAGAAATTAGGTTTTAATACTCTGAATTTTCTAAAAATTAATAAAAAAAAAAAAATTGCTAAATTGCAATAATACTTAGATGTTTAGGAATAAAATAATTAATAAAATTAACAATAAAAACGAAAGGATAAGTTTAAATGTTAATTAAATTATATAAAAATAAGCTGTTTTTCTAAACTTTTAAAAGTTAATATAATTTAAGAATATTTAAAAGAGTAAAATAAGGTTTAAAAAAAAAAATTATTTTGAGCTAGCTAATACTCGGTGCGCGTTTTAGTTAATACAAAAATTACACATGGTGTAAATGTTAATTGAATAAAGGTTTCTTGATACTTTTTTTTAGGCCAAAACAGTGTTTCTCAAAATTGAACGTAATTTGCTTCCAAATTTTTTTTAACGTTCGTCAATCGAAAAACTTTTAATATTTGCACCACAGCTCTAACTGGGCGAACCGATAGAGCAAAATTATTAGCCCAGAAACACCCCTCATATCCAAAAGTCTCTATATACAATTTTTCATGGAATTCGGCTGAGCTGTTTAGGGATCTCTTTAATACATACAAACAAACAAATAAACAAACTTTCGCTTTTATATAGATGAAGGAAAAAAACTTTCATGAAAAAAGGATTCAAGTTCATCAGAATCTGGTAGTATTTGGCGAAATATCTGGAACGTTTCATTCGGAGATTAACTTGTTGTCAATACATTTTGTCCTAAAATTAAACATCATTGAACAAATTTACTTATTTTAATACTTGATTTATATAATTCCTAAATGGAATATTTCTGAACATTATCAGATGCATCCAGCCAACGAATAAGTGAAATTTGAGAAATATTGTTTATATTTTTTAACTTGTGCGAATTTCAGTTATAAGCGTACTTATAATCGGGAAGTGGGCATTTTCAGTTGAGGAAATTAATTTAGTATCTCGTTCAAATATGAAGGATTAAAGTCATAAAATGATACAAAATAGAAAATGTTTACAATTTTAAAAACAATTATTTTTAAAGTTCAATGAAGAATGTAATTAAATCATCCATTCTTTGAGCTTGAGAAATCTTGAACACATAAAAATCAATTTCAGACACGACAACAGGGTGAAACTTATTATCATTTTTTTTTAGAATTTTTCCAAAAATTTGAAGGATTTTTTTAATAAAGAGCTATACGTTTCAATTAATTAATTGGTTGAACGATTGCAGTGCAGCAAGATTAAAAACTGAGACTTGCCTTCTCTTTTTTTCAATGGATCATACATGACTTATGAATACAGTGAAAGGTACTAGTAATCGTCTTCACAATAACCCGAAAAAAACAAATTATCAATAGGTAAACCGGAATTAAATGATTAAGGTTCTTTAATAACTATAACAGATTAAGTACTTGGCGTATCAACCGATGGGGTGCCAATTCGATTTTCGCAGAGATTTTAAATTTTTTTAAAGAAAAACTACTGAAAAAAAGTAATTTTATAATAATCCCCCTTACCGATCAAATATAATATGTAGTATAATATAATTAAATAAATATATTAAATAGTATTGGTATAACCTAAAAATAGTCCTATCCTATCCTAGTCTACAATGGCTAAACTGTAAGTAACCGATTGTTTTAAAATATTGCATTATCATTTATTATATATTAATAAATAAATAAATAAATAAATAATTAAATAACTGATTGACTCCCTTATGTATTTCAAACATATGTATATATAATTGAAAAAGAATTACTTTATTAAATTTTTTATCAAAAAGAATTACGAAAATTAAAATAATATTTGCCGAAAAAAAAAAACGAATAAATGTAATTAGTGCGCATTCAACAGTACAGAAAAGATTACTTGTAGTTTTTGCATTCAAATTGTACTGAAATTTAATGTGTCTGTTTTTGGCCCGTTTTTTAGTGAAAAGTTTTTAACAGCCCACGTTTTTTTTTGCATCGGAACATAGAATAACATTGAACAATATCTAGTCTATATAAATTAAATTTAATATCTGAAAAATTTATTGCAGAATAAAGGAAATGAAGGACGCTGCTATTTTTTTACAAATTACTTTACAGAATATTTTTAAATTAAATTTGTTTTGAAAGCCAGAACATTTATTTAAAAATAATTTTTTTATAAAAAAAAACTTTTACATGCAACAAAAGATTAAAACTAGCAAAAAACGCAATAATTGGAAAAAAAAATGTGTGGTGAATATGTTGGTTATTGAAATTTATTTTTTATTTTATTTTTTTACCACAAAAGTTTCAAAAGAAATTAGTGTAAATTATATTGTAGTGTAAATGAATTTGAATTATTTTGAAACTCCGTATTATTTTTAAATTAAAATTTTATTTTTTGATTCTTTTTATTTAAAATTTTATTATTTGAACAAGTGGAAGTATTTATATAACATATTTAAACTTTATAAATAAAAAAAGAGCAACAGAGAAAAAATTTGAGGAAATGTTCCTATTTAGTTTCACTTAGTGCGTTTTTCTGTCTGTTCCAATGTCCGGATGGTTACAATCAACATTTTAATACCCTACACCTGGAAATTTCAACATAAATTTAAATCCGTAAATCACTTTCCATAGGATAATAATAATAATGGGGGACGTGTAGTAGTTACACGAATCAGAACTTCCAGTTATCACAGATTTTAGAAATATTTAGAAAACCCAACACCAATTCCTTTTACCAAATTTAAAGTTCCTCACTTTATCAATTTCAGCAACTATCCGAACCAGTACTTTCATTCCTCTCAAATTCCTACCCTTTCATTTCTCACAGATCAAAACACTCTTGTACAAATTTAAAGTTTCTATCTTTATGGATTGCAAAGATTATTAGAGAATTGGGAGGTATGTGAAAAGTAGCTGAACCACTAATCCATTTCATCCCAATTCTAAGAAATATATAATATAAACAGAGGGCATAAAACCTCTGTACCAAATTTCAAGTTATTACTTTTATTAATTTCGAAGATTTGCTTTGAAGTCTTGGGAGGTGGGTGAGAGGTTTCCGAAGTACTACTTGAATTGTTTTCCAAATATCAGGAAAACAAGGAAATAGGAAAAATACTCCTTGTATCAAATTTAAATTTGATATCTTTACTACAAGTTAATCACTTTATTAATTTCAAAAATAAACTTTAAGGTTTTGAAAGGTGTCTGGGAGGTACCCGAACCACAACTCCAGTTTATTTTATATTTATTTACATAGGAAAATAGGAAGAACCTTTATTGTACTAAATTTGAAGGGATTCGGAGATAGGCTCGTTTGCTAGTAGTTCGATTAAAATCTTGCAGGTTTCGAACCCAAAGTCAGATATTGCCAACGCTTCATCATGTTTAAAGATCGAACTTTTCCAAAAAACTTCAAGTTTAATCACATCAGATTAACTTAGAAGAATTGGTTTTTCTTCGGAAATTCACAATATTATTTATTCAATTTAAATATGTAACATTGTTTCCTAAATTACTAATTCTAATAATATTAAAACTTAACCTATTCTTGATTAATTGGATCTTCAGTTGTGATTAAGACAAATACAAAAATTGATTCATCTTAACCGAATTAGGAAACTGGATATCTTTTAAATAATTGGGAAAAACAGTAAAAATACCAAAATAATATCTAAAATATTTTGCAAATATCACCTTCTTAATTTGGATCTGTTTCAATAAATTTTTGGAGAATTCAATTTTTTGATACATATTATGTTAATTAAAGTATAATTTGTAAATGTGTAAATGTAAGCCTTTGTAGAGTTACACATGTGAAATTATAACGGTAAATTATTAATAAATTAGATTTTCTATATATGTCATCATATAATTTTTTTTGGTTCAGTCTGGGTGTAATTTTTAATGATAATTTGCTTTTCGCTTCTATGGTAAAGATTAACGTAATGTTAATGGGGTTAATTAATGAATGAATATGATTACTCAGCATTTTTATCCCTTATAGGTTTAAAAAAAATTAAAAGAATTTTTTTATTTTAACATTTCTCTATGGAAATAATTTCATTCAGTATAAATTTTTAAACTAAGCAGAAATTTTCAAAAATTTATGGAATAATTTAAATGTTGATTAGATTAGAAATACGAAGTAATCATATATTATGTATGGACATATATGTGTGTATTACATATTATAAATTAAATAGAAAATTAACAACAAAGAAATAAATATAAAATAAAATTAACATATGTAAAAAATTTTCAAAATTAGTCAAAATGTTTTGATTCCAATTAGTTAGTATGCAGTTCTGGTTACTTACACTTCTTTTAGCTTATACTTAAATTACGTAAAAATATTGACCTTTACTTCCTTGTGTTAAATGTTCTTTGCTTGTATGTGTCTGTAAATATGATAGCTCGCGTAAACTTCAACCGATTTTGATGAAATGTGGTATGGATATATTCTTCGTCAATAGTAAGATTATGTTCGTAGATGAATGAAATCGAACTATGAGATTGGAACGCTCCCATACAAAAATACCCGTATTTTTTGAGAAATCTCTAGTTTTAAAATTCGGAATGAGTTCAAATTTGGTGCATAGACTACAGCTTTCATAAATTGATTCTAGTATCATGGGGTCTACAGATTTTAGGAGTTTCGAGAATGTCAAGTTCTAATAATTCATTAAAATCTGAACCGGTTTTTAGAATGAATGCTTTTTTACCATACATTTTTAAAATGAATAAAGGGAACAGTACATTTTTAAATAGAATAAAGGGAATATACCTCCAATATAAAATAACCAAACTTTAAAAGAAATATTGACACACTTTATAGACTTAAAATCATAAACCACATAATCCAAACCAAAATTTCGAATTTAACTTTAAGCAAAAATGGTTAAAACTGAGAGACACTTTCTTCAATATATAGAACCGCTTTTAAATTTAAAAAACACGTTTAACATATATTAAAATATAATATTGAACCTTTAAATTTTGTATATTAATAAAAAAATTAGACAGGTATTCAAGTTACAGGTGTTTAAAAATAGCAAAATTTAAATTTTAGATCCCTTATAGCTTTCGAACAGGTGGCGGCACATTTTGTTAATTAACTGTTATTAATTTCCAAGGACCTTTCTCCCAAAATTTCAAGTCTCTAGCTTGAACCGCTTAGAAGTCTTTTCATCGGCTGTCTTTTACAGTTTTTAGATTGAAAACATACTTAACAAAACAGTTGTAATAACAATTTAAATATAGAGCTTTTTCCGATTTTAGGACAGCTACTTAACGAGTGGGGCTATAGAAAAATGTTTTACAATGAAAGTATATATTCACATTTTTATAATATCTTTTGAAAATGTTCTAAAAACGGAGAATTTACATTTACAGCGAATTGTGCCAACAAAACTGTACCAACCAACCCTCACAACCATCCCATCTAATTAAACTTTATTATAAGCTTTCTATAAAAGAAAAAAAATTTAATTAATTGAATGTATACGTTCCTTCATATTTATATTTTCCAAATGATTTAAACGTATTGTCAGTGTTATATAGAAATTCTTAAAAGAAAATTTTTTTTCAAAATTTCTATTCGTTTATATTTAAATTCCAAGGTAACTGTGCGAGTGTAACAAGTGAGGCTCGTTACTTAACTTAACAGTTTCCACCACTTTTTTATCAGAATGTTATGTTATGTTTTTATTAAAAATTGGAAGAACTTTTATGCTATAAAAATATTATAAATTATAAAGTAGAAATATACAAAATTACACGATTATTACATTTTTGAAAAGTTTTTATTATACATATATATATATATATATATACTCGTATATATATGTATATTCTAAAAATATGAATTTATATTTAGACTGAAATTTTTTATGCAAAAACTTTATATAAATACTGTAAGTGACAAAATTAGATTTTATTTAAAAACTAAACAATAAATTAAGTTTTTCTCATTTAAAAGTAATAAAGTTTTGAACTTAAATTAAAGTTTAGTTTTTTCTTTTTATTTCTTTAAATGCTACCAGGAATATGTTATTTATAGTTTGCAAATGTTTTGATTTAAAAAATCAATTTATTGAATTGGAAGTCGGAAGTATACAAAAGGTATACAAAATTAGTTGGTAAATGTTTATATAAAAGAAGAACAATCAATATTGGTTTAAAACTAAAAACTATATTTTATTTGAAAAGATTTAATTTTGCTCATAAGTATTTGCTCATACATTTTTTATATAAATAAAGTTAAAATATTTTTAAAGCTAAAATTTGCTTTATATTTTGTTTTAGCATATTTTCAAAACAATTGTGGCGGAGTGGTTAGGACGTCGGTCTTTTAATTAAGGGTCTCGGGCTCACACCCTGATCGGATCATAATTAATTATAAATTAATAATTTATAATTTATATCAATAATAGTTTATATCATAATATGTAATATATACCATACCTGAAAAGAAAAGGATGAATCACTCACTTACCATATTGTATGTGGTAGCCGTAGGAGACTGTTAATAAATAAATAAGTAATATAACGTTCCCGTACGAAACTTTAATTTACCTTTAAACAAAACTCAATTTTAGCAAAATTTGTAACCTCTTATTATATTTTCCAAATGGCTCAAATTAGAAACTTGAAATTTTGGGAGAACTTAAATCCTCAGAAATTAGTATGAGTCATTAAACAAAATTTATTTGTGATGCTCCCTGTATAGGAGCTGTAAGGGGTAGAAAATTTAAATTTAGCTATATTTAAGCACCTGTAACTTAAATACCTCTCCAAAAATATTTTATAATAACATACTAAATTTGAAGCTCCAACTGTTTTAAAGACGGTCCTTAAAATTGATTAAAGTGCCTCTAGTTTTAACCATTTTTGTGTAGATAATAAAATTCTAAGACAACTTTCAAATTTCAGAGGAAGTCATAATTTAATTCCTAAAACCGGAAAATTTTAGGAGAGGAAGATGGCGTTAGATCCTTGACAATCACCAAAAGTTTGTTTAGTAAAAAGTTTGAAACCTTTCCCATTTAAGAGTTATTATGACTTAAAAATTAGATTCTCGCAAAATAAACTTCCATTTTTTAAAAAATCAGTTTTTACCTGTTTTAAAAATTAATAACTTAGGGTACGTTTATGTTGGAGCTGGGATAACTGATAAAAGCGTCGATACAAGCATAGCGTAGAAAACTTATATTGTTTATTGATGATCAAAGCGATGCTCCAATATAAACCATTTATTTAAATCATTTATATAATTTTCTACGCTATACTTTGATTGATGCCTTTATCACTTATAGCAGCTCCAACATAAATGCATCTTTAGCCACCAGTTTATATATTTCTAAAATTAAACTTTAACGTTGAAACTTCAACATTATATTTCGACACTTTTTAACAAGTTTTTTTAAAAGCATTCTATTCTACGTATGGATTTCATTATTTTTAATAATTTATATAATGAATTGATGATTCAGAAAAATTTAAAATATTTTCGTAGGGAGAAAGATGAGGGAAAACAAGTGTGAAATTTTAATTCTTCTAAAAATTAAATACCTTCGACAAAATAAATTAACTCATAATTTTATGAAATAATTTCTTACAGTTTCTAATAGTTTTAATTAAATAATTCTTTAATAAAGGAATTACGTTAACTCTTTAAGAAACTGTGAAAATCTGAAAAAAGGAATTTAGGATTTCATCCAAAAATATATTGCATTCTTAATTAGAATTAATTACACTCGCGGAACACCGAGTATGTATACATCCGAAATTCTGAACTAGAACATATTTTATAGTAAGACACCAGATCAGTAGTTTCCTCTTCCCTTTTCCGAAAAGTAAAATAGTTTACTAAGTTTCACTTTTCGGAAAAGGGATTCAGAAAAAATTAAAATATTTACGAAGAGAAAGAGAGGAGGAACAACAATTAGGAAACTTTAATTGTTCTAAAAAGGATATAACTTCGAAAAAAATTAAATACTCATAATTTAATGAAATAATTTTTAATAATTCAAAAATAACTACTCGTATCATTTCAAATAACAGTTTAATTCGTTTGAAAAAAAAAAATATAAGGAGTTATTTTATAAAAATTGTTACGCCTTATATTTCATTAGACGTAATTTGGTGGAGCTTTTGTAAGTATTTTTGTAAAATATAAACTGATATGAGAAACAAATTAATTTTCTATCTCTCTCTATATATATATATATATATATATATATATATATATATATATATAATTAATATATGTAATTATAAGTGATGAAATTAAAAGTCAGTTATGTGATAATTAATTCACATGTCACATTAGTTTGAAAATTTGTTTTTTGTTTTTTTTTTGGTATATAAACAAATTTTTTCATTGCTTCAATTGTTACGAAAAATTAGAATAAATTACAAACTTAGCACAGTTAACCATTATTCTAAAATTTATTAACATTTTACAATTTTAAATGTTTTGTTATGTTGTTTAAAAAAATAACGCAATAAAAACAATCAAAAAATGAGTAAAAATGTAGTAGAGTAGACTGTGCCAACTGTAGGATATCCGTATGACCGTAATATAAACGTTATATCATTGTTATTATAAACATTAATTGCTTTTGGCAAAATTTCGGACACCCAGCTTTATTAGGTGCAGTGTAATGCTCATTTAGAGAAGAAGTTGTATGGCAGCTACTCGAACCCTCTGAAGTAGACCAAGCAAATTTTGCAGAAGCTTTGGCCATAAAACTAAACTACTTTTGGCAAAATTTCAAATTTCCAGTTTTACCATGCATCAAGTTATTTTTCATAAAAAAAGAAGTTGTTTTGCAGCTACTCGAAGACGTGGAAGAAACTGGCTGAACTTCAATAGCGATGACAGCTATTCCATAAAAATGATTTTGTGAAAATTTCAAAATCCTAGTTTGTTATATTTTTTGAGATATCGTGGGTACGGACAGACATACATGGCTAGATCAAATTACTTTTCGATTCTGATCCGATCCATATAGTTGAGTCTATATCTACCCCCCTTCTTCTCTGCGTCACAAACCTAATGACAAATGGGTATACTAACTTTTTGACTTATAGTCATATGGGTATAAACAAATCGCAAAGTTTAAGAATATTTTTAGTATGTGTATAGACATGCGTTTTAATCAGATATAATTTATATTATATATGTATTTGTAAGAGTTTGAAAACTCTCCCTTTCATTCCTTCTTTCTAATATTTTTTCTTCTTATTAAAGAGAATGCTAAAATTTTAATTTGAAAAGTTTATTTTTTACATTTGCGCAAATTTGTTTTGTATCTTTACTCATGGCAAATTATCGTTATTTTCCTTTGTTTTATCCATAATTCAAAAAATAAATTTTCCAAAAACATTTTTCCAAAAATAAGAAAAAAGGATTCAAATTAATCTGGATAAGATCTTCTATATTGTAGAACATCTTATGATTCAAATGATTAACTTATAGCATTCATATATAATTTACTTTCATTCAATCTCTTTTGTTTTACTGCAGAGGCAATTATCTATATCAAAAATATATTTATAGATATATATAGATATATATACATTATATAAATACATTATATATTTATTTTATTTTGTATACATATATATATATAGAGGCAGAGTGTCCCCATGTAATTGTTCTATAGGAGGTAATTGCGGAAACAGACCGAAGTTTAAACAAATAAAAAAATTGCGGGAGCATTTACTGTTTACCTCTGAAGCGATATGTGACATCAACAACTTGTATATTGCATATTTAAGATTAATATTGTATTATATTATTTAAAATTTTTATCTGTAGCATTAACACTACTTGATGTATTGGAAAAGTAAGGAACAAAAGACAGTTTTACATTATATTATTATCGTACTATATGATTCCATTTTGTAGTAAATAAAAGGCATATGCCTTAGAATTGTAGCTCTTATATTTCAAATAATATATCGGCAACAAAATATAAGATGGAGGTTCTGAAAAACGTATAGACAATAGGCGGAAACTGGCAAGAATGTTGTTCGGAAGACTTTGGTATGCAAGCAGCTACACATTTCTGAAGGCACAAAATTAAGAATATGCGAAGCATGTGTGAAATCGTCATTACTATGTGGCGGTGACAAGGGGACGGTAAAGATAAAATGGCAGGAAAAATATAGGTTAATAACAGGTGTCTGCGTGTGGTATGCTGACTCTTCTGGTCTGGTAGAATTAGAAACATAGAGTTGTGGAAAATGACTAGTAAAGAACCAATAATCGTCCAGATTAGGAGAGAAAACGAAAGTGAATGAGCCACATACTTAGAAAACTTGACAAGAATGTTAAGCGTCAGGCCTTAGAATGGCCCCCGCAGTAAAAAAGAGAAATCAAATAGGCCCCGGGAAACATAACGTTGCTAAGGCAGAAAAAAGTTGGAATACAACCACAAGACTTGCGCTGAAATTAAGCAACTAGTCATAAACTGAGTTGGGTAGAAGAGTTTTGTGGAAGCCATATGTTCTCAAGGGAAGTGACTAAGGAGAAAAACATGCTACATATTTTTGTGTCAACATCCACGAACATCTTCGCCTTTATTAAAAACAATACTAAAGTGAAACATTCTGTTTATATATTCGCGTATAATTAAATCAAATTTATTATATATAGGTACATAATATAATATTAAATTTATAAAAATTATAAATAAATAAATTTTAGGCAAAGTTTTTAAGTTAAATCATATTTGAACGAGCTTGTGAAACCATTTTGGAAAGTTGTTTAGAAATTTAATTGACAAAACAAAAGAATCCTTTAATTTTCCGCGCGAGTTGTAAAGTAAAGATATTTTAAATATTAAAGTTATTTAATTAAAAACCAAAAGTCACGAGTTAGTGGAAACTTGCGACTTCTTTATTTATTATCAATAAAAATATATAATAGCGAATGTTTGCATGTTTGTTGGTTCGTTTATTTGTATGTATTTTAGGAGTCTATGAATACTAGAGGTATGATGAAAATGTATGTATAAAGGTTTTTGAATAAGGGATGGGTTTATGAACTAACCATTTTGCTCTAACGAACTGTCGAGTTGGGGCTGTGGTGCAAGTTTTTAAAACTTTTAGTTCTAAAATAAAAACGGTTTGACCGATTGACTTCAAGAATACGTGTTGTTCTTTGACAATGGAGTTTACTCTGTTAACCGACTTGAAACTTGTTAACTCATTTGATAACCCAACCGGTACGACGAGTGATCAAAAAACTGTTTGGAAGCGATTAACGTCGAATTTTGCGAAGTACTGCTTTGATCCAAAAGTATAATACTTACAAAAAGGGTCATCGAGTTCCATTCACAACTCATTGCGGCAAAACAACTTTTTAGTTTGTGAACCGTTATAGTTTGTGTATTCTAAGGAGGGTCCCAAAGACCAATCTTTTCCTATAGCCAGGATAATGGAGTAACCACCCAAACTGCTCGTTGCACCTAAACTATCCAATAGGATAGGACTAGTAATAGGACTATATTAAGAATTGAATGGGAAACTTTGAAACTCTATGTTGGATTCTCTTTAGAATTTTTGAATAACCAAAGAATTGGGAAACACAGGTTAGTTTACTTTAAAACTTAGAAGTGCGACTCTTAAGAGTTACCATATTTCAGAATAATAATACTTTTATTATGTTATCATTTTATCTTCGACAGTGGAGATTTTAAGAATTGTATGTGTACAGTCTAATTTAATTAATTTATTTAAAGAATTTCAGTTTAATTTTTAAATTGAACTTCCTAAAATATAAATGGTTTTTAATAATCATGTCTTATATGTTTGGGACCACAATTATTACCCTCTATTAAAGTTTAATTACAATTAACCCTCTTTAAAAGTTTAAAATTATCTCATTCGTATAAAGTTAATTTCATAAACTACTAAGAGTTATTTTAGTAACTTTAATTCTTACAGAATAAAAATTTTTAAATATTTTGGATATAAAATTATGAAAAACTCATCATTTCAAATTTAATTTAAAGATTTGCTGATTCAGATTTACTGTCTTAACATTTCTCCCCTATAATATTAAAACTTTTAAAAATATTTAATTTTTAATATTTAATTTTATCGTACCCAAAGGTTCTCGATTCTTATTACTAATTTGATATTGTCCAATGTCAATGAGATATAGCCAAATAGAATTTGAAACATTAGTTGGTCTAGCCAATGCTTTTTAATTTTTTTATTAAAATATGGAATCAAAAGTTTTTTCAAATGTAAATTGTAAATATAACCAGTTCAGTAAATTGTGTTTAATTTTAAATACAAATTTATGTGAATAACCCATAAATGGAGAAGATTTAGTTTCAGATTAATCAAAATTCACACAAATCAAAAGATATCTAGTGAATTTATAAAAAAATTAAAATAAGAAATCTTTGTCTGAAAGAGTGTATCCAAAATTATTTGTTTGAAGGCCCTTTTGGTTCTCTTATCCAAAATTTTAAATAAACTTTAAAAGTTAACCTTTTCGAAAAAAAACTTTGTAAAATTTTTCAAGTTCATAAAATAAATCAACGGACATATAAAAAGAAGGAATGAAAAAAATCAAGAGTTTTTCAAAAGGTACATTTCCAAAAACTGCAGAATATTCCATACTAAGTTGTGGTGAATGAAGACTGAAGAATAATGAAAAATATATTTATAGTAAATATAAAAGCAGGGCTTACCATGTGTCTAGATATTAAAAATGTTAGAGCTTCAATATTTCCGTTTACCTCGTAAATATATACAGCTGCTTTAATCAACTTGGCGTTTAAAAATAGGATTTTTGAATGGGGAGAAATTCGGAAATTTCTTCTGAGAAAACTTTTGGGGATTCGCAAAGATCATTTCTAAAATGTTCAGGGTTCTAGTAGCTTCCACCAATTGTGAATTGCACCAAAATTTTAATATCTTCTTGGAATTTCTGTACTATAGGCAAAAATGTCAAACATGAAGAGAATCTTCCCTCAATTTTAATGAAGCCCTTTAAAATTAAGAAAAACTGTTAATACTTGTAATTACTTCAAAAAATTTCAACAGTTATTCTAGTTAAAAGGGTTTGAAAAGAGTAAAATTTCAAATTTTGACCTCCTACAACTTCTAACCGATGGGCGTTCCAAAAAGATTTTCTTATTTCCAAAGATCTCTCTCCTTAGCAACCTCCAAAAATGAAAATGTTAAACTTAAATAGGGTAATTTGGATTATAAAAGAGGTCAAAAATTTTAAAAAATTGAATTTCGAACAACGGTAAATCCAAATACCGAATGCGACAACCAGATATTATTATTTGTAAAGCATATAAAACCAGCTGTCGTTTGGAATCCAGATTAAAAAAATACCTTTATAGAATTTTTACTAAAAAAATTTATATATTGGTCTTTTCCAAATTTTAGGGTCTCCAGCTCTGCAACGAGTGGACCTACCGAAAAAAGTTATTACATGAAATTCATTTGTACGAACGGAAGGACAGACAGAAGGACAAAGTGAAACTATATATCCAACTCTTTTTAAAATTTTTTTTCAAAAATGTGCGAAAAGTGTCAGAAGCAGACTATTGTAATGATAAGGATCAAAGTTCACAAAAAACTATAATGAAAAACTTTTAAATTTAGTTTAAAAATGTTTCTGATGTTAGTTTTTTCATGTATAAAAAACTTAAAAAACAGAAGTTTAAACGTCCCCTTAGGAAAATCATTATTTACTGTTCAAATTCAGAATCCAATTTTTTCGCTTTTCATTTAGGAAAATCACGTTAAATCGTGGTATTTTATTTATTGCGGGAAAGAGATTAGTATAAGAGCTTTATTATAAAATCCCGAAGAAAACAGGTCCTAAAACCAACAGCGAAAAATATCTTTAAGATTTATTTGAAATTTTTAAACTTAATTATAATTATTTAAGAAATCCAAAGTTTTTTAATTTTTATTTAGATAGAGGGAAATCATTGGAAGACTTCAGAAGAACATCTTCTAAATCATTCTAAGCTGTGTTGTATAAGGGATTGCCCAGACTATAACTTAACTAAAACCCATTATCAGATCTGTTATTATTAAAACTAGGGTGTATGTCTGATTGTTAATTTAGTTTTGGCTGCTTACTTTCAGAGATATCTTTCAGAGAAATATGTGTGTCTGTGAACCCCATACTTCGCGTAAATTTCAACCGATTTTGATAAAATTTGGAATAAATGCTTTATTCGTCAAAAGTAAGGTTAAGTTCGTACATGAGCTACATTAGACCATGGTATCAGGAGGCTCCCATACAAAAACACCAGACTTTTCGAGAAATCTCATATTCTAACCTTCGGAATGAGCTCAAATTTTGTACAAAGACTATTGTTGAGCACCTATGAAGAGTAGCTTACATAAATTGATTCTAGTATCATGGGGTCTAGAGATTCCAGGAGTTTCGGTAATGTCAAGTTCTAATAATTCATCAATTGGATACATTTTTTGCCAAAATAAAGAACGTCTTCGCAGAAGAACCAAATTGAATAAAGAGGAAGAGGGCTCTCAAATAATGAGACTTTAAAATACAAACCACAAAGCTTATACAATCCATCTTTGATTTATTTCTACGTTTTTAATATAAAGGTTAATTACCTTGAAAAAATATTTTTAAATCCTTTGATTGACTTCCTAACACAACAGTTTCTTGTTTCGATCGTCCAAAAGAAGTCTTTAAACATTCAAGTACGAAATTACTTTGAATGCTGCAAAATCCATCCTGTCCAAGCTCTTTGTTCTTTATGTACATTTTCAATGAGTTAAACTTTACATTAATTTTTTTTGAAAGTCTATATACTTATCCGATATCATAAATGTCTGTATGTCTACAACAATACCTCAATAAACGTCTGTATGTATATCTATTCAGAAATACAACAAATAATTTACCTGATAGTTCAAACTTTGCCTTTTTGAATATTTCAGTTTTGATTTATTTCAATTTTAGGGTTAAAAACTCATAAAGTTTTACAATGTCATCGTTTTTCTAAATTTATGCAATGGAATAATTATAAATCAGCATTCGAATGTCGTTAAAGTTTTTAATTTCTTTGCGATATAATTGTTTAATTGAATTGAACATCTGTTGATTTCAATGTAGACCTACTATATGTATGTATAGTTACATAGTTAAACAAATATATGATAAAATATTATTCTTTCATTTAAAAAATAAATCCTAAATTTTTTTCTCAATTAAATCCTATTCACTCCTAGAATAAAATTGCTACTAATTCCTCGGAATTCATTATGGGGCACAGCATGTATTGTCTGATTTTCATTTTATTTTAGTTTTTTTTGGTACAGAAACGTTTTTAATTTACCCAAAAAAATTAAAAAGTTTTTGAGTTTTAGATTTTCATTGTTAATGAAAGGGGTTTTTTTCAATATTGAAGTTGGAAGGATTGAAAACAGAGTTTATATTATATTGTATATTTTTGAGGTTCGAAGCCCCTATTTATAATTTAAATTATTAATGAATCTTGACTGTTTTTTAAACTGTTTAATAGTTTGTCAATTTTTATTCTATTATATTAAGGAATATTTGCGATCATCAAATTGACACTAAATTTGGCGCGAAAGTTTATTTAAGTCTAAATGGGACAGACAGTTGAAAAAATTTCCAATTTAAAAGAAAGCGTAATTGGTAAATTATTTTTCTAATAAATAATATTTGACAGAAGCTGACCGATGACTCAATGGTTATAGTGGCGGCTTTTCAATCGAAAAGTCCCGGGTTCAAATCCTGATCAGATCATATCTAATAAAAAAATAAAATTAATAATTTATATCATAATATCAAATAAATTTAAATGGCGCACCTGAAAACGAAAGGTTGATTCACTCACAGCTGTGGCAGGGGACTGTACATAAATAAATAAATAAATATTTGACATATTAATTTTTATTTTTTGCCATATTCACGAACATTCATGAGACAGATGGACAGACAAACATATGTAAATCGATTTTATTTTTCGGTGTTGATCTGATCTTTGCACTTTTTTATTTTGTTGCGCGTTGTTCTAGAGGTAGTATGTGACTTTAAAACACCAAAATAACCCTTTTTGAACCAAACTTTAGAATAGGACGACCTGAGATACAAATACAAAGCTTGATTTCGAGGGTATAGGGATGTGAAAGCATTTGTGGAAATCAAGTTCGGGAAATATAGAATTGTGTGATTATGGCACATGAGAAAAATTGGGTGGGATATTTAGAAGAAATTATAGACATAAATCTATATCTATTGCGTCTAGATTGTCTTATATTTAAATTCTTATTACAAAAGTTCATTGTTGAAGCATCAAATGACCACGGCTTTGAATAGCTTTAAAATTATAAATGCTTTTCGTAATTAGAAACATCTTCCTCAAAAATTGAAGAAATTGTGTATAACTTTGTTGTAAATGAGCTGTTTTAAAAACCTTTGATTTTTAGTGCTATTTTGTTGACTAATTGGTAAATTTTAGTAAATTATACAGATATTTGGTAACTATGCGGCAAAATCATTTAATTACTAAACTAGGTCGCTTTCTATTTTACGTGATATGATTTAAGGAAATGAAATTAAAGTCTTATTGTTTTTGGTCCATTTTGTAAACGAATATTGCAATTTACCTATTTTTTTCTTAATAATCTTAAATTAATATTTTGCTTCACTGCGTATTTTTATTGTTTAACTGCATCGAAATTTTTCACAACCTTTTTATTTTATTGTTTATTTTTTTTTTTTATTATTTGATTTAAATGAAAACACATATACTGATGAAAATGGTTATTTATTTACTTTATGACCAAAGGTGTAAAAACCACAGGATTTAATAAATAATCTTAGACTATTATTTTTATTATTTAATAAAAATTTTTTATTACATTGTAGGTTATCACTCCCAAATAGTACCATACTCTATCAACAATGTGCTATATAACTTATATTATCTTTAATTAAATTAAAAGTATATGACTTAAAGGCTGTTCTTAAGTTTTATATTTATACAGAAGCAAAAAATTTAATTTAAAGGCATTTGTCTGCAATATTTGGGAAATTTAAATGGAAGAACTTTGTAAACTATTTACACAAATGGCGATGTATTTGAACTTTATTATCTATTTGAACACATGTGATTCCAAACTATACAAACTGTAGTGCTTTTATTGTTAAATTGTTGTTAAATTATTTTTTGGTTTGTTAAATTATTATTGTTAAATTGTTTTTTGGTTTTTAAATAATGGAACTAGAGATGTTAGATACTAATTTAAGTATATCGATTGTCTGAATATTGAAACATGTTCATTTGTCTGACGGTTCAAATATTCATCTGTCGGTTTTTCGCAATTTTTCACCATACACCTTTACTTGCCTAATTTTATATTCAACTACGAATGTTAGCATGTCGTGTGGGATAAACACAGAAAATTCTATCTGTGATAACTTTGTCTATTCTGATAGTGGCTGTCACTTGTCGCAGTTGTATTTACCTTCCAATGGATAAATACCTCCTGTATCAAATGATGAACCTACCAAATTGGCAGAAGATGGTTATCACTATAAAACAGTTAAAAATATTAAAGTACTGTCGCAGTTTTTCGAATGCTCCAAGCGTTGAATATTTACCACCAGCAGGAGAAGAAGCCGCTTCCGAACCAGAACCAGCATCAGAAGCACCACCAGCACATAAATTGGGAGATAATGGCTATGAATATAGAGTAGTTCGAAAACTTCTATTCAGATATTGTCATCGTTGTGGTGTTTGCCATCGTGTGTAGTGTAAGAAGAGTTAAAAAATTTTTATGGCAGAATGAAGCCCTAACATTTTTAAACTTCAAAGAAGTGCTTGCAGTATTAAATAACTTATCCAGTTTAATTTTCCCCTCTCAGTATTATTATTTTTGAAAATATTCAAATTGGTTCCAAAAATCTATGTGGTACCTACCCAAGCCAGGAGTAATTGAAAGCTATATTATCTTTATCAATGTCTTCAAGCACCTTGAGCTTATAATATGAGAAAATTTCTGTTAAAGATGTCAGATTTGGCAAATACAGCTTCATCCAAATCAGTACAAGTATTTTTAGCTTATCATTCAATGCTAAGGTCTTGTTTAAAATACTTGCGCTTGCATATTTGAAAAATTAGATTAACCTTAAATATTATTATGAAACGAGAAGTGCAACGAGGAGGGGTGAAAGAGTAGACTAAAAAGCAGGAGAAAGAGAGTACAGTACTTTAGAATAAATTGTTGGATGTCCTCAACAACCTAATATAAACATAATATCACCCAATTTAAGCAAAATATTTGTAGAAGCTGTTTTATCAGATCAATCAAATTTTACAAAAATTTCGTCTATAAAACTTGTTCACCTCACACATTATCTAGGTTTGATTTGGGAAATTTACCAGAAGTCAAGTCATATAAATGAACTTGTTTTGGTAAACATTTCAGACAAGCACAACATAATTAACTTGTGATTCACAAATTAAGGAAAAATAAGTTGTATGGTAGTGGTTTGAACCTATTGCATCAATTGACAAAACAAACTTTGAAGAGATGTTGGTCATAACACTTAACTGCATGCTTTTTACCAAACTGTTGACTCCGATCTGTTTTAAAAACAAGTTTATACTTGTAAAGTTGCAAAAGCAATAACTTGTTTGGTAAAGTTGTGTTAGCTTAGTCAATTCCAATAGCAAATATCGTTCTAATATATAGGTAGACGAGTTTGTAAAAATTTCAGAAACCTTTAGCTATTTTGGTTTTTGAGCTCCCGTAAGGATGGACGGACAAGCATAGCTAAACCGAGTTAGTTTTTCAATCTGATCTGATTCTTAGGCTTGAGTTTATATTTATTACCTTTCCTTTACAGAGTCGCGAACGTTATTAGAATTGCCGTAGAAGTCCGTACGAGTAAAAAAATTTTTTTTTTTTTTAAATTGCATACTTATCGGGGCATACACTTTTTTTCTTAACAAATTATTGGATATTTAAAATAACGGTATAATAAACATCTCAAAATATTGTAATAATTATTTAGGTATTAACATAAATTATTTTGTTATCCACGAAATTAAAATTTAATTATCATAAAAAGTACCTTAAAGATATTTTTTTAAATTATATTCTGTTTTTTCGGTCTTCCCTTCCTCCTTTGCTTTTATTGCTTTTGGTGCTTTTTTTCTTAATTTTAATGTCATGTTTACAAAAAATTAAAACTAATTTGAATTAACGTGATTTTTGTTTTTGGAATAATAATCACTTTTGGTTAGTCTTTAATTATTTTTTAATTTATATTTATTTCAATTTTATCAACAAAGATAAAGAGCTCCAAAATTTACTCTAACCATCCACCTTGATTCTTTAAAACGCGCTTATATTTTGTAAAAAAAATGTTAATTATTTTAAAAAGAAAAAATACCTGTGGTGAAAGTGGTGAATTTGAAAATAAAATTTAAATTGTCCATGTAAATGTTTTTAAACTGATCATTTAATAATATTTATTGCTATTCTGTGTGGACATATTGATAAGAAACTATGTATACAGGGTGTTTTCGACTCGAGTAACTGAACTGTATTTAGTGATTGGAAGAATTAAGAAAAACAAAAAAATATATTAAACCATTAGAGCGGAGCCTATTTAATATTTGCTTCTTCATATTGGGTTAGACTTTGAAGATTTTTTATGTTTTCTAATAAAATTATAAATTTAAATGGGCCCGCTCTAAGACTCTAGAAAATGTACTTTGTAGAAAAGACTACCAACTTTATTATTTTTCTGGTATTGCTCTTGACATGTTCATAAGCATTGCAACCTATGAAGGTTAGGGTTGATTTGATCAAGCAGTTTCTTGTTTTAAACTCAGTTATATTTTGAAACACTCTGTATTTCAGGTACTTTGAAGCCCAATGTTTCAATGTTTGAAGCTCTTCAATTCTATTCCAAATAAATGTTTCCATGTTGCATCATTTTCGAGTTATGGAGAATAGAAAAGTGCAGTACTAGTGTCGGAAACACCCTGTATATATTAGAGGATATAAAATATATGTGTATGTGGTTACTGACAGTCCTCTATATACTTATGAATTAATTAGAATAAATTAAAATGATTATATAAAAGTTTAAGATTAAATTAATTTGGCAGAAATTTTTAAGAGTGAAAGAAAAAACAAATATAGAATGACACAAAAAGAGACAGGAGAACAATTGCTTTCCTTTTTATTCGTGTGATTTTGCTTTTCTGTATTCAAAATATGAAGTAAAATACAAATTATATCTTTTTATTGTAACTTGGGGCAGTGGGAAGCCCCAAAAGCCATCCATTAAAATTGCACTTGAATTCCTATAGGTAGGGGTTTAACTACAAATACACAGTTTGGTTTTAAGAATGAGAATTAGAAAAAGAAACTTGAGGAATAATGGATTATGTAGGATAGACGGAAAAGTTTTTGGGGATTTGATAATTACTTTTCTATTTTATTCATACGACAAGGTGTTTTTCTTTGAATGAGAATTGCTCACTGCAATTAATGAATATTAAATAAATTTTAGAGATTTTTTAATTATAGATAAGTTTAAAAATATTGAAAAAAAAAAACATTTTACATGTCTCGTTTAACATTTCTGAAAAGGTAAACATGTCTGAAATTTTAATAATTAAAGGTTAACAACTTTTTAATGTGAAAATCTCACGTTTGATTTAACTCTTATAAAAACACAAGTGTTAGATTTTGAATGGAAATGAAGTCGTGAAGTTTTATTTTAGAACTTACTGAAATATGTATATATGTATGTATATATATATGTATCAATCTAAAGGTTATAATTTATTAAAGACATTATTAGTTTTTGATGGTTGTATACAAGGTGATTAAAAAAATTAATCTATTATTAGTATTTTGATAATATTTAAGCCTTTTTGAAGAGCTTCTATAAAGGTTGAAGTTGAATTTTTCCCTAATGAAGTCCTAGAATTCTAAGAAGGCTAGCGGGTCTTTGATTTTTTAGGATATTATTGAAATATTATTTGTTTCTTATATTAGGCATGGCGTATTGCAACAACTACAATTTTCAACATGTTAAAACAAATTGGATAAGTACGTCATGTATAGGCACACAATTGAATAGAATATATAACGACAGTCATCATCATTGTTTAGCTCTACAGCTCTGGATGGGCCTCTTCACAACATTCCTCCATACTTCTCTATCTTGAGCAACAGCTTCCAACTTCTCCCTCCTAACACTTTTGCTTCGTTTTCGGCGTTGTCTGACCATCTTGCTCTTGGGCGACCTCTTGCTCTGGTAGTATACTTGTTAAGCATTTATACTGTAATCTATTTTCCTTCATTAGTGCAACGTGGCCGGTCCATCTTAATTTTTGAGATTTTAAACACACATATAACGAAAGTCTGTTTATTTAATTAAAAAACAAATATATATTAATAATAAAAAGTTAATTTGATTAATATAAAACTGTTTCTGAAAGCTGTAATTGAAATATTGGGACTCCTAGGCTATAATAAATAACTGGTAGTTAAACAAGCAAACCAAAGTATAAGTATCAACGCTGGAAAAATTACTCAGTAATATTTTAATACTAGTACGAATAAAAATACTGGTACTGGTACTCGCCAGTATTTATCAGTATTAACTTGGTATTACTAGTACTAACCAGTATTTGCCAATTAAAATTCGATAACTGAGGGGATTTATTTATTAAGTACTTATTTAATTAGTATTTATACTTACAATTATTTTTTATTACTTTTCAAATATTACCAGTAATTATATATATATATGGAAAATACTAGTGGGTATCAGTATCGGTAATGGATTTTATTGAGTATTTTCCTGGTATCGGTGATAGCGCTTGACTGATACTTGAAAATCACCAGTTCTGCTTATACTTTTTTACCTCGATCATTTCTTTGTATTAAACAGTCTTACCTCTTTTATTTGTAAACTGCGTAAGAACCCTGTTTCACTCTTTTGTTGAGAAATAAATTTTATTAAATTATTTCAAAATTTCCCAAAATATCTCTGAGTTATAATTAGAATAAATTTCCATTTAGAGCTCTGAAAATATGTTTAAATTTTGGAAATTTTATGATAATAATGAAATTAAATACATTTCATCTAAAATATATATGTTGGGCCATTTTCGTATACTTTTCAAAAATCAATATATAGGTATAAAATTAAATTAAAAAAAATTTAATAGAAAAAGGTTTAAAATTTGTATTTTGCGTAACACACGTGTGCTAAAACCAAAATAAAAAAACCCAAATGTGTAGGTTTTAATTCACAAAAATGAAAGGAAAGCAAATATAAACATCCAACATTTATTTTTTTTAAAGTTTTTTATAAGAAAATGGAAATATTGAACGACTCAATATTTTCTTAGGTTAGGTTTGGTATTTCATGCTCGTGTTTTTACCAAAATGTCCTTTATTTTTTAAATTGTATTGTAATTAATTTTATTCTAGAATTTTTATATTTTTGTTAATATTAAATATTTTAATTAATATAATATTTAGTTAATATAATATATTTTTTAAGTACGTGCGGACGGACAGACGGACGGACATACATAGCTAAATCGATTTATTTTTCGATTCTGATCCGATCCATACACTTGAGTCTATATCTACCCCCCCTCCTTCTCTGCGTCACAAACGTAATGGCAAATTTATTATACCCTTTGACTATATAGTCATACGGGTATAAAAATACACAAAATTTTGAGATTTTATCAGAGATTTAATAAAAACGAGGAAGAGTGTAGTAGAGTTGACTGTGTCAACTCTGGGATACCCGTATGACCGTAACATATACATTATATCATCTGGTTAATTACATTTGGCAAAATTTAAAACATACCAGCTTTACTAGTATTTTGATAATATTATCAAACTTAAAGCTTTATTAGGTGTAGTATAATGCCCATATAAAAGAAGCAGTTGTATGGCAGCTACTCGAACCCTCTGAAGTAGATCAACCAAATTTTGCAGTAACTTTGGCCATTACACTAAACTACTTTTGCCAAAATTTCAGACCCGCAGCTGTAATAGGTACAGAGAAATACTTATATAAAAAAAGAAGTTGTATGGCAGCTACTCGAACCAATGGCCCAAAATAGCTGGATTTAAATAGCGATGACGGCTACTCCAAAAAAACGAATTTGCGAAAATTTCAAGATCCTAGCTCCTTTAGTTTTTGAGTTATCGTGCGGACGGACGGACGGACAGACGGACAGACGGACAGACGGACAGACGGACAGACGGACAGACGGACAGACGGACGGACGGACAGACGGACGGACAGACGGACGGACGGACATACATAGCTAAATCGATTTCTTTTTCGATTCTGATCCGATCCATACACTTGAGTCTATATCTACCTCCCCTCCTTCTCTGCGTCACAAACGTAATGGCAAATTTATTATACCCTTTGACTATATAGTCATACGGGTATAATGACTATATAGTCATACGGGTATAATAAACAGAACATTTTCAAGATTATTTTAGTTTCAATTATTAAAGCTTTTAAAATAAAACCATTTTTTAATTAAAAATTATTAAGAATAAAAATAGTAAATAAGTAATGAAAAAAACTAAAGTTGTACAAAAAGCACATTGTCTAATTTGAATCCTCGTAATGTTTCACAATAAGTTTTGGTTAAAGAGTAAGTTTTAAATAATAAGAGTATATTGAAAAAATAAATTTACTGTATCTTTTTTTGCAAATATTAAGTGTTACATAACGGTACTTGTATTAAAACAACTTATAAATATAAAGTTTTTTCAAAGTTTTGAGTGGTTGCTTTGAAACAGGTGGGGCTATATAAAAATGTTATTCTTGAAAATTCATATTTTAGAATACCTATCCGTATAGTAAATTTATTCCAAACAGCCAACCAATCAGATAGACATACAAACAGACAGGCAGTCAGACTATTAAAAAATTTAGAACACATGTAAAAATGCCTTGAGCAAGTATGTAATTAGAATATAAAATGTAAGAAGTATTTTTATAATTTAGGATAAACATAATTAGAATAAACAACGATAATAACACTAATTTTAAATATCACATGTGGCAGAACATATATATAAGTCAGCCATATTGAATTGTTACTCAATAGTTGTAAAATATAAAAGTTGTTGCATAAGCTCAATAAAGAAATAAAAAAAAACAACGTGGAGACAGATTAAAAGAACTGCAAACAGATAGACAGACAGTAGGACAGAGTAAAATAAATAAACCCCTTTTATCAAATTTTTTGCATACCTGCCAAAAATTATCTATGGCTGACTAAAATATTTTTGAAAGTTATTACGTTTCGGAACATTAAAAATTCAAAAAATTTTTCGAACAAATTAAAAATATTTTTAAATGGTAGGGTATAAAAATAGAAAAATAAACTGAGTTTATTATTTTTTAAGATGACGCCATGATCAATTAATTGTCAAAAAAAAAATGCTAATAATACTTATTAAATTATTAATTTACACGTCCTTGCAGGCATAATATTTAAAGTTTTACGATTTAATCTATTCTAGATGAATGTTGGTGAAATAAAAAATTTTATGATTTAGTTAGAATATTTTGTAAATATTTCAAAAATAACTACAATAATGTGTAATTTAGTACTAAAATTCTAAGTTATAGATCTAATTCTATAATTTGATTAAAAAGCGGATTGCAAAAATGATTACTTAATTTGGTTAGAAAATAATATTGACCACAAAATCATTATATATTAGAAGAAAACGAGGAAGAGTGTAGTAGAGTAGACTGTGTCAACTCTGGGATACCCGAATGACCGTTATATAAACATTATATCATTATTATTATAAACATTAATTACTTTTGGCAAAATTTCAAACATACCAGCTTTATAGGTGAAATATAATGCTCATATAAAAGAAGGAGTTGTATGGCAGCTACTCGAACCTACTGCAGTAGACTAACCAAATTTTGCAGTAACTTTGGCCATTACACTAAACTATTTTTGTAAAAATTTCAGACACCCAACTTCAATAGGTATAGAGTAATGCTCATATAAAATAAGAAGTTGTATGGCAGCTACTCGAACCCTTTGCAGTAGACCAACCAAATTTTGCAGTAACTTTGGCCATTACACTAAACTATTTTTGGCAAAATTTCAGACACCCAGCTTTAATAGGTATAGAGTAATGCTCATATAAAAGAAGGAGTTGTATGGCAGCTACTCGAACTCACTGCAACAGACCAACCAAATTTTGCAGAAACTTTGGCCATAGAACTAAACTACTTTTGCCAAAATTTCAGACACGTAGCTGTAATTGGTACAAAGAAATACTCATATAAAAAAAGAAGTTGTATGGCAGCCACCCGAACCCATGGACCAAAATGGCTGGATTTAAATAGCGATGACGGCTATTGCAAAAAAACGAATTTGCGAAAATTTCAAGATCCTAGCTCCTTTAGTTTTTTAGTTATCGTGCGGACGGACGGACAGACGGACGGACGGACGGACATACATAGCTAAATCGATTTTTTTTTCGATTCTGATCCATACACTTGAGTCTATATCTACCCCCCCTCCTTTTTTGCGTTACAAACGTAATGGCAAATTTATTATACCCTTTGACTATATAGTCATACGGGTATAAACATTGATATAGTTTGGCTATTATCTCGCCAATTATTTGCGATAGAACTAGGGGTTATTTTGGGGTTCAAAATTCTAAGCGGTTCACTCATACATAATATTATTGCTCAATATATTCTGCAATATTTTTTATGTTCACCCACACACAACACAATTTTGGCATAATATTAACTTATTGTAAAATAGTTTTGTTGTAGCCAATATGTTGAGCGATACGGACTTTGCTTGCATGGCTATTGTTTTAGCTGAGTATTTAACAAATGAAAGTAAACAAAAACAAATTTTTCAAAAACTGTTGAACTGTTAGGCTAATAAGATTGTCTATAACATAGTTACATGTTGGAACAGGGGGTCATTTTATATTCGTGTTATTAGAATTGGTCTTAATGAATTCCACATACAATTTAAACATGAGATTTCGAAAGAAAGGTCAGCACTCAACCACTGTACCACCTAGCTGTGATAAAACTACAATAATTCAATGAAACTGACTTGACCGACTCTTAACACCTAATAAGCATGATGAATTAGGTGTAAAGAGGCGTGTGATAGGTACCCGAACTATTTGAGACAGAACTACTGGCATTAAATATTAAGCTTCTAACGTTATTATTTGGGAAATTATCTTCTTAGATCTCACTGAATTATAGGAACATAATGGAAATGTAACATAACACTCTTGCACCAAATTCATAACAATTAATTAAAAAGAGCGTACATGTCTTTTCTGCTCCACGTTTTAACTTAAACTGAATAAATATTGCGCAATGTTGTACACAGATTATATTTCATATTGGACAAATTTTAATTGAAGACCATAATACCCAACCAAATCACCAATTTGGATCTGGTAAGAAGCATGCAACAATAGAATAAGTGAATCATATCGCTGATCTTATAGACCTAAATGCTCTGGAAGAAGAGAACATGTTCAGGACTCTTTCTCGATAATTCATAAGCTTTCAACAACCAAAAACTCGTTTGGATATCTCTATAATTTGATAAAGTCAACAAAGTCTTTTCTATTTTTCTTTTTAAATATATAAATATATCAAGTTGTACATAATATTTAAACATTTGCTTTATCTAGTACTCGTATGTAAGATAATGTATGATTTCGATAAAAAATATTTTGTTGATCCCCATTTTATTATACCCGTATGACTATATAGTCAAAGGGTATAATAAATTTGCCATTACGTTTGTGACGCAGAGAAGGAGGGGGGGTAGATATAGACTCAAGTGTATGGATCGGTTCAGAATCGAAAAAAAAATCGATTTAGCTATGTATGTCCGTCCGTCCGTCCGCACGATAACTCAAAAACTAAGGGAGCCATACAACTTCTTATTTTATATGAGCATTACTCTATACCTATTGAAGTTGGGTGTATGAAATTTTGCCAAAAATAGTTTAGTGTAATGGCCAAAGTTACTGCAAAATTTGGTTGGTCTACTGCAGAGGGTTCGAGTAGCTGCCATACAACTCTTTCTTTTATATGAGCATTATATTTCACCTATTAAAGCTGGTATGTTTGAAATTTTGCCAGAAGTAATTAATGTTTATAATAATAATGATATAATGTTTATATAACGGTCATACGGGTATCCCAGAGTTGACACAGTCTACTCTACTACACTCTTCCTCGTTTTTAACTAAAAATTATATTTTTGGAATTTAATTTTTGTGCTAATGTATTTAGTCGTTATGTTTTGATAGAAAGTACTTTAGGAGATAAATGATGTAATTATTTTTATTTAAGAATACCCTATCATAACATATTTAATATTATTTAAATAAAAAAAAAGATAAAATCCCTTATATAACGCTCTAATCCATAAAAAACATCAAGGATTTATTTAAGAACATAAAATGTAATAAAATCTTAGTCCTAAGACAAACAAAAAGAAAAAAAAACAGACATTTTCGTAAACAAACATTTTTTTCTATAAATCGTCAGGAATTAAGTATAAACTTAATTTTTGGAGCCATGAAATAAGGCCCTGCGAAATAAAGCCCTTTGGAGTGTTTTCTCTTATTTAATGAGAAATATCCCCCAGAGTCATATTTCTCAATTTGAGAAATAAGATTCTGGGGATGTTATGATCTCAGTTTCTCGAAAATTCGAAGATTGAATTGAAAGGGAAATAACACCCCGGAATCTTCTATTTTCTTATTTTCGTATGTGAAAGGTTTTAAATTAGGAAGCATTTTAGATTTGTATTCGAAATCAGAGTATTCTCCTTTTCCAGATAATTTATATATGTGAAGGTGATATTCTTAATAAGGCGAGATTATGAAAATGCATTTAAAATTGTGAAAAGCGGAATATCTACCCTGATTTTGAATCCAGCTCTAAGATCTCTCAAGAATATAACAAATATATTATAATTAGAACTCCTTGGCTTTTCTCTAAAGGAATCGGATATTAGATTAAAAGAGTAATAACACTCGTGGCTTTATTTCTCAAAAAGTTGAAGATTAAATTGAAATTTAAATAAGACCCACAATGAGAAAAACACCCCGACATCTTATTTTCTAGGGTCATATTTCATGACTCCATTATTCTAATTCTACCAAAAAAAAAATATGTATGGCTAGTTCTTAAATTTTTTTAAATGAAAAAATAGCTAACCAATCACTCGTCCTTAGATTTAAAATATAATTTTAATGCATTTTTTTCGAATATAATGGATATCAAGTTTTTTGATCCGTGATTCTTTGCAATTTGTTTTATCTGCCCAAACAGTTGTGTTTTTCCAACAATTGCAAAATAAAGAGGTAGTTTTAGTGAATTGAAGCCTAACACCTAACATCTGAAAGTTATCTTGGATTCTTGGAGGAAAGTTTCCATCTCGTTTTGCTAGGATAATTTTTACCTTAGTGACATTTCTTAGAATATTAACCAAAAAGTTTAAATCAGAAAGTATAGGTGATGATTACATTTCCTTTCCCTCGTCATATATTATTATGTTAATGTTTGTCCTTTAAGTTCATCATTCTGTAATTTGTTGAAAAAATTCAAATTTTAACAATAAATATTTGTTTTGTCCTTTTTATGAGTTCAAAAAACTTCAGACGACATATTACTTTTATTTTTCGGAACTACCGAACCCATCCCAGATAAAGTTATTCCTGAAAAAACAAAAGAAAGAAGTGATAAAAGGAAATTTGATTTGTTTTTCAATAATTTCTGTGTGGTTGAATAGAGCATGTATGATTACACACTATTATTACTCAATTTTATGATATAATATAAATTCGAATAAATTTGCATATAATTTTAAAGATACAAAATAAAAGATTGTATGTTGTTTTTCTGGCTGATTTTGGACTTTAGACATGAAATTTTTGGAAAACTAACAAAGTGGACAAATAAATATGGAAATATTTCCGAAAATATCCATTTTTTTTAGTTTTAAACATATATTCGAATATTAATGGGTTTAACTTATCAAAATTAATGAAAATTTGATAAGTTAAACCCATCTGGAAAAAACATATTTTGTCTTTTATGAAATGTTTGGAATAAAAAATATGGTAATAATAGAAATTTCTATGAAATAAATCATTGTTTAAAATTAGTTTAAAAAGTTTTTAAAGAAAATTGATTACAAATTTTAATGTTCAAATTAAAGGATTTGTTATATATAATGGTCAATCAATTGTGATTTGTAATATAATTATTGAAACTCTCGTTTTTCTGTAAAATTCCGAACCTCCATCTAATTTTTTTTCATACATATTACGTCACGTGCAACTGAATCTTCCTCACCAAATTTATTGAAAAGCTTATTTTGCGCCATTCTAGAGGGTATCACACGTGCAATCCCAAGAAACTTATTTCAATTAAGCTTGAATTTAATTCTTTTTACAATTGTATTTTTAATATCCGAGGTTTTCATCGGTACGGTTCGGTCGCAGAATTTGTTTAAACAAAAAATTCAAACTAAAATATTGAATTCTATATTACAAAAATTAATTAAAATAAAAGAGTGTTTTTTTCTCGAGTTATGAATTATTTTATTATCTTCATCATTAATAAGACATTGGATATAGATATTTCTTTTATCTTTTTCTTAAATTAATTGTAATAGTGCACTTGACTTAACTGTAATAAAGAAAACTGTATGGCTGTGTAAAAAAAAAATATTTGGTCAATAATAAACAATTTTAATAATAATTTTTTTTCTATGCAAAGCTTAAAATATTTAACTTTCTATACAGTAAATACAAATTTTTAACTTAATTTAATTTTATAATAAAGAGTGCATTAAAATAAACACTTAAAACTAATAATTAAAATAAATCAAAAATAACTATTAGATTGAATTCTATTAAACTAATCATATTTAAACACAAACGGTGTGAATGTATTTTTACTTTTTGTCCAACTGATCTTAATTAAATATTAAAACTGGACTAAATTAATAACAATAATTAAACTATATTTTAATATTTAACTTAAATAAACATAAAAAAACAATTTAATTTTGATTTTTACCGGCACAACTTTTGTTTTTGTTATCATTCATTGGTCAGTTGACACCAAATATCATCCCTACTTGTTTTGTCAATATTGTCACTACGAAGTAAAGTGCTGCCAGCATAAGATTTCTTTTATAAGATGTTTAATTTACTTGTTACGATCCAAATTAGTATTACCGCTTTGTAAATTATTTTTTACAATATTAGACATTTGTATTTAAGTAGATTCATATTCCTACTTCCAAATTTTTAGTTTAATTTAAAATTATAATAAATATACGAGTATAACAAATATATCTAATATGGACAAGCAAATGAAATTAAGATCCACTAGTACTAGTACTTCTTCATCAAAATCTGCTCCTTCACCCGTTACGGGTAAAAATAAAGAGGTCTATAATAAGAATGTTAACGCATGTAGCAATGATTACCTTAACGAAATGCTTAACAAATTAATTGAACATCTTGAAAGTTTTGAAGATAATATATTGAATGTTATTGATCAAAAATTTTCCAAACTAGAACAAAAAATTGATGATAAACTTGCTGATCTAGAGCAACGCTTAAGTGAGACTTACGCGGCAGATTTCAAACTTGAAGGTGAGAAAATTTGTGATAAACTGGAAATGATAAACGTAAAAAATATTGTTGAAGAAGTACCAAAAAGTAGCAATGTACAAAAGAAAAAGTTAACTCCTTTGTATTCTGATATGGTTAAAAAAAACCCTGTTGTATTGATAAAACCAAAACAAAACCAAAAGTCAGAAGTGACAAAGACAGCCGTCAAAAAAGTTATCAACCCAATAAACTACGATTCGATGATTATTGCCCACACGAAAAATGCCCACACGAAAATTGCCCACAGAAAATTGAATTAAATATAAAAATTAAATTAAAATAAATACCTAAAAAATCAAAAATTATATTCTATCTAGGAGATAATCTATTAGTGATTTAAAATAAAATATTAAATATTCTGGAAAAAGCGGCAATTCTGTTTTATAAATTATTTTTTGTGAGCATTTTCGTGTGGGCATTTTTCGTGTGGGCAATAATCCGATCACGATAAACTACAAATTAAGTGGATTGTCTGAAAGAAGAGATGGCAAAGTAGCAATATTTTGTGAGGACAATAGTACTGTAGGTAACATTGAAAATGAAATTAAAAATAAAATGAATGAAAATTATGATGTCGTTGTCTTAAAAGAGATAAAACCAAAAATTTTAATAGTAGGGATGACAGAAAAATATGAAAAAGAAGAGCTAGTAGAAAGAATTATTAAGCAAAATATAATGAAATTCGAGAATTGATTTTTAAAGCGTTAGAAGCGAGATAGCGGAATTCTAACGTTTATTCGTGATCACTACTAAAAATTCATGAAAAAGCAATTTTTTTCAAAATTTTGAAATTTTTGTCTTTGGAAACTTTAAATTGATTTTTACAGCGTTAGAAGCGAGATAGCGCAATTCTAACGTTAATTCGTGATCACTACTAAAAATTCATCAAAAACTAATTTTTTATCAAAATTTTGAAATTTGTGTCTTTGGAAACTTTAAATTGATTTTTACAGCGTTAAAAGCGAGATAGCGCAATTCTAACGTTAATTCGTGATCACTACTAAAAATTCATGAAAAACCAATTTTTTTTCAAAATTTTGAAATTTTTGTCTTTGGAAACTTTAAATTGATTTTTACAGCGTTAGAAGCGAGATAGCGCACTGCTAACGTTAATTC